>VMDO01002025.1:22134-182080 GCA_007922755.1 Pedetes capensis
TAGAAGGCAAGATAGGCAATACACTCCATCATATAGGCATTGGAAAAGATTTCCTTAATAGGACCCCAATTGCTCAAGAAATTGCAACAAGAATAGATAAATGGGACCACATCAAATTAAGAAGCTTCTGCACAGCAAAAGAAACAATTAACAGAGTCAAGGAAACCTCCACAGAATGGGAAAAAATCTTCGCATTTTAGACATCTGACAAAGGTCTAATTACTAGAATTTATAAGGAACTCAAGAAAAAAAAAAACCCAAAAACCAAACAACCCAATACACAAATGGGCAAAGGAACTGAGTAGACAGTTCTCAAATGAAGAGGTCCATGAAGCCATGAAACACATGAAAAAGTGCTCAATATCCCTAGCCATTAGGGAAATGCAAATCAAAACAACGCTGAGATTTCACCTTTCACCAGTAAGAATGGCCAAGATCAATAAAACAAACAACAACAAATCCTGGCGAGGTTGCGGGGAAAAGGGAACACTTTTACATTGTTGGTGGAGCTGTAAATTGGTGCAACCACTATGGAAATCAATATGGAGGTACCTCAAAAAACTAAAAATAGATCTACCATATGACCCAACTATAACACTATTAGGAATTTACCCAAAGGGAGATGAGTCATCATACCACAGAGACACCTGCATCTCCATGTTCAATGTAGTGCTTTTCACAATAGCAAAGATATGGAATCAACCAAAGTGCCCTTCAACAGAAGAATGGATAAAAAAACTATGGTATATATACACAATGGAATACTATTCAGCAATCAAGAAAAATGAAATAGGGTCACTCGCAGCAAAATGGATGGAATTAGAGAAAATTATTTTAAGTGAACGAACACAAGCTCAGAAAGAGAAACAACACATGTTCTCACTCATATGAGAGAGCTGACTCAAAATTACAAGAAGGAAAAATCCTACTCAAAGGTCAGATTGCATTAAAAGGGGGGAGGGAAGATAAGAATGAGGTCAATATAAATGGACTAGAAATCGCATGTAATTGTTCTAACAAGATAGAAACAAAGATCACTACAGGAAAAGTTTCTATCTTAAACAGAAATGGAACCCAAGGACGTATAGAAAAATACTACATAGTAAAAGATAGAGAAGACTTGGATGGAAAACTTAGATGGGAAGGGGGGGAGGGGGGGTAACACAGAGGAGGGTAAGGGGTAACCTATATGAATAATGCTTATCAAATTGCATATATGAAAATTGTCACAATGTAAAGCATGTCAAAATGAATCACATTATGATGTACATTAAAATTTTCTAAAAAAAAAAAAAAAAGAAAGGTTACATGAGTAGACCTGGCAGGGTCTGTTCCTAAATGAAATATAATTTGATCGTGTACATAAAATTTAATGTAGGCATTATTGGTTTAAATAATAGGAGCAGGGGTCGTGATGTAGCTCAGTGGTAGAGCACTTGCCTGGAATGCCCAAGGCCCTGGATTTGATGCCCAGGACTGTGGGAGGAAGGGAGAATTAAGATTAAATAAAAGCAGCTATGCATTGAATGCTTGTGATGTGTCAGTGTACTAGGCATTTTTAGTGAGGTGATTAGAGTCTCTGCTTAATAATAACCCTGTAAGATGAGGGCTGTTTTTTTTTTTAAGATGGGGCGCAAGCATGGCATGGTGGTGCATGCCTGTATTTTAGGGACTCGGGAGGCTGAGCCAGGAGAATTGTGAGTTTGAGGCCAGAGGCAGCCTTGCATAATTTAGCGAGACTCTGACTCAAAAAATGAAATAAATAAAATGGACTGGAGGTGCAGCCCAGTGGTAGCGCACTTGGAAAGCATGTACAAGGACCTGGGTTCAGACCTCAAGTACTGCCAAAAAAAAAAAAAAAAAAGAAAGAAAGAAAAAAAAAAAAGAAAAAAAATGGGGCACTGAAGCTGATGGAGTTTTATTTGCTCACAGTGATCCTTCACTTCACTTGAGCCTATCTTCTTTCTGCTGTATAGCGTTACTGTTTTGTTTTGTTGTGTTGAGGATCAAACCCAGGGCCTTGTGCATGATAGGCAAGCACTCTACCACTGAGTTACCTCAACAGCCCTACTTACTGGTTGTGGGTTTTTTGGTTTTGTTTTGTTTTTAATTATTGGTAATTTTTAATGTACAACTGAATGGGTCTTGTTATGACATTTCTATACATGCGTTTCTTTGTACATTGAGCCCCACTGTTTTTAAACAGAGCCAAGGTGGTATCTTCTGGCTTGCTTTCTCCTCCCTCCTTCTCCTCTCCTTCTTAATTTTTTTCAGTGCTCAGCATTGAACCCCAGGGCCATGTTTATGTCAGGCAATTACTCTGAGCTACATCACCAGCCCCAAACCAGATTTTCTTCTTCCCTGCTTTTTTAATTAAAGAATTTTTGACTGCCCTCTTCCTACTTATTACTTTTTTCTGTATAATCTAATGAAATTAAAATGAAAATATATACAAACTTCAGGAAGACCTTCTGATTTTAGTATTTATAGAGCATCACATCCTTCCCTATTACCTCATATTTTTTAAAAAATTAAACTTTATGAATTATTAAGTAGATTCATTGTTGTTGTTAGGTGTCAAGTCAGGTCTAACTCATAGTGACCCTATGTACAACAGAAGGAAATACTACCTGTCATTGTGCCATGTCCAGCATTATTGTCAGTGCTTCTCTGCTATTCATAGGGTTTTTAATGTCTGATTGTTTTGGCAGTAGGTCCTTCTTCCTAGTTTATAGCACTTGGTATTCCCAGATAGTCTCCCATCCAAGGACTAACCAGGCTGACTCTGCCTAGCTACCGTGATTGTACAGGATCAGACACCAGGGTGGTATGGCTGTAGACAAGTAGATTCATAGATTATAATAAAAAAAGATTTATAACATACAACATAAAAAGTAAAAATGCCCTTTCTCATTTCCTACCATGGCCTCTTCATTCAAATCTCTTCCCTTCCAAAGAAGCTATTTTTGTAACTATTTAGTTTATGTTATTCCTAACTGTGTGAATGTCTTTGTGTAGTGTTATATATAAACTTAAAAGTAAAGCATTATCTTTTTTAAACAAATTGGCTCACATTGTATATTTTATTCAGATTTTGTTTAAATAAATCTACCTGATTCTTTTGGATGTTATCTTACATCTAATTATTTTGTACTATAATTGATTTAACTATTTCTGTGATAAGTGGTAGATTGTTACCAGTTTATTTACTATTAGAAATAATATTGTACCAATCTCCTTGTTATGTGTGAATATATTTTTAAGAATGATTCCTTGAAGAAGAATTGCTAACCTGAAGCATGTACTAAATGCCTTTCTTAGGAGAAATTTAGAATAACAATTCCCTGACTAGGATCAGCCTCCATTCTAACCTAACCTTATATCTGAGTTGCATGGCTATTCCACATACATCAGCACCTTAGACAGCTTTTCATAGCCTGAATCTGAACTTTCCAGTGAGATAAGACTCCGACCTGTTGATTCAGCCTTCCTGTGTCTGCATTTGTGGACAAGGATCCTGTCTCCCAGCTAAGTTAATGATTTGAGTTGCACAGACACAGGGAGTGTGGTCTCTTTTACTTTGTACTCTCTTCCCACACTGACTAAGAAGCTACGCTGCTCCTGAGTAGTGAGACAGAGGGGCTCGCTGGACTCTCAGTCTTTTACTTGTCAATCTCTAGGACCATCATCTTTCACTGCAGGTTGGTATGGCTTGCTCCTCATTCCTTTTATGTCTTTGTTCTATATAATATTACAACACCTCACCTCAATTCCTCTCCGGTATTCTGTACTCTTGTTTTTCCCTGTAGTACCTCCAATATCTATATGTTTTGCTTATTATATCTTCATCGTTGCTTGCCTCCTGTAGTATGTGTGTATGTAAGCTCAGAAGTAGCCAAAGTATTTGCTTCACCTTCTTATTTTTAATATCTGGTTTAAAGCAGATGCTTGGGGAATGTTTGTTGGTTCTGTCAGTGAGCATACGTGTGAACTCAGGACCACTCTCTTAAACTGATGTCTATCACTAGCTCAACCTGCCTTCTTCCAGAATGGCCTCACTCTCCATCAAAGAGCCCTAGGCATGGATGCTCTTGGGTTGCAAGCAGATTGGGCATCTGTCTTTATTGTGAAGGTCATGTAGGGGGATGCCACTGGGGCTCCTCATTGCCTTTACACAAGTGCTATGAAGAATAATGTCAACACAACTGCAATACTGTTCTATTGATCGCTTACTGTGAGCCAGAAAGCAAGAGCAATCAAGGAGGGAGCAGAGTGAAAATAAACTGTTAGTAGGGAGAAAAAGAGAGGTGGGTATAGAAAGAGAGGGAGAAAGAAAAAAAAAGGGAGACAAAGTTGGAGGAGGAGAGGAAAATGAGTAGAGATTGAGTTGGAGAATTTAGGGAACTTGCAAAGTGACTCCAAAATGCGTGTGACCCTGAAAAACAACTCTGCTAGTGTGAGTTTAACTGTGGCCATTTGGGAGAGGAGGTAACAGTAACAAATGATATCTAACAGTATGGAAACTACCAGTATTGTAGTTAGCAAGTTAGCAATTTAAATTTCATAGAGAGAGATATAAAAGACCTTATCAGCAGTCATAGTAGAACTATGAAGGACTATATGCAATGTTTCAGCCTTGGGAGAAATTGTAACAGTCTCTAATCATAGCTGATAATTTAAAGTAATTACAGAGTTCATGTAGTATTAACATTTGTATCAAATAGTTACCTTAATCTGTTTTAAGATAATTTGGCAACATACCTTTGCTTTAGAATGTTTGAAGTGAAAAAAATAGAAACTATGTAAAGCAAGTTAGGATAAGTGCAGTCAATTTACAAATAGACACAAGACAGGGAAAAGGAAACAGCTGTTGATAGTGGGGGGAGAAGGGAGGCAGGGATGTTTCTAGAGATACACAAGACAGTGCTAGTACCAAGGCCATCTGCCCAGTTTAGAGAACAAACTTCTTTTTTTGAAAATTCAGTCTTGTTTTGAGAGAATGCTGAAGAATTTTGTTTAGGATTGAGTACCTTTTATGAGTGGAAATAAAATATCGAATGTTAACTTGGGCTTTTTTTTTTCCTTTTCCTTTCCTTTCCTTCCTTCTTCCCTCCCCTCTACCCTCGCTGCCCACCCTCTCCTTCCTCCTTATGTGCCCTTCCCTTTTCTTCCTCTCCCCTCCCTCCCTTCCTTTCCTTTTCTTTCTTTCTTTCTTTCTTTCTTTCTTTCTTTCTTTCTTTCTTTCTTTCTTTCTTTCTCTTTCTTTCTGAAATGGCTTTGAGTAGCATCCTCAAGATTCAAAGTGCTTTGGGTCTGTGCTAGTCATTTTGTTCATGCAGCTTGGGAGTTGGTGATGAACCATTTTCTAATTCAAACGAGAATTCTGAAGTCTCTCTCCAAGAAGGTTTCCTGCAGGTCATGCGTACCTACGTGTTTACTCAGGGGCCCATATTCACAGCTGCTGTTTCTCTTTCAGATGACCAGACCTGCCACTTTCCACTGACCGGCAGCAATGGCGTTCATGGAAAGAGTTGAAAGCAGCAGTGGCAGCAGGTGAGGGTGGAATCAATCCATAACTCAAAGATACGGTGATATTTAACTTTAGAATCAGCTTTTCAAAGAAGTTTACTCTTTTTCATTTTTGCAACTTCAGAACTCTCTGGTATAGGATGATGATTGAAAATTTCAGTTTTCTCTCCACTAAATCAAACCTGTTTGACTGGTTACATTTTTTTTTTTCCAGTGCTGGGGTTGAACACAGGGCCTTGTGCATACTAGGCAGGTGCTCTATCGGTTTCCTCTATTTTCTTTTCTTTTTCTCTCCTTCCTTCTGTTCCTTTTTCCATTTTCTTTTTGTTTTCTTTCTTTTTCTGATAGGATCTTGCTCTGTAGCCCAGTTTGACCTCAAACCCATGATCCTCCTGCCTCAGCCTCCCAAGTGTTCAGATGACATGTATGTGCCACTGCACCTACCTACCACACTTTTTAAAAAACCTAGTAATCTCTTACTTCATTTGTTTAAAATATGGATGCTAGATTAGATCAGTATCATAATCCTGTGTTTAAGATGTTGGCCCAGATTGTGATGATTTTGGAAAATGTATACATATTTAGCTCATGCTTCAACAAATGTCACAGTAAATCCATGTCATTATGAGGCCCTTCACAGAGGGAATACAGTGATATCTCTGTTTTACCCCTTTCTCATCTCTGCCTCCTACCTTACCCTACACACTCAGTTTAGATTCTTCTTGCATGTAGTAAGTGATAGATGTTGATTGTGAGGAGTAGATTAACATTCTGAAGCAGTTTGGAATAAGAACTCAGTGGACATCCAGAAAGAATTCTTAATAATACCCACCAATTTTTATCTAAACCTTACCTATTCAAAACATATTAAAGTATAGGAGAGTGAGATTCAGACTTAATTAGCATTTACTGAGTAATAGATAATGGGCCTATAATTCCGGTCCAGCCTGGATACCTTCCTGCTTCTTCCCCTTTCTGGACCACTTAGGAAATTCTCCAGTTTCAGGTAATGCTGGTGGGACAGTTGTTAAACTTGGGACACTCTCCTCCCCCACCACATGGAAGACACGTGACCCAGGCTGCAGCAATCCACATCTTTCTAGAGCCTGGGGTAAAAACTGTCCTCATTTGTCTTTAGGTTTCTTCATAATGTTCAGTTACACATAAGTTTTAAATTTTTATGTAGCTAAATGTCTTGGCCTTTGTGAATTCTGGTTTTGATTGTGCTTACAAAGATTTTCCCTACTCCAAGATTGAGAAAATAATGGCACATGTCCTTTGCTGGCATTTGTGTCATTTCATTTTTTTGCTTTTACATCAGAACTTGTAAGCTGGTGGCCTGTGGGATGGATGTGGTCCACACACGAGTTTCAGTTGGCCCTTCACAGTATTATGAAAGAAATGATCAGCCAACATTTTATATAACAATCTAGATTTCTATCTATCTTTTCTTGAAAATTTTAAGATTTAGCAACACTGGGTTAGCATTGCCACATAACAACACTTGGATAGAATTGAATAGTCACAGCTCTTTTAGAACAGTCATCAGTTTTTTAATTCTGAATTTCCCAATATTTTTCAGGTGTGCCAAGATCATGATTCTTCCCCCCTCAGCCTATAGGTCGACCAGAACTCCCACCTGACTTCCTCCTGCAGATATCTGCTTTGTCACTTTGCCTGGAGAGATTTGATGTATTTTTAAAAGAGATTGAGGAAGCCTTAATGCTTTCCAGTTGATTCTAATTCCTGCACAGCTGGATTCACACTGGATAGCCAAGTTAGTTGCTTGGCTATCTTTGCTTGCATTCCTATTTTACACCTTCTCTTCTTAGTATTTTGGTCCATCTCTAAGTACAGTCTACAGTATATGTTGTAAATTGTCATATTAAGAAGAAAGTTAGAAGATGGAGAATATTAGGGAGCTTTTTTTGTTGTTAAAGCAAAAGACTAGATACTTGTTTCAATGCAATTTACCAAATCATCTGTCTTTCTTCCATTTATTTGAATGTTGTGTCTAAATTCCATCACATTCTTGGATCTATTGTTAGAGTCTCTTTTGTTCCGTTGATTATGTCTTCTGGCACTGGTGGCATACTGTTTCACTGTATGCTTTTGTATGTTTTCATATTCAGACAGATTGTCATTACATTTCATTTGTAGAATTTTCATAGTCATTGACATTGGGTCGTATTTCCAAGTGTTCTCTGCAGTCATTGGTCATTTATAGAAAAATTATTATTGGCATTTTGGTTGGAACTCTTTGAATTTATCAGTTAGAGAAAATTGACTTACATAGAATATTAAAACTGGGTCTTCCTACAGAAGAACCTGCATACTGGCAGACGTGCTGGCACACACTTATAATTCCAGCAACTTGGGAAGTAGAGGTAAGAAGATCATGAATGTGAGGCCAGAGGCAGCCTGTGCAATTTAGCAAGACCCGGACTCAAAATAAAAAATAAAAAATAGGCTGTGGTAGAGCACTTGGAAGAGTATGTACAAGGCTCTGGGTTCAACCCCCAAGTACTACAAAAAAAAGAAGGGAGTGGCAGGGAAGAACCTAGATATCAGATTGGTAAAACTTGAAGGACTGAGGAAATTTGCATTTCAATTATAAACTTTCATAGAGTTCTGATTTTTCAGAAGTTTCTAGTTATTCATTGCATCCACTATAATTTCTAATAGAAAAATCAACTACAATAGTTAAGAGTATTATCAATGAAAAGATTTAAAAGGTGTTTGGTATTACATATATTTTCAGTTCTTGCTCATTATTAAGTTTGGATGGGTAACTTCTCTTTGTAGTCATCTCCTAACAATTATAGAACTATATTTATTATTTGTTATATTTATCTTTCCAGCTCCTCACTTCTCTGTTATGTTTCTTCTCATTTTCATGCCTAGTATGAGTGGTAAACTAGGGGAAATGCCAAATAGAGCTCTATTTTTAATATATACCAACATTTTACTTAGGTAAATGCTTAATCATGATAGATATTTAATCTTTTATTAGTCCACAGGGGGAAAAAATCAAATTTGTGTGGAACTGGTCCACAGCTAGGAAATATTTGCATGGAAAATAGATGTATGTTGAGTATGTAGCTCTAATCACTCAAAGTAAATAAAAGTCTGAGCATGAACTTCTACTTTGCTTAGGGCTACCAAAAGTCATAAGTGTGAACAGAATATTAATGTAATGGACAAAGACAATATTTGCTTTAGTTCTTATAAATATTAGGCTTATTTTATGATTTTCAGATTTATCAGTATTAAACACAATTGAATCTGAATTCACTTATATTTTCTCTGCTTGTCTTCCTTTCCTCTTTAATTCTTTCTAAAAATTGTTTTTGGAGTGTAAGAGATGAAAAAGGGCAGATGCTATTGATACAGTTCAATGCATTTTCACAAAGTGAACATACTCGTGCAACAGATCAAGAGACCACAATACCAGCTCTCCAAACCACCCCTTTCAGCTGCCACCTCCCTCAGAGGTTACCACTCATCTGACTTCTAACACCATGCATTTGTTTTGCCTGCTTTTGAATGTTATTTAAAAATAATCCTGTAGTACATACTCTTGTGTCTCTATTCCATTCTGTGTATTTTTTCTATCTAGTAAATTTAAAATTTTTGTAGCATGCTTTATATTAATAAATACTAGGATCAATAATAAGTATTTTAAACATTTCTTTCATCAACTTGTCATAGCCTAACATGATAATATAATAATCTTTATTCTTTCTTCTACCTTTTCACTCTTTTCTACCCTTTAAGTATTACTTTGGCTTTTAATTTTAAGTTGTCCAGATTGATAGCATATTATTTTTGTTATGATTATTTGTGCTGTTGCAAGCTTCTTAAAAATTTTGAGATAGGCTCTCACTATGTGGCGTAGACTGTATAGCCCAGGCCAGCCTCAAACTTGTGATTCCTCTGCCTAAGATTCCCAAGTTCTGGGATTATAGGCATGCACTACCACACCAGACCTTTGTAAGCTTTATCTTTAAGTAGATAATAAAGTCTGAAAACCCATGAGCATGCTGATCTTGGTGGGACATCCCTGTAATCCCAACACTTGGGATCCTCCTGCCTGGAGGATCTCATTTCTGTATGTACCAAGTACCACTTGGAAGAGAAGACTCATATAGATAGGAACAAATAAACTCTTGAGTACAACTGGTTCAAATTCATGCCACTTTTTAAGTTGCTTCATCTTTGAATGGTGGCTTTATTTTTCTTGGAGTTTCCAATTACTTTTCTCTATTGAAAGAGAACATACCTTTTGCATTTCACTAACATGTTCAACTTCTTACCTTTCTGTATCAATTGCTTAAAATCTCTTGTTTACTTCTTGGACTCTTAAAACTAAAAATATTTATTTTTTGTAGTGTGTGCTAAGTTACATCCTTCTGAAATTGAGCCCAGGTAGGTAATGGAAGCCAGAGTAAAGCTGGGATACATTCAGCAAAATGTTTACTTCCGGACTGCATGTTAAGATAAAACAAAAGAATAAAAGAAATTTTGTTTCAGGCTATACTACCAGATTGGTGGGCATGATTTAATTGTCTTCTGCCATTAAGAGTGGGTATTTCTTATAAATGTGTTAAGAGATGTGATGGCAAACTTTTCAGTATTTTGGAAGACTCAAGGGATTGCACTTCATGGACCCTAGTTCACAATGTAATACTGTATCCCTGGAAGCCTGCAGAACAGTCTGAAATAATGTTTAACTCTCCTAATTGAGAAGAGTCTTCCATTAGTGAGGAAGCTACAAGGTGTTAAGCAGATTATCACCTATTATATGGGCAGATTTTCTTGGTGTGAGTAAATCAGGGACTAAATTTCCAGATGCTTACTGAAGAGATTAATGGCTGTAGGTCATGTTTTCCTGAAATAGTGGTTGGCTTGGGCATTGTAAATAATCCACACCTGGAATTGTGAAATGGGGAAATAAGTAGATTTCCTGCCTTTTCCAAGTGAAGTGGCTTCAGGCCTAATTTACAGGCGCGGTAATATTTCTTATACAGAACACCCTGTGGTGTTTTCCTTTACTTTAGAAAATGGTTGCTAATTGGCAAATACATGTCTTTGTCATAAATATCTTCCCATGAGTCCTGGGTTTAGATGGGTTTAATGTAGGGTTTATCCCAGACTCCAGGGAATTGTTTTTGAATTAGTTATTTTCCAAAGCAACAGTTAAATTGGGAGGAGGGACTTAAGCTATAGAAATAGTGAATAATTTTCCATTAAAATTCATATGACCTATAATCTAATGTCATGATGGGGTGCAGCTGAGTGCGGGAGTCTGAAACCCAGCATGTGTTGAGACCTCTTCTCCGGCACTAGTTACAAGGGCAAATTGATTAACTTTTAAAGCCTCATTGAAACAAAAATAAGAATAGTGCACATAAAGTGCTTGTCATAGTGCTTGGAACATCATAAACCCTTAGTAAATTATTGATTTTCCACTCAGGTGATGATGGTAGAGGGGTTTCAGCTACCATAATTCTACATGGGAAAGGCTTTGTTTAGGCGCAAGTCTTTAGATTGAAGGAATTCTTTTGTGAGCTACTCCAAGAATAGCATTTATAGAAAGGAAAATGATAGAGGAAAAAGACCTTTAAAAAGGAGACACAAAATGCAGTTAATAGGCATATGGATACACTTAAAACCTTTTACTGTGATCTATTTTACATTTAATATTGGCTATGGGATTGTACTAGATTTCACACAAAGAACCACAAGAAAACTCTGCTACATAGTTTTTATTATCCAGCAAGTGGCATATTGTTGTTGTCAGGTGCCGTTGAGTCATGTCCAACGCATAGTGACCCTCATAGGGTTTTCAGTGGCTGTTTCAGGATTGCCTTGTCTTTCTCCCATTTTTGTGGTACTGGGAATCGAACTCGGGACCTCAAAGACTGCAGAGTGACGCTCTATCAACTCAGCTAAATCCCAGCCCAACAAGTGGCATGTTGTTGTTGTCAGGTACCTTTGTGTTGAGTCTGACTCATAGCAACCCTATGTACAGCAGAACAAAACACTCTCTGATTCTATGCCAGACATACAATCTTATTTATGTGTAAACCCATTGTTGTAGACATGGTGTCAATCCATCTGATAGAGGGTTTTCCTCTTTTTTGTTGACATGCCAGTCTCCCAAACATGATGTCCTTCTCCAGGGATTGGTCCCTCCTGACTACATGTTGAAAATACATAAGACGCAGTCTTGCCATCCTTGTTTCCAAGAAGCACTCTGGTTACACTTCTTCTAGGACAGATCTGTTGGTTCTTTTGGCAGTCCATGGTATATTCAATAGATGTCTCCAGCACCATAATTCAAAAACATCAATTCTTGTCCTGTCTCCTTTGTTCAATGTCCAACTTTCACAACCATATAATGTGACTGAAAATACCCTGGCATGAGTCAGACGCACCTTCATCTTCAGTGTGACAGCTTTACTTTTCAATACTCTAAAGAGATCTTTTGCTATAGCTTTTCCCAAAGCAATGCGTCTTTTTTGATTTCTTGACTGCTACTTCCATGAGTATTGATTGTAGAACCAAGTAAAGCAAAATCATGGACAACCTCAATCTTTTCAGCATTTATTGTGAAGTTGCATACTGACCCAGTTGTGAGGATTTTTTTTGTTGATGTTTAGTCGCAATCCATACAGAAGGCTATGATCTTTGATCTTCATCAATAAATGTTTTAAATCCTCTTCACTTTCACCAAGCAGAGTTGTATCATCTGCATAACACAGGTTAATGAGTCTTCCTCAAATTCTGATGCCTCATTCTTCCTCATAAAATCCAGTTTCCTAGATTATTTGCTCAGCATATAAATTGAAGAGATAGGGTAAAAGTATACACCCTAACGCACACCTATCTCAACTTTAAACCAGACAGTGTTTCCTGATTCTATTCAAACAACTGCCTCCTGGTTCATGTACAAATTCCTCATGAGTACAATTAGGTGCTCTGGTATTTCCATTTTTCGAAGTGTTATTCATAATTTGTTATGATCCACACAGTCAAATGCCTTTGCATAGTCAATAAAACATAGACAGACATTTTCCTGATATTTTCTGCTTTCAGCTTATATCCACGTGAGATCAACAAGGATGTCCCTCGTTCCCTGCCCTCTTCTGAATCTGGTTTGATTTTCTGGCAATTCCCTGTCTATATATTGCTGCAGTTGCTTTTGAATGATCTTTAGTAAGATTTTGCTTGTGTGTGATAATGATATTCAGTAGTTTCCACATTAAGTTGGATCCCCTTTTTTGGGAATAGGCACAAATTGTCGGGGTTTGGCTCAGGCCTGGCAGAGGTCAGAGCCTTGCCCTGACACCAAGTGGGTATCGGGGACCCACTGAACCAGGTTGGTGTAAAGGCACCAAAGAAGGACCTTGGGAGACCTTCTACAGGAAACAGGAAAGGGAAAGTTTATTGGGTTACTCCCCAAGTGAGGTGCAACCAGAAAGCAGCCCCTTTCAAGTGCTCAAGTGCTAGCTCTAAGCTAAGTGCATTCTATGCTGCAGGCTCACGGGTGGAACAGCTCAGCCTTAAAGGCACAGCTACAAGCAGTTGGTGTTCCGCTGGGCTGGAGGTCCGGTGGTCTTGACTCTCACAGCTCACCTTCTCTGTCTCCCTTCTTCCCAAGGATGGAGGAATTGGGAGGCTCTTCGTGCCTTGCTTGTAGCATTTGGCACTTCAGAGCCCCTGGTCTTGATGCATCGGCTTGCTTGGAGATCTTCCTCTGGATTGGGGAGTGCTGGATCAAGGTGATGGGGTCCGGATAGCAGTTGAGGGATGGTGAGAGATGAAGGGTGAAGGGGGTCTGGGAGCCCTGGGGACATGTACTGGGGTTAGCCAATCAGGGCACATTCCTGACAGGTACAGCAGGTAAACTGTCATACCTGCCAGGTAGGGGCAGTTATTTAACTGAGATGCTAGGGGTAGCCAATCAAAATTGAGGTAGTTGAGGCTGGTCAGGCTGGTCAGGGACCATCTTTGCTCACTCGATGGGAGGGGTAGGAGTGAGTGAGTAGGATGTGGCCCTGGGGTCAGCTAAAGGCCAGTCCCTCAGGCTAGTATGAGGGACCCTAATTATGGGGTGCATTTTAAAAATCCCCAACAACAAATATGGATCTTTTCCAGTCAGTTGGCCAGGTAGCTGTTTTCCAAATCTCTTGGCATAAACATGTTAGCACCTCCAGTGCTGCATCTATTTGTTGAAACATCTCTATTGGTATTCCATCAATTACTGGAGCTTTGTGTTTCCCCAATTCTTTCAAGGCAGCTTCCATTTAGTCCTTCAATACCGTTAGTTCCTCTTCATATACAGACTCTGGAAATGGTTGGTCCTCTACCAATTCTTTTTTGTATAGTGACTCTGTGTATTCCTTCCATCTTCTTTTGGTGTTTCCTGCATCATTTAATATTTCCCTGTAGAATTGTTCACTATTGCCCCTCAAGGCTTGAATTTTTTCTTCACTTCCTTAAACTTGAGAAACACAGTGTGTTCTTCCCATTTGTTTTTCTGTCTCCAGCTCTTTGCACATATCATTATAATATCTGTTTTTGTCTTCTTGAGCTGCCTTTTGAAATCTTTTGTTTAGTTCTTTAACTTCATCATGTCTTCCTTTTGCTTTAGCTGCTTGATGCTCATTAATAACCTTTTGCTTTCTTCATGGATGATATCTTTGATGTTATGTCACAACTCGTCCGGTCTTCTATCATTTGTATCTACCTCATTAAACCTATGCTTGAGGTTGTCTCTGAACTCGGTGGGATATACTCAAGGTTGTACCTTGGCTCTTGTACATTTGTTCTAATTTTCTTCAGTTGCAGTTTGAACTTGCATATGAGAAGTTGATCCACAATCAGCACCTGGTCTTGTTCTGGCATTTTATATCAAGATTTTCCGTCATTTCTTTCCACAAACGTAATCAGTTTGGTTCCTGTAAATTCCATCTGGTGAAGTTCATGTATATAGTCACCATTTATGTTGGTGAAAAAATGTATTTGCTATGAAAAGGTCATTGGTCTGACAAAATTCTATCATGTGATTTCTAGCATTGTTTCTGTCACCAAGACCATATTTTCCAACTATTGAGCCACCTTCTTTGTTTTCAATTTTTGCATTCTAGTCACCAGTAATTATCAGTACTTCCTGATTGCATATTTGATCTATTTCAGATTGCAGAAGCTGGTAGAAATCTTCCCTCTCTTCATTTGTGACCTTAGTGGTGGGGGCATAAATTTGAATAATAGTCATATTAACTGGCCTTCCTAGTAGGCATGTAGATATTATCCTATTACTGACAGCACTGTATTTCAGGACAGATCTAGAGGTATCTTTTTTTGATGATAAATGTAACCCCATTTCTCTTTAAGTTGTCATTCCCAGCATAGTAGACTACATGATTATCTGACTCAAAATGGCCCATGCCAGTCCATTTTAGCTTACTGATGCCTAGAATGTCAATGTTTATACGCTCTAATTCTCTTTTAATGATTTCTAATTTTCCTACATTCATACTATGTACATTCCATGTTCTAATTATTAGTGGATGTTTACAGTTGTTTCTCCTCATTTTGAGTTGTGCCACATCCCCAAATGAAGGTCCCTGGGGCTTTACTCCATTTCTATCATTAAGGTAGAGTCTACTTTGAGGATGCAACTCTTCCCCAGTCATCTTTTTAGTGCCTTCCAATCTGGGAGGCTTGTTTCCTGGCACTATAACTGACAGTGTTTCTTTGCTATTGATAGGGTTTTCAATGGCTAGTTGTTTTGGGAGTGGTTCACCAGGTCCTCCTCCCTAGTCTGTCTTAGTCTGGAAGCTCAGCTGAAACCTGTCTACCATGGGTGACCCTGCTGGTATCTGAGATACCAGTGGCATAGCTTTCAGCCTCATCACAATGCGCAAGCCCCCACAGTGTGGCAAGCTGACAGACATGTAGGGGACAAGTGGCACAGTCATCTTTAAAAGCAACAGAAACTTAATTGAGAAATAATTTACATAGAATAAAATATTTTAAAAAACAAGTAAACAAACCTCCCCAAAACAAGAGAAAGGGAAGATAATTTACATTTTGTTTTAAGTATACAATTCAATAATTTTTGAAAAATTTACTGAGTTTTGTAACCATCACTATAGTCCAATTTTCGAACATTTTCCTCACCCCTAATAAATAGAACTACCTCCTTACAGTGCATCCCCTTCTCACCCCCACCAATTGCCATTAATAGTATTACCCATTAATCAACTCAATAGTTTTGTTTGTTCTGGCCATTTCCCATATAGCCATATAAGTATGGGATTTGTGACTGGGTTCTTTCAGTTAACATAAGATTTTCTTTGAAGGGCTGGGGGAGAGGGGTTCCCAAAGAGTAAGGGGGAGGCGAACATGAGCCATGTACAATGAAATACATGTATGGAAATGTCATAATGAGACCCATTAAGTTGCATAGTAAAAGTTACCAATAAAAAAAATATGACAGCCTCCCAAATGATGGAGGGCAATGTGCTTTACTCAAAGTCTACCAATTTAAATGTTAATTCCATGCAAAAACACCTTCACAGAAATAGCCAGAGTAATTTTTTACCATGCACATACAAAAAAGATTTTCTTCTTTCTTTCTCTTTCTTTCTTTCTTTTCTTTTCTTTTTTTTTTCCCAAGGTCTTGCTATGTGCCATAACCTGGCTTGGAACTCCCTATGTAGTCCAGCTGGCCTTGAACTTGTGATCCCCCTGCCTGAGCCTTCTAAGTGCTGTTATTACAGATGTGTATCACCTCACCCAGCCTACCCTAAGATTTTCAAGGCTCATCCATGATGTAGCACTTATCAATATTTCATTCTTTTTTATTGCCAAATAATATGCCATTGTATGGAGACATCATCTTTTGCTTATTCACCGGTTGGTAGACATTTAGCTTGTATCTACTTTTTTTAAAATTATGAATCATGTTGCATATGTGTTTTTATTTTGGGAGCGGGTAGATGTTTAGGAGAGGATTTGCTTACTTGTAAGGTAGATTTGTTTAGCATCATCATGAGATTATTTGAAGCTTACAAGTCAGAGTGGCCATGGGGCTGTTTCAGTTTCATTTGCTTGTGGCTTGTCTGTCTGCCTTCAGCCCTGAACTGTACTAATGTTCACAATTGGAGGACAAATGAGTTAATATCTATCTTTTGCTTTCAATGTGATGAATACTCTCCAGGCAGTTGGCATTTTATCATTTTAGGTGATACCTTGGTGCAGGTGGTAGACAAGATGGACACTGAGTTGAGCTGTGTAGGATTGCATCATCATTGTAGGGATACTGATTCAATACCATCTCTATGTGGGGAGGGAACTTTATCTTTTTGTAGTACTTTAGTCATAGCAGTCCTTTTCCTCTGAAGCTGTAGCAGCCTTGGAATTTGTGAAACAGGATTAGAAAGAAGAGAACTTCAGTTCCTGTTTCCCTGTTTTTCAGAAATTTGGGGAACATTATTTCAAATTCTGAGGTTTTTTTTTTTTTCCTGTATCTCATGATAACTCAGATTAGTAGCATCATATTACTGAAAGAAGCAAAGGCCTGGAGAAGCTTATACATAGATAAATATGTAAATCAGACTATAGGAAACGCTGGGCAACTAGTTTGACTTTGGTTGAGAAAAATTTTTATTTCTGTATTATTGTTGTTAGATGCCATTGAGTTGGTATCTGACTCAGAGCGACCCTAGGTACAACAGATGAAACAGTATTGTTAATGCTTCTCTGCTATTTATAGGGTTTTCAGTGGCTGATTGTTTTTTGGGAGTAGGCTGGTGGGTCCTTCTCCCAAGCACCTGGTGTTCCCAGGTGGTCTCCCATCCAAGCACTAACCAGGCTCGACCCTGCTGGGCTTCTGAGATCTGACAGGATTGAAGGCCACAGTGGCATGGCTGCAGGCTGTATTAGATAACATTAAATGCACAAGGCCTTATACAGTTTCATTTCTGCAAAAAGAAAAAAGGTCCTGCAGAAAGAAAAAGGTCCCTCCTCACATCAAGATAGTTTCATTTCTGCCCAACAAGTCTTGTTGCCTTCTTCCTAGCCTGCAATACATAGAGATGCCATTTTTGTTGCCTTTTAAAAGATTTAAAAACATTGGTACAAAGCAGATTGTATATATTTACCTAGATAAGACATTACTAGAAGAAGGTGCTGTGGTGCATGCCTGTAATCCCAGCAACTGGGGAGGCTAAGGCAAGAGGATCACACGTTTGGAGTAACTTATACCCTCTCAAAATTAAAAAAGAGGGGGTTTGGCGGTGCAAGTCAGTGGTGGAGCACTTGCCTCGCATGCATGAGGCCTTAGGTTCAACATTCCAGTACTGGGGGAAAAAAGAAGGAAGATAGATTGAAAGCATGAAGTGATTGAAAATTCCTTGTTAAGCAGAAGATAGAGTTTGTTTGTTTGTTTGTTTGGGGGGCAGGATCTCACTGTGTTGCCCAGGCTGACTTGGAACTCACTATGTAGACGAGGCTGGCCTTGAACTTGGTTGATCTTCCTGCCTCATCCTTTGAGTGTTGGGATTACTGACAGGTGCCACCATGCCCAGCTGGAAGAGAAAGTTTAAAGGATAAGAAACAAAAATATCTTGTGCATTGTAGTTGCAAGAAGGAGTTGGGGCTGGGGATGTGGCTCAGTGATGGAGCACTTGGCATAAGGCCCAGGGTTTAAACCTCAGAATTGAGAGGGAAATGTTGGCCCTGATTGGCCTTAATAACCTAATTTAGTATGTAAATAGGCAATTCTTTTTCTCTCCTCTCTTCATCACTGTAATTTCAATTTTTTTTTTCCACAGGAATGTTCGCAAATTAGTAGATGAGGAGGTAATATTTAATCCATTTCTAAATACCTTTGTCTCACACATAACATGTCTCAAGATTTTGCCAGACTTCAAAAATTCTGCCAGGTGCTGTGGTTCACATCTGTAATACCAGCAACTCCAGAAGGGAGGTAGGAGGATCCCAAGTTTGAGGCCAGAGGCAGCCTGCAGAATTCAGTGAAACCTTGTCTCAAAATAAAAAAATAAAAAAGGAACTGGAGCTGTAATTCAGTGGTAAAGCACTTGCAAATTATGTGCAAGGCCCTGTGGTCAGCCCACTAGTAGCCCTTCAAATCTGTCCTTTTTCTCTTTTTTTAATCCCTTTGCTGAAGTATTTTAAAGCAAATCTCAGACATCTGTTCTTTCTTTCCTGCATACTTTATGTTCATCTCCTTAAAAATATGGCTTTTTCCCTATGGAACTACACACCATCCTTGTACTAAATAAAATTAACATTTTAGATTTATTTAATACCTAGCCCAGATCCAAACTTTTCAGATGGGATTTAAATGTCTTCTGAAATGATTTCCATCTTGATTCTAGCAAACCAAAGTTCACATATTGCATTCGATTTTGATTCTTGAGTCTTAATCTGGAGCTTTTACTCTGTGGGGTGGGGGTGCTGACAGAATGAGGAAGACCAGTTGAAGGTCTGTCCTACTTTGTGGATCTGTCTGCTTCCTGTTGGTGTGTTTCAGTTGTTTCTATTTACCAGTGGTTCTTGGCTAGGGACAACTCTGCTCCCCCCCTCCCCTGGGGGATTTTTGACAATATCTGGAGAGATTTTTAGTCACCACAATCTAGGGAGGAGGACAGGAAGCCAGGGATGCTGCTGCATATCCTATAAATGTATGGGACAGCCCCAAGCACAGAGAATTTTCTGGCCTCCAATGTCAGTAGTGTTGAGGTTGAGAAACCTTGTAGTTCTACCTCCTGTAATTCCTGAAGAATGGAAGTTAACGCTAATGCTTGGTTAGAGTCAAGATGAGTGTTTTTGCTTAAAATAGTTCCATAATCCAGGAGTCGTCTGTGTCTTTTTATTTTTGTTCCCCTGGTACTAGAAATTAAACCAAGGGCCTTGTGCATGCTAAGCAAGTGCTCTACCATTGAGCCACACCCCCCAGCCCCATGCACCTTCTTTTAAAAAAATGTATGTTTCAAATGTTTACATAAAAAAAGAAAACCTTCATACCATCTATGTACCTTCTTCTTTTTGACTGCCACCTCAGACTTCTTAGATACTTCAAGAAATCTTTAAGTCTTTCCTCTTTAAGCTTCCTTAGTACTCAATTCCTTTCCGTGTGGGACTGGTAAAGATAAGGGGGAATGGATTTCTTGACCTCATTGTGGAGATGGTCCAGTGTCTGTCATGGCCAAGTCAAGGTGCTGGTAATATCCTGCTCTGGAGAAAATTGTAGAGTTACCCTAAGGGCAGAAGGAACAACATAAACAGTATGTAATGTTAGGCCACTTGAGCTTTTTATGAAAGCTTAAAGGAGAGAGAAAGTCATTCTAGATGGGTTGGTTTAAGGCAAGAGGTTGCCTTTTATGTGTGGTGGGATTTTGGAAAGAGACTTTCTTGGCAAAAGAACCAGTGAAAGTAGGGAATGCATTAGGGGTGTGCTGGGAACCTTTTTTTGAGAGATGTTTTAAAGCCAGCTTCTCTCCCCTGGCTCTGATAAATAATTGGAAGGAATGGCAATGAATTTTTTTCTGACAGTTGTTTCTTACTGGGGGCCAGGGCCTCGTTTGCAAATGAAAGGACTGCTGTTGGCATAGTTGAAATCACAATGGGCCCTGACTCTTTTCACATCAAAGTGTAAAAGAATCTCCAGGGGTGATAAATGGGGGCTGCTGGACTCATTACTTGTAAACAAAGCTGAGGGATGACCTCTAAATTTTTTTTAATTAAAAGAAAACAGAGTTTCCTAGTGGTGTGTGTATGGGGTGGGAGGGAGGGGAGTGGCTGCTCTTCCTTTAAATTTTGACCGCTTATCCTGGAGAAGAGCTTTGTTAAGGTTTCAGAGAACCTGCCACTGTTACCCAGAGGCTGCCTGTTTCTCAAATACTGGAAAAATGAACCATGCCCAGGGCAGCCTCCCGGTATCCTTCCTGGGTTCAGAGTTGAAGGATAGGGGTTCAGCTGTATTTTAGTTACAATAAGGTAGAACCAAATGGGGTTTCTGAGTCCTGATGTCCTCAGATTGAGAACATAGTCCCCACCCCTCCCCTGCCAATCAGGAGGAAATCTTGTTTACTTCTGTGCAGTATAGAGTTGAGTTTTTCAGAAAAGTCTTGGCACTTTATAAAAGTAGTCCAAAGGCAAAGGTAAAGTTTTAACCTAAAGTTTAAAGATAGAATTCTTTTGTTTACCAGACTCTGCATATGATCAAAGCATTTAGGACACACTACATTATTTGAACAGTTGATGGTGTTAGAAGCCACACTATTAAAATAATACAGCATTTTACGGACTTAAGACTCGGGAACTGCTGTCCAAAATCAACCCTGAAGTTGCAAGTCCACCTTCAACAAACTCCTTCCTATGTGTTCATCTCCCCATCTGGCACAGCTCACTGTTTTTTCACTTGCTCCTCTGTGGCTGTCAAACAGTGGCTGAACCGGATCTTAGAGAACTGGAGGTAAGAGACTGCCTTTGGAACCCTGGTGGAACTAGGAAGGCTCCGGTACTCAAGAATCCTAACATGTCCGCTGACTTTCTGATTGTTTGCCGACTGCCTTCTGAGTCGAAATCTATCTTCCACACAAGTTGCAAGACCTGAGAATGGAGCACAGGTCCCTAGATGGTTGGTGGGAAAAACCACCCTCAAGTTGAGGTGTGTTCAGCTGTCGATAGGACACTATGGAAGCCTTCTGTTCTCACTTGACAGTGGAATTGAGAGGCTGGCTTAGGCACGATATGGGTTAGGAGTACTTTGGGGTACAGATGCTACAAGAATAAAGCAACTTTAAAATTCATGTATATATGTATATGTTTTTCAGGGCCTTGTGCATACTAGGCAACTAAGCACTCTACCTCCAGCCCTGAAGCAACTGATATTCAATGGGCACAGTGACCAGAGTATGTGCTAAGTGTCTGATAGATGTGTTTTCATTTCACTCTCACAACTCCTGATGAGTTGCATTTTACAGATGAGAAAAGGAAAGGTTAGCTGACTGACCAGTGGGAGAAGGTTGGGTTAGTTTCCCTCTGTCACTGGACCCCCCATGTCCTCAACTCTTCTTCCATGTTGTCTGCTTAGAAGGTGGTTGCTGTTGTTAGGTGCTGTTTCTGCTTGGAAGGTAGTGGCAGGGAAATACTTTGCCTTGGCACTCTGAGGCTTGGGCCAGGGACCTGCAGGAGCTGACTGTTGTGTTCTGACACCTTAAATGGGGACTAGATAAAAGGTTCCTGGGAGATCGGTTCAGCGTGGCTACAGTAGACAGAGAAACAAGCATCTTTTCCAGTGAAGGAACAAAGCCGATCAGGATAGGAGAGGACTGGGGGTGACTAATGAGCCATATGGCAGGAAAAAGATTAAAAGATTAGTTAACTTAAAATACGAAGGGCTGGAGCTGGTGCCCATTCTAAGTTAGAATCTCCCATGTTGCCTCTGTCAGAGCTGCTTTCATCCCCATGGTGAGGTGACGTGTGCCCTCTCTGTGGGTGCGTTGTGGTTTGTTCAACAGTGCACAGCTGTCAGGTGGTGGCCCCGTGGATACAACAACCTCTCAGCGGTTAGAGGTCCTGGCAGATCTCCTTTCAGGTTATCTTTCCTCGCCCAGCAGGGCCTTACTTTCCCCCAGTGAGCACTTGATGACTGAGATAGGAAATTGTCCTTAATTTAAGAATGGAGATGCTGATTTTTCAAACAGTGCAGAGTACTTCACAAGTGAGAGTGAAGAAAGTATCTTATTTATCTTAAATATATTTTAAAAATATTCCTCAATAGCTTCTAAAAGAAAAAGCCACAGAGTTGAGAGCATAGAGAATGAATGGGGTGGCATGGGAGGGCATTTGGGACAATTCTGTACGTCATGGTTACCTTTTTTCCTTTCTTTCCTCGTGTTTTGAGCTACAGTAGTGAAGCACTTTTTTTTTTCTTTTTTTTTTTTTTTCTTTGCAGTACTGGAGGTTGAACCCAGGGTCTCGCTTGCATGCTTTGCAAGTGCTGGCCCACTAAGCTGCACCTCCAGCCCACTTTTTTTTTTTTTTTTTTCTTCACTGTTTGAGACAGGATCTCACTAAATTACGCAGACTGCCTCTGGTCTTGAACTTGGCGATCCTCCTCTCTCTGCCTCCCCAGATGCTGGGATTGCAGTTATGCGCTACCACACTCAGTGTGAAGCACCTCTTCTAGACTCTTTGGGATCCTATCACTAACTTTTCACCTGGAAAAGCAGCCTACCTAATTCTAAGGGAAAGAGCCTGCTTCAAAATCAGACCTGGGTTTGAAATCTAGCTTCACTAGACATGTAGTGCTGGGCAATCAACAGATGCTGTACAAACTCTTAGTTCCGTTAGCTGTAAAGTAAGAAATAAAGAGGACTACATGTATTTCAAAACAAAACAAAACAAAAAACAACCCAGCAGAGAACTCCAAACATGGGGTTTGGATTTAATAAATATTTCCTCCCCTTTCTGTTGTCCTGCCGTTGATAATTCTAGTGTTAGGGAAGTTTGAATTTTTATCTTGTTCCTGAAAGACTGAGTTTTCAATGATTGAGCTTCGTTGGGCAATGTTCAGGAAGCAGCTCTCCCACACTCTGCGACCCAGCTGCAGGGTCTGGTGGCCTGTGTGAGCTGCTCAATCACATGTTCCTGCCAGCTGTGGGCTCAGCTGATTATGAAACTGATTTTCATTTGTTATTATGGAACTTATAGTTTTAAGAGATTTGGTAATTTATGTTATTATTTGTGATGCTGGGGAACAAACCTAGGACCTTGCTTATGGTAGGCAAGTACTCTTGCCCCTGAGCTATACCACCAGCCCCCAAATTTTGGTTATTTCAAATGGCAGCTAACTCTATGAATTCATTTCTTAATAAGATTCTCACTTCATATTATCATTTGTTGTATTAAGATATCAATGAACATGGCTAACTATCTACAGAGACATTAGATATTTACTTAATAATACTTTCTATTTTAAGTAAATAGAAATCATGTAGTTAGATTTTTGCATAGAGCTATACCATCCTGGTATCTGATCTCATCAGATCTTAGAAACTAAGCAGGGTCGGGCCTCGTTAGTACTTGGATGGGAGACCTCCTGGGAATACTAGGTGCTGTAAGCTTGGGAGAAGGACCCGGCAGCCCACTCCCAGAACAATCAGCCATCAAAAACCCTATTAATCGCAAAGCACTGATATAGTGCTGGGCATGGCACATTGTCAGGGAGTGTTTTCATTTGCTGTACATAGGGTCGCTATGAACTGAATGCAACTCAAGGCAACTACGTTTGATTTTATGTGGAAGTTCTTCTTTGTTCTCAAAATGATCCAAGATTCACTCATACATTCAGCAAAGACTTGTGAAGACTCTTCAATGTAAGGTGTCTACTAGGAAGTTGGGGGTAGAGTTGAGAGAGAAACTAGTGAGAGTAGACAGTGGAGTAGATCAGCCACCAGACCCCAGCCCCCTTTGATACCTACACCAGAGCTTGAGTACTGGTTGTTGGAGTTGTCAATGTCTCCTCCCCCCCACCCCACCCCCACCCCTGCCTCCTTCCTATTTTTCTTTTCTTTTCTTCTCTTTCTCTCTCTCTCTCTCTCTCTCTCTCTCTCTCTCTCTCTCTCTCTCTTTCTTTTTTTGGTGGAGGGGCTGGTAGTTGGTGGTTGAGCCCAGGGCCTCACACATACTTTGCAGGTGCTCTACTACTGGGCTCCCTCTGGCCTTGAGCCAGCCTTCCTCCTGAGTTGCTGGGATTATAAGGTGTGAACCACCGTACCCAGTTTACATTTTTTCAAAGCTTGTGCCTAGTCCAGCCTCACATTTTAACATCATGGGGCTCCTCTCAGGTGGGTCAGGCCAGTGTTTCTATTTGAGACTTAAAGAAGTTAAGCAGTTTGCCCGTGATCCCACGGTTGCCAATAAAACTGTTCTCAACCTGAAATGAGTTTCCTCTTCCTTTCCCAGACCTCCAGTCTTCAAAATCTTATTCACCCTTCCATGTTCAACTAAAACACCATCTCTTTGGAAAGGACTCAGCCAAATACATTCTCCAAAAGAAATCATATGACAACTCATAGTCCACACAGAATTATAAATATTCTAATATTTAGCATTTTAAAACATTGTAAAAGACATAAAGTTGAATATGTAAACAAACGCATAAAAGTGTACAGCAAAAGACATTATAGAAAAGCAAGATAAAAACCAGAGTAGGTAAAATGTCAATTATACATAGGACAAGTGCATAGTAGTCATTGCCATTATGTGTTAAAATCTATAGATCCCAAAAGGAAAAATAAAATTGAAAAGCAGGTAAAGGACATAAACAGGAGAATGATCAAGAACGCCGTAGCTCATTTAGTGCATCCCCCTGTTTCCCTCTCTGAATTCGCTCTTCAGCACCTGCTGTGCCATAATGGACCTGGAGCACTTTTCCTTTCCCATGAGCATTGCTTAACACTTTGTCAGCAGAGGGTGCCGGAGGGACATTGCTGAATTAGGGAGAGTCTTCTGGCTCTGGTTGCTGCTTTTTCTTGCCATTGTTCTACTGTCTGCCCACGCAAGCATATGTGCTCTTTGTGTATTATGTGTGTGTACACACGCATGTGCATCCAGTGGCACTCTGCTCAGCCAGGTATGCCAAAGCATGTGGTCCTTTGGTGATCTTGCAGTCCCTGCCTGGGCTCAGTGACCCCTGTACCTTGTGATGCCCAGCGCACAGTGTGTACTCCAGGCCTCATGCTAGCAGAGGCGCCCAGCTTCCTCTTTGCACCCACCTCCAGCTCACCTGTACCCCGAGGGGTGTTGCTTGCTGTTTGGCCATTGTTGACCTTTGCCAGTGAACTTCTCTGCCATCTGGTGGGCAGCAACCTCACCTTCTCCAGTGAAATCTCAAGCCCAATTTGGGCAAGGTACCAATCCTTTCAAAATTTGTCATTCCTTGGGTACTTTCTGTCAACCACTGGGTACCTTGCAGAGTTCTCTTTACATTTTTATACTTATTCCTTCATCTTGCTTTGATTTTCTGAACTTCAGTTCACAGTATTGTATGATTTCTCTCTCCTAATTAAACCCAGACTAATACAGCCCTTAGTAGTTATTTCTCTAAATGTCACATCTCTCTAGATTACAAGCAGCTTTTACACCAGAGCCCTGTTTAATGTTTCAGCAATGTCACTGTGCTTTGAAAATAACCAACAACTAATGAATGATGTTGGAATTGTGGATGGCATAGAGAGATGGAGGAGGGTCGATGGAGAGGATGGTTATTGTGGGTATTTGCTTGACCTTTCTTGGAAAAACAACCCAAAGCTCTTGCTTTATTACTGATAGGTTAACTTGGTGTTTCTTTAAAGCCTGTAACTGTTGAGACAATTACTTCTTGTTGACCCAACTGTTGAAAACTCCATTTTAAGGCTTGTATATAAACTCTTCAGAATTGTGTGAGCAGTGATTTACTGCTACCTATTTGTCTTCATTGACTTTTTTTTTTTTTTTTTTTTTTTGAGGTACTGGGGGTTGAACCCAGGGCCTCGCGCCTGCATGCTTTGCAAGTGCTGGACCATTGAGCTGTACCCACAGCCCATTTTTTTTTACTTTTTGGGACAGGGTCTCACTAAATTACTCAGACTGTCTCTGGTCTCGAGCTTTCGATCCTCCTGCCTCCGCCTCCCGAGCCGCTGGGATTACAGGCATGTGCCACCGCGCCCAGCTTCATTGACCTTTTAAAAACAAATTGCCAGCTGGATGTAGTGACGCATACTTGTAGTCCCAGTGACTCTGGAGGCAGAGACAGGAAAATTGCAAGTTCAAGGCCAGAGGCAGCCTTAAACCTAAAGAGACCCTGACTCAATATAAATAGTAAAAAATGGGCTGGGAGTGCAGCCCAGTGGTACAGCACTTGCAAAGTATGTGCGAGACCCTGGATTCAACCCCCAAGTACTGCCCAAAACACCCAACCAACCAACCAAACAAGCAAAACCCTCCAGAAACAAAAATCAAAACCTTAAAGTATAGGCAAGCCTCATAGCAAGTCATGCCTAAGAGTTACCTATTACCTGCATTTCACTTTTTAGGCTAATTTGTCAATGTCATTTCACAGCAGTGTTTTTGTTTGTTTTAGCCAGAGTGTTTGGCTTGGGTTAATGTTCAGATCTGTGTATACTTGCTAAGCCTTTTTTCCAACTTGTGAGCAAAAGAGAAGAAATAAAGGGTATAGTTTATGGGGAGGGTCTCCCTGGCCTTTGGCATTCTAAGCCTGTGTGTAGGAGATCATTGTAGCCAAAAAACCAGGAATACTGTCTGTGTTTTGGAGGTAATTGTTCTATGATAGCTCACAGAAAGGAAACATAGTGTCATTGTTGAGCTGATGGGCATTTTTTGGTCCTTAGGCGTGTTTAGTTTTGATGGCTGCCCTGTTGAGATTTTTAAACCTCATCTTAGAGCTGCTGAATTTGCCTTCCTTTCTTTTTTTTTTCTTCCTTCTTTTTTTATTTTATTTATTTATTTTTTTTTGAGATCAGAAGCATGTATTTACTAGAATTATAGCAATCACATCAATTTTTCTTACAAAGTACTCCAAAGCATCCTATCTTTACTCATTAAGAAGCTGCTCCTACTGAGTGAATCCACAATGGATTCTTTTTTTTTTAATTGGACAGAATGGATGATATATCAACAAATTAGCCTCTCTTTCTTTTTTTGAGGTTTATTCTTAGCTTTATTTATTTGTTTATTTATTCCCTTTATTAGTAAGTGATGATGGGGTACAGAGTAATACAGCATTGGCTTTTTCCATTATGCATCCTTTACATCCCTTCTAGCAATACTTTCATCGACCCACAAGGTTTATGGAGCCTTATGGTTTTCTTTTGATGCCCTTCTCCATTAGTGCTTGTCCGTCATTGCTCAGTGATTTGTACCCTACTCCACTTATACCCACTTACCTGACCCTTTCACACTTCTGTAAGGTTTATGAAGATAAGATGCACTAAACTTCACAACTCAGAAAACTAAATGGTAATTATTTGTATGAATGAAATACTTTTCTGTTTCTTTTCAAAAAGATTCATAGCTAGTATCCTTTGAGTCAGATTTTGGGCATGGTTTTTGGTGTCCTTTATTTTCTCCATCTGCCTAAGGTGTAATAAGATAATGACTTGAAGCTGGATGCCATGGTGCATGCCTGTCATCCCAGCAACTTGGGAGGCTGAGGATTACAAGTTCGAGGCCAGAGGCAGCCTGCTCAATTTAGCAAGACCCTGTCTCAAAATAAAAAGTAAAGGGGCTAAAGGTGCAGCTTAGGGGTAGAGCATTTGTCTAGCATGTACAAGGCCCTGAGTTCAACAGCCCTGGTATAGAAAAAAAAAGTGACTAGGAAATCTGAGAAATATGCAACTTCTTTGAAATACATATAACCTAAATTCATGTGTTGTGTTCCACTTAAACAAATGCGCAGCACCAACTTGTGCAAAATGATAGATGTTAAAATTTGTACACAGAGCAGTTAAGCCTTCCCTTCTCTGTTTTCAGGGACACATCTTGGCTCATGCACCTTACCATTCTGATCAGGCCCTCCCAATTTCTTATAAAGCTTTCTTTTGCCCTGCCCAGTAAAAGCTTCCATCCTGTGCATCTCTATCCCTGACTCTCTTCCTCCTCACACTACAGATTTTTCTCTGTACAGTCTTTGAAAGTGGCTTCCTCACCCAATATGGGTGCTTGCCATATTTGGCTTTCCAAAGCAGAACAACCTCCCCAGTGCCATCATTTCCCTCTGCATATTCCTCCGCCCTCTTAATTAGGTCACTATCTCCCTGTCCTAATTTCATTCTTCCTCCTCTACTTTTCCTTGAGAGGAGAAACTTCATTATCCTAGGAGGTTTCTTAGGTATTGATTTTGCTTTTCTACTTAAAAATCTTCCAAGGCTCCCTGGTATCTATAATTCCCTTTTTGTGGCATTCAAGCTCTTCATTTCCTGTGCCTCAGCCTCTTGTTCTTCAAAATTCATCCCCTATCACCACTGTCTTTCCACAGGCCCTAGTGTGTAGCTATACAGGTCTGAAAAGTCCAAATAGAGGACTTCAAGGGTCATGTCCTGGCATATGCTGTTCCTTCTCCCAATCCCATCCCTGCTTCATCCATCCATTCCTTTCTCTATAAACACCATCAGGGAAGTATGGGACTTTACAGGATCATAAAGACAGAGACTTCATTGTAGATGTGGACAATAATCAGGGAAGACTTCTTGGAGGAAGAGGTGGCTAGGCAGAGAATTGATGCTCATTTAGGAGGTGAAAAAGTTATACAGTAGAATGAGGAAAAGAGAAATGTGTTCCAGGTCGAAGAAACTATACTTGTAAAAAATTGGGAAGGAAGGAAGGAGGGAAGGGAAGAGGAGGGAAAGGAAGGGAAGGGTCCCACCAAACCAAAACCCAGGCCATAGGGCACTTTTGAGCAACTGAATGAAGCTCAGTATAGGTAGAACAGAGGGCACCATGTCAGGAAGTGATCCAGGGAGCCGTGTTAAGAAGTGTGGCTCTAAGCTGGGCACAGTGACACACGCCTGTAATCCCAGAACTCGGGAGGTGGAGGCAGGAGGATCACAAGTTCGAGACCAGAAGCAGTCTGTGTAATTTAATGAGACCCTGTCTCAAAAAAGTTAAAAAAAAAAAAATGGGCTGACGGTGCAGCTCAGTAGTACAGCACTTGCAAAGCATGCAAGTGCGAGGCCCTGAGTTCAACCTCCAGTACCCCACCCCACCCCCCCAAAAAAAAGAAGAAGAAGAAGAAAAAGAAGAAGGAGGAGGAGGAGGAGGGGGTGGGGGAGGAGGGGGAGGAAGAAGAAGTAGGGCTCTATATTCAGGGGAATGGAAAGCCATCGAAGAATTTTCTGTGAGTTAGTGGTTTAGTAGGATTTTAGAAGGTCACTTGTCAAGTAGAGGATGGAGTTGAGTGGGATGTAGGCTGTGGCTGAGCAAGCACAAAGGGGATATTAAGTAGTCCCTGGAAGAGCTGGAGAGGACCACATGGGTTCTGCATAATTTTCAGCAAATTGAGGAAGAAGATTTGTTAGTGGGTTGGATATATCAAAGAGATAAGGCAAGAACAAATCTTAGTCACCTGGGTTTCTCACCAGGAGATGCTGCATCATCAAGGTGGGGGAAACTGAGCAGGGTTAGGGTACTTCCCTGCCTTCCCATGCTAGGGAGCAAACCCAGGGCCTCCAGTGGGCCAGGTAAGCAAGCCCTCTACCCCTGAGCCACACCCCTTGTCCCTGGTGCTTTTTTGAGTAGTCTAACCAGTTTGAAATCCCTGTGAAAATCCTTGCAGATGGAGATTTCCGGTGTGCAAATTGTTGTCCAAATCTGGAGTTCATGGTGGAAGGTCTGTGCTTCATATGCACATGCATTTAGTGGAAAATCAGTCTGAGTTGGGCTGAGGTCTCCCCAATGGGAGTGAGAGGAGAATGTGCAGGAAGAGTGAACTAAATATCAACTTAGCGGTGACAAGGTAGCAAGAAGGCTCAAGGAGGTTGAGTAGTTGCTACCAAAGAAGTTGGAGTGGGCAGGGAATTGTAGCTCAGCCGCAGAGCCTTTCTCTAGGAAGGCCCTGCCCTGAGCTCCACTCCAGCCCTGGGGATAAAAGAAAGTAGGAGAGAAACCAGGCACACATAATGCTTGTTGTCCTCAGCAGGAGGAAGAAAGAGAAAGGAGCATCTTACAACCTTAAATGCTGTTAAACTACTGGTTCTGTCACCTCTTCTGTGCCACTCCCCTGCTTGCTCTTAGACGGTAATGATTCCTGCTTCTCAAAGAAACAAACTTTTCATTGTGACATTTATTTTCCTAAATTGCTTTTGTGTTTCTTTTCCTCAAAAGATTCTGTGATAGGCCTGTTGAGTAAGAGCTATCTTCTTTGTGTCTCTAAGGGCTGGCATTCTACCTGGATATGGTAGATAACAAAGGAATAAATGCATAAATAAATAATTTGTTTGTATTTGCTTACTTTTGGTGGTACTAGGGATGAAAGCAGAGCCTCCTACCTGCTAGGTAAATGCTGTGCCACTGAGTTACATCCCCAACCCCATATATAAATAAAGATGAATGAGAATTAGCTTCTGCCATCAAGAAATGATTATATTTTCCTAGAGATTTGCTTGGTTTTTGTATCCCTGGATTTGGGATGTATTTTTTTTTTTAGTACATTGTTGTTCCTTCATAGCCCTTCTGTAGAATTTTCTGCACTCACAGTGGCAGAAGTGTGACCTCAGGAACAGAATTTTGGTGACTTTACATAGGGGTTACACTAAGGGAGTATGGGAAATAGCAACTCTTGTGAAAATAAGCTGGGCAGTCGGTGGTAGGTAAGCTAAGCAACAACCTGTTCTGGAATCATTGCTGGGGACAGAAGAAGCAGTGAGTCAGCTGTATAAATCATGAAGGCAGCTTGGGAGGATCTGGGGATGATCCTTTCTGGATGTCTTTTGCAGAACACATGAATAAAGGAGAATTGGTAGGTACCATTCTTGTTAAGTCTTTTTGGGGTTGGCACTGGGTTGGGATAACCATCTTGTGTAAGAGAAAAGGGAACAGAAGAGAGAGATTTCACAGTGGGCCCAGAGTCATCTGCAGTTTTATAATTGCTTGCCGAATTGTGAAGGGAAAAAGGAGAGCTGAGCCATTTGGTATGGAATGGAAGATTGTGTCGCACGGTGGTGGAAGATCCTCCCAGGTCCTGTGTGATACCCCTCATGGGATGCCTCCTTGTTCTCTCTGTACTCTGCACTAGTTTCAGCTCAGTGCAGAACGCCATTGTGGAATTCTAACGTCTTGATCAGAGGGCGTATTTGGCCTGAGGTTTAGTTTTGTTTTGTTTTGTTTTGCTTTGCTTTCTCCAAATGAAAGACTGGAATCAGTCCATCAATAAGGGATTGGATTCTACATTAGGATTGACTTACAAACTAGGAAATTAAATAGCTGTTTAAAAGGGTAAGATTGTTCTATAGGCCTCAAAGATGGCATGACATAGTGTACAAATTACAGACCATAGTCAGTGATGTTCTATTTTATGGGTAGGAAGATAGTTTCATCTGTCTAGATAAATGTGCATAAAACAGATTAGGAGTAGAATTATTTAGGTTGCTTAATGAGATAGGTTTATTTTTAAAATTTATACATTTACAGATAATAATTGTGCGCTTTTTAATGATGGACATTGATTTGAAATTAAGTTTAGGTTTACAATTAAATTTAAGATATTATAATGAAATTACTAAATGTTATTTGACCCTGGATTCTACCCCCAGCAACACACACAAACACACAAAAATATTATTTGAAGAAGTGAAGGAATAAGCCTTCATACTGTTACTTCCTTTATGAAAATAAAAATGTTCAATGTGTTGTCAGCTTTCAATCTCTGTGGCAAAATAGTTGAGGTAATCAAGTTAATAAGAGAAAAGGTTTACTTTGGTTCAGGTTTCAGAGGTATCAGTTCATGATGGTTTGACCTTGCTGCCTTTTTTTTTTTTTTTTTAATTGTGATACTGGGGAGTTGTACCCAGGGCCTCACACATGCTTTTGCAAGTGCTCTATCACTGAGCCACACCCTTAGCTCATTTTTTGCTTTTTGAGATAGAGTCTCAATAAATTACGCAGGCTGCCTCTGGCCTCTAATTTACAATCCTCTTGTCTCTGCCTCTAGAGGTGCTGGGATTACAGACACGTACCACTGTGCTCAGCTGACCTTGTTGCTTTGGACCTGCAGTGGCATAGTACATCATGGTGGGCACATGTGGTGGAGGCCTGTTCATTTTATGGTGACTGGGAAACAGAGAGGCAAGGTCTAGAATCACAATACACTTCAAGAGCATTCCCTGAGTGACATAGTTTTCTTCTTCCAGGCCCTACTTCTAAGGCTTTCACCACTTCTCAGTAGTACCACAGGTTTGGAACCAAGATTTTACCACAGAGGCCTTGGGGAGAACAGGTCAAATTCTAACTATAGCATTCACTTATTGATCAATAAATATTTGAGTCCCTCTTGTATTTTAAGCTTTTTATTTCTACTTATTTATTTATTTATTTATTTATTTATTTATTTTTTGCGGTACTTGAGAGTTGAACCCAGGTCCTTGCACATACTTTGCAAGTGCACTACCACTGAGCTGTACCCCCAGCCCATTTTTTATTTATCTTGAGACAAGGTCTCCCTAAGTTAGGTAGGCTGCTTCTGGCTTTGAACTGATGATCCTCCTGCCTCCACCTCCCAAGTGGCTGAGGTTACAGGCATGCACCACCACACCCAGCTTATTTTAGGCATTGTTCTATGCCACACAGGTATAGCAGCAAACAAAGCAAACAATATCCTGCTTTCCTGGAGCTTATGTCTTAGCATGCAGGTAAACAGAGAATAAATATGTATCCTATCAGGACTATAAAGTAGGGTGGGTGGGGATAAAGAGTGTCTGGTATGTGAGGAAGGGTGTGCCTTTTCTATCTGATCATCAGGAAAGGTGCCTCTGATAAGTCACTATTTGATCAGAGACCTGAGGGAGTGAGCCAGACAGATGACTTGGAGCTGGGGGTGGAGGAAACTGTGCAGGGAAAGGGACCTAAGGGAAAGGGCCTTAGGTCATGTGTGCAGTGCATATATGAGAAGTAACAGGTGGCCTGAGTGGCTGGAGCAGAGCGATGGGGGGACCTTGTTTGGAACGAGGTCTGGAACTGGCAGGGAACCAAATTAGGGAGGGTTCTAGCTACTGGAAATGTGCTGGAGTGAGATGGGAAGCCCTGGGGGGTTCCCCAGAGGAGCAGTGTGTCTCAGTGTGTCTTGTACGTGATCATTTGGGAGACCTGGTGGAGTTCCCGCTGTGGTGGGCCTGGGGAAAGCAGCTGGGGAAGCCATTCCTGCAGTGGATGGGCATCATCCTCCCCTCTCATTTCACCCTCAGAAAACCAAATGTCTGGCGCAGGAACATAAACTTACAGAGCCCCAGCCAGGTCCTGTGTTTTCAGCGGTCTCTTAGTCAGAGAAAGGAATCTGACCTGGGAATTTCCATTTTCTAGCTGGTCATTATAGCATTATTTTTGACAGCTAGATCACTGGTCAATCATTGTGAATATTGTCTGTGATGGTGTATAAAATGTCTAGGCGTTGTGGCTTTAACCCTCTTCTTGAAATGAAACTGATGCTTCTCCATCTGATATCTTCCAGAATCTGGGTCAGAGTATGAGCTAGTATCACTTTTTCCATGACAGAGTGGGGATGCACCCACACATTCAGTTCTTAGGTTGCCAACAGGTATTAATTAAGCAGTGTTCAGCTTATTTTGGAAGCAGCTGTTCCTTGGTTATGCACTGACATTAAGGGTACATTTACTATTATAAGGCTGGTAAATTAAAGAGTTCACCTCATCAGAAGCTTATCAAGAGCCAGAGTTCAAAGCATTCTGCTATAACTTTTGACAGCTATAAGATGAATAGCAATACTGTATCTTTAATTAGTTTGCAATCTGTTGGCCACAACAAGCAAAAATACTAATGTTGTCATGGAGTTGAAAGATGGTACACAAGTACAAAGGAAGTAAGGATGAATTATGATTCGGAGCTATGGGAGAGGCTTTGTGAATGAGGCAGCATTTGAACTAGGTATTAAAGTTTGGACAGGAGCAGGAAAGGCATTTCATGCCAAACGGAAAGCCAGATGCGTGATGTAGATCGAGATGGGTCTATTACATTTCCTTCTATTACAGGAATGGTCTGTTATAGCTGAGATTAAAATGCTTTCAAGGGTAGAGAAAGAGGGAGGCAGTGGGTATGGTAGGAGAGAAGGATGGAAAAGAAGTTGAGGCCACCCCTCCTAGCCTGAACTGCCTGCTATGGTAGTCACCAGCCCACAGCTGGTGAGTGAGCACCTGAAATGGGGCTGGTCAGAACTGAGATGTCCTGGCAGGGTACAATGCACATAGATTTCAAAGAATTGGCCTGATGAAAAATAGAAAACATATCCTCCGTGACTTAAATTAGAAGTTAAAATGAAGATACTTTTGTGATAGATTGGTTAAGTAAAACATTAAAATGTATTGCAGTAGTTTATTTCATTTTTTTTTTCTTTTTTCAGTACGAGGGGGTTGAACTGAGGGCCTTGCACATACTTTGCAAGTGCTCTACCACTGAGCTGCATCCCCAACCCCTTTTTAATTTTTCAGCTTGAGACAGGGTCCTGCTAAGTTATGCTTGTTGCCTCTGGCCTCAAACCTGTGATACTCCTGCTTCACCTTCCTGAGATGCTGGGATGACAAATGTTAGCCACTGGGCCCAGCCTCTTTTTTTTTTTACCTTTTTAATATGGCTACTCACAAATTTAAAATTAATAAACCAGGTGCATGCCTATCATCTCAGCCACTAGAAAGGCTGAGGCAGGAGGATCACAGGTTTGAGGCCAGAGGAAGCCTGCACAACTTAGTGAGGAGACCCTGTCTCAAGACAAAACATAAAAAAGGGGCTAGGAGTGCATTTCATTGGTAGAGTGTTTGCCTATGTGTGAGGCCCTTGGTTCAACTATCCAGAACTGAAAAAAAATTACATTAATAGTCCCCATTAGGTTTCTTTTGGTCATAGCTGATTAAGGCTAGGTCTAGTAGCCCTAGAAGAGGAAATCAAAGCAAAGTGAATATAAAAAGCAGAAAAGAAGACAGGGATAGGAGGAAAGGAGAGAGGTGAATCTATGGCAGTTGCACAAGGTGGTATGGAAGGGGTCAAAGGCACTTCTGAGGCTCCTGACCTTGGTGTTGCAATCACCTCGCAGGAGCAGGGCTGTACTAAGCAATGAAGGGTGGAGGACAATGATGAATTCATGTGGGGCCTGTTGATCACAGGCTGTACTGTAGGAGCTTAACTTGGCAGCACAGCATGGAGTGGATTAGCACTGGCAGAGCCTGGAGGTGGGGAGACCAGTTAGGTTGGGTCCCACGCCCATCACACCTGGTTGCTTCAGCTCCTGGAGTGGGGAAGGGAGAATGTCGTTTCTGGGTGGTGCACTACTGAAATAAGTTTATACTGAATTTTACATTGGGCTTTCCTATTCAATCTCAAAAGTTTTCCACTTTAGTTACCACACCCTTTATAGCAGGGAGAAAAAGTATACAAATTATGGTATGATTAAAGTTTTTAATGTATCATATTTAGCCTGGTAGGGCAACTTACCTTTTTCCTTGTTATTTCTGGAAGCAGATCGATTTGGGAAAGAGAAAGGACGTATCTGAATAAGTTGCTAAGCTTTGTTTCCTAGAATCAGAATGGTGACTACGAAGGTTCTCTTAGGAAGTTCCTCCTTATTGAGGACTAATGGCTTCCTCCATCCATTCATTCAGCAAATGCTTATTGAACATGTCAGGAGATACATTCAATCCAACATCTCCAAGATGATCAAGATGAGGTCTCTGTTCTGTTTAACCACGGACAGGACAAGCTGTGGTAAATGCTTTAACCAGAAAGAAGATAACAGTTATAGGATCATAGAAAGCAGTGAAGTATCATGCATGCGTCTTCTTATTTTTTTCATGGTGCTGGGGATCAAAACAAACTCAAGGTCATCCACATGCTGGCAACCAGTCTACCACTGAGCTATATCCTCGGCCCCTATAATGTCTTCCTAAAGAGAAGCATGGGTATTTTGGTCATGTAAGTTAAAAAGAACTTTGGTGACCAGCTAAAATAGAGGTCATCATACAAAGAGCAGACTGTCAGGTTGTGGTACAGGGCATTCTGCCATTCTTTCTGGCCTTCGGATTCCAGGCCACCTCTCCTTTTGTCAGTGATGTTGGCAGTATTGCCTGGACTTTTGTAGCAGGTTCTGGTTCTCTGTACCTGCAGGTCACTGCTGCCTCCTCCATCCTCCTGTGTCAGCCTGAATGATCTCTGAATTCATGACTGTTTAAAAAACACTGTTAGATCATTCCTGCCTAAAGAAAAATATTGAATACATCTCTGTAAACTGATGTACACTTACTCTTTAGTGTTTTCCCTGCTTCTCGTGTGTACACTGTGATACAACCTCAGCTTTTGCTGTTTGCCCCCCAGATCCATGTCTTCCCATGTTTCTGTGTTTCTGACTATATTGGTTCCTTCCAATACTAGTTTGTTTTCTCAGGGAAATCTTATTTATTCTACTTTAACTTTTGCTTGGTTTCAATTCAACAAATGTTTATTGTGGACTCCCCATATACATATGTGTGTTGGGAATGTAAAAGTCATTAAGATGGTCTTTTAAAAAAAGGAACGATTAGTATAAGGAAGTAGGTAATATATGTTTATTAATAGTTGCTATATACCAGGACTAGGTGTTGGAAATACAGTGACAGATAGACACATATGCTTCCTGCTTCCATGAAGCAGATATTCTAGTGGGAGAGATGGAAAGTAAAATTTTAAAATTAACCTATGAGGGATGGGGATTAGATTATTGGTAGATTGTTTGCCTGGCATTTTGAGGCCTTGAGTTCAATCCCCAGCACTAGAAAAAAATATCTATGGGCTATTACTATGAGGGGAAAATAACCCCCTTGATCTCAGAAAGCTACTTTGGAGGGTGATTGTTGTTGTTAGGTGCCATTGAGTTGGTGTCCAACTCATAATGACCCTATGTACAACAGGTTAAACACTATTGCCAGTGCATCTCTGCTATTCACAGGGTTTTCAATGGCTGATTATTCTTTGGGAGTGGGCTGCCGGGTCCTCCTCCCAAGCCTACAGGACCTGGTTTTCCCAGGTGGTCTCCCATCCAAGTACTGACCAGGCCCGACCCTACTTAGCTTCTGAGATCTGGCGGGATTGGATGCCACCGTGGTATGGCTGCAGGCACTTGAGAGGGTAGGAAAGTCAATGTTAGATTAAGCTGGTTATTACAGTAAAGTATAATGTGGGCTAATTATTATAAGGTAAGTATAGGACACCTAGGAGAAGAAATGTAAGTGAAGAGCTAACATACAGTGTGGTAAGTTCAGTGCTGGGAAGGGTGTGGCAAAGAGGGGAACTCTGAGAGCACAAATATGGTTTTTACTGCCATGGAGTGGAAGAGTTTGGTGATAAATGGCTGAAGGACTTTGCATGCAGAAGCATGGAAGTTTAAATCAATTTGGGTTGTGTTCCTAGAATTTAAAGTAGTTTGGTATTACTGATGTGTTACAGTGCAAAGAGGCCAGAGGCTGGAAATGAAGCAGAGAGGTGGGCAGTTAAGAAGGGGCCTCTGGAGCCAGAACTGGTGATAGATCTCCTTGTCTGATGTAACTGTGCTTGATATGTTGGACATGAGATATATCTTTTAATCTCTCTGTGCTATATTTGCTTTATCCGTAACACTGAAATGATGGTATGTTATTTTAAAGGTTAAATAAGTTAACGCCTATGAAGTTCTTAGAACAGTGTCTGGAACACAGCAAGTACCCAATAAATGCTGCTGCTGATGGTGCCTATGTGCTGTGTATTGCATGGAAATGAGGTTTGATGTTTTGCAGGCCCATGAAGATTAATTTGCTGTGGTGTAAATTGACCAAGCTTCTGTTTTTCAAATATGGTTTTGGCGGGGTGGAGGTGTGGTGGGTGAGAGTGTGTGTGTGTGTGTGTGTGTGTGTTAGGGTAGAGGGGGCTGGAATTGCATTTCTGCAGGTTCTCTGACCTCACCTTTTCCCCTTACCTCCTGTGTAATTATTTGTTCCTTCATCTGTGTTCCCACAGCGTTTCATCTCTACTGTGGCATTTTCCCATTGTATTTTATGATTTGTGTTTATTGTCCTAGACCTAAGCCCTCAGGGTGTTAAGGACTATGTGTTAGTCACCTTTACATCCCAATGCCAAGAATAGTGCCTAGCCCTGGCACATATTGGGCACTTGATAAATGTTTTTGAATTTATTTGAAAGATTTACTAAGGAGTTGCCCTAACTTATAATTCAGGAGCAAGGTCCTCCCATGGAAAAGTCTGGGCATGTTGCTATGGGAGGTTGTTTTCATACTTTCATGCACCAAGTATTTATTGAGTACCTACTGCACATGGCCCTGTGGGGGATACCAGGATGAGTCACATGTGTACTCTGCCCTGGGTTGTGTTGACTCTGATAGCCTTAATTATAGGTATAAGGGAAATGGTAAATGGTTGCCAATAGGTTTAATGAGAAATAAGCTATGAAGTGGTTTAGTTGTATGGGTTTTTTTGTTTAGATGTGTAATTATTTTGATCTGAGAATCTCAGAATTATTTTTTTAAATGATGTTTCATGGTGGTAGCTTATTTCTCATTATTAGGTTTCATTTTTGTATCATGAAAGAATCTGTCTAGTAAATTGCATAGTGCTAAGTTTCAGAGGTTAATCCTGGGTAGATATGGTTCCACCTGTGTGAAGCAAGGAGCTGTCCTTGTCCTCAGCCAAAATACTTTCATGGGCTCTTATTACCTTTTCTTGGATTTACTTCATAATTAGTATTAGGTATTACATTTGACTAGAGGTGCCTAGTTACAAGTTTTTATTTACAGCTGTTTTTTTAAGCTTTTGGTTGACTTCTCCCTGTTTTTCTCATTGTAATTCTGTGGCACCTGCAAGCCTCTCCTACTTTCTTTAAATAGAAGAGGCCTGCTTGTTCTGTTGTGGGCACTTAGAACTCTGCTCAGACCAGTTCTAAAGCCAGGAAACATTTTCTCTTTTGCTCCAATGAAATGCTCCCATTGTAATTTTGCCTTGGATTCCCTCAGTTCCAGTAGTCTTTAGGTTTCTGGCATTTTCATGCTGTGCTGCCTGGCTACTGTTAGCACATAGGGGCAGGTACTTGTGCACTGAAGCCCTTGCAAATATAATTAGATGGGCTGTTAAGAATAAAACCAATGTAGAGATGGGAGAGTTGCTAAATTACCCAAAATTTTAAGGAGTATCTTTAATAGTTCTTATGTTTGAGAAAATTTTATTTGAAAACTCTTACTTTAAAATATCAAACATGTCTGAAGAGTTACATTTTTAAATTGTCCATTTAATATGAAAAGATACTCCATCGTGCACAGGAAGAAATGCACAAAAAACTACTCTTAGCTATCATATATTGTTTAGTAGAGTGGCAAAAATCAAAAGTTTGACAATGTGTTTTGTTCCTGTGATTGTGTGGGGAAAAGTACTATACAAAGCTGATGGGAAGCAAAATTGTATAACCTAGTTATGTTCATTAGATTGTGCATCCTGGTGACAAACCATCTGACAGACTAACTTAAGGAAAAAGGATAAGTTTATTTATGGCTCCTGGTTTAAAGGATTTCAGTTCATAGTGGTGGAGAGATGTGGCAGCAGGGCCTGTGGCTGAGGACTTCACGTCACGGCAGTCAGGAACAGAGAGAGTGACTGGAACTGGGGGCCTGCCTCCAGTGAACTACTTCCTTAAGCTAGGCCCTACCTCCCAGAGTTCTATAGCCCCTGCAAAAAGTGTCACCACCTGGGGACCAAGTATTTAAACACATGACCATTGGGGCACATTTCAGATTCAAACCATAACACTGGTAATACTGTGAAATATATATTTAGTCTTTGTCCCATTTATTGGCACAACTAAAATTCTTCAGGTCTTCAAAGTGGTAAGTGCATTTTCATATGCTAATGAATTGACCAATATCTGGAAGCCCCTAGGTAGCTTTAGGATAGGGGCTGGTCACTGAAAAGATCAAGGCACAATTAGAGGTTTGGGACTTTTTAGCTCCACCCTCCAGTAAATCTCAAGTAACAAAAGAATATAGGTTATAAAAGTGCTTAGGAGACCTATCAAGCCTGTAGTAAAAGGATCCTGAACACACCAATTAAGTTTGGAAACTAACTGGATACTTTATGCAATTAATAGAATATTTTGTTAATATTGAGTAATAATTAATATTAAAACTTTTGGATGAAATAGTAGTATCTTGGTTTTATTACTTTAAAATAGCTCCATCTTCAAGTCTATTTAAAACTGGAAAACCCTGATCCTTAAATTTCTTACCCATAAATAAGGAAGAGGATTAAATGTCTTTGCTGCTTTCTCTCTGCTCTGCTTGCCTGTTATGTAACAACCACTCCCTCTTGTTTTTCCTTCTCAGAATCTTATGACAATGTACATGCACTAATATTGCTTATGGACACAGCTACATTTAATCCACGTGCCTCTGGGGGCAGGAACTTAGGGCTTCAAGTGGGGTGGCCCGAATGACCCTAGGAACCTGCTCCGTGCTGTGCTCATTTCCTGGCCATTTGCTGGATCCTTTGCAGGATCTTATTACAACAGTTCTGAGGCTTGAGTCAGGGGTCAGCCAGGAGCTTGACAACCTAGAATTTATAGACAAGGATGAGTCAAATTTGGAAAGGGCTAACCCTCTGTGTAGAAGCCTTAATTCTTCAATAGGTGATAAAAGATTAATGTACCTCTGTGGAAGCAAGAGGCACTAATCCATTGGAGTGTAGTAATGGTTTAGCCCCTCCTTGTAAGGCTGCTTACGCTTGTAGAAGACAGAGCAAGGCCTCTGCAGGGGGCTATATCCAAAGAACATTGATGAGCTGGTTGCGTGACATCGAAGAGGTATGAAGAAAATTTCAGGCCACAGAATTTATCTGTGGAGGGCTACATACTACAAGGAACGCTTGAACTTCTTGAAGCCCTGGGAAGCCCTGGGGTCTCCCAAGAACACTTTCAGACTGCCCTCTGCAAGGTGCCAACCCTTAGCAGCAGTGTTTGGCGCCAACAGTAAGGGAGGAGGAGAAGGAAAAGAGTCTTTTGCCAATGGCATCTTCAGTAACATTCTATAGCTGTCATCAGTGTTTATCTAAAAGAAAAAATAGGGCTTATGTGTTGTATGTAGGCAGGGTGAGGCTGTCCAAAACGGGTGTTTCCCAGGAACTTGATTCAACTCAGAAAATAAAGGCAAGAGTGTTGGGAAAACTATAAGGTTGGAGAATGTTTTTTTTGTTTGTTTCTTTCCTGTTTCATCTTGGTCTCCTGGTTGTGATCTATTTATTTGCGGTTTTTGGAAAAGAGAGTCTATGTTTGTGGCCCCCTGTAACTATAGATTTATTTTGTGTGTGTGTGTGTGTGTGTGTGTGTGTGTGTGTGTGTGTGTGTGTTCTGTTATTTAACATTGTTTTGACCTAGATTAGTTTTTCTAAATTACTTTACATTCATAAAACATCCTTGTTGATACCACCACCAATAACTATGTTGTTACTTTCCCTAAGGCAGAAGGACCTGGCAACCACTCCCAAAAAACAATCAGCTACTGAAAACCCTATGAATAACAGAGAAGCACTGACAACAGTGTTTCACTTGTTGTACATAGGGTCACTATAAGTTGGATACTGACTCCATGGCACCTAACAACAACTATCCCTAAGACTCAAAGCTCTGCAAACTTTCTACTGCTGTTTTTTTTTTTTTTTTTTTTTCCTAATTACATTTTAATGTGATTTGCTAATCATCATGGGGATTTTAGTGTTCATGGTATGTGAAGTGTCTGGCAAAGAAAACAGGACTAGGGTTTTGTGTTTACTTCAAATAGCTTTTTTTTTTTTTTAAGTCCTTATCTTTTCTCATTGGAATATTATAGATGCTTTGATCCTAGGTTTTTTTTGTTTTTTTGTTTTTTTCTTTTTTGGTGGTACTGGGGAGTTGAACCCAGGGCTCACACATGCTTTTGCAAATGCTCTACCAAGGAGCTGCACCCCAGCACCTTTTTTATTTTTCATCTTGAGACGGAGAACCTTTGTAAGTTATGCAGGCTGCTTCTGGCTTGAACTTATGACCCTTCTGCCTTTGCCTCCTTAGCTGCTGGGACTATCAGTGTGTGCCACCATGACCGGCTTAAGGATTTTGTTTGTTGTGTTTGTTGTTTTTTATAGTACTGTAGGGTTGAACCCAGGGCCTTGCACATACTTGGCAAGTGCTTACCACTGAGCTGCACCCCCAGCCCATTTTTTATTTTTTATTTTGCGTCAAGGTCTAAGTTACACAAGCTGCCTCTGGCCCTGAACTCATGATCCTCCTGCCTCTGCCTCCTGAGTTGCTGAGATTACAAGTGTGTGGGCCTGGTCCTAGGTATTGAATTTCTTTCAAACCACAAACACTTCTAAAGAAAACCAAACCAACCAACTATGATAATAGTTCACTATTTGCCTTTTGCGGAAACATCTATTTACTTGAACTCAAAAGTAATGTTGTTTTGGGTGTGCTGTAGTGAAACATAGCTAGATAGCAGGAAAAATGATTTCCAAAAGACTGTAAAAATTCATAGGATTCTATGACTGTACTCAAGAGTGTAAGATTAGCTTCTCCAGAGAGGCTGCATAACATAGTGATTACAATTATGGACCCTGGAGTGAGGGTGCCAGGTTCATATCTCAACCCCACCACTTACCAGCTGCATGACTTGGCGAAAACTGCCTTCTTTTGGACCTCATTTTCCTTATCAGTATACAGCAAGGATGGCTATACTATACTTGGCTTAAAGGCTTGTGGTGATAGTTAATTTAATATGAGTAAAGCACTCAGAATAGGGCGAGGTATATGGTGGCAGCTTAATAAGTTCAAATTATTTACAAAATGATTTCCTATACCTTGGGTGCTGTTGAGCTGGGGCTTTGGAGTCACAGTTATTAAGCATTTCAAGCACCTGCACCGAGGGAACACCACCATGTTTGGAAGAAAGGCATCTTTGTGTGAATTTTTAAGTGAGAGCATAGGGCACATTAAGTTGTTACGCACTTTCGGACATGAGATTAGCCAGCTTTGAGCTGCTCCTCCCTTCTGAGGACACTAACAAGCCTGTCAACTGGCAGCAGTTTCTAGCTGTGAGTTCTTACTTTGGCCAACTTCTTGTGGTTGGTTGGTTTGTTTCTTTACAGTTCTTGGGAGTTGAATCCAGGGACTCATAAATACTGTGCACATGCCCCACCAATGAGCTGCACCCTCAGCCCATTTTTTGTTTTTTATTTTGAGTCAGGGTCTTGCTAAGTTATGCAAGCTGCCTCTGGTCTTGAATTTGCGATTCTCCTGCCTCTGCCTCCTGAGTTGCTGGGATTACAGGCATGAGGCATTGTGTTCGGCTTGGCCAAGTTCTAATTGGATTAGCAGGGCAAATCCCCTCCTTTCTGAGAACATAGGAAATTTAGGTGGACCTGAAAAACTCTATTGCTAAAATTTCTGTAGTTTATTCTTCCATACTGAGAATCGAACCCAAGGCTTCATGACCATTCCCTCTACTCCTGAGCTATTCCCCCAGCTCTGGAATTTTCTTAAATGAATCCTTGAACATAGTGTTTAAAAATAATAATTATATTAGGTCAATAACTTATAGGTCCTTGATCATGAAAATGTTTACTTGATTATTAATCAAGATTTTGTTCTTTCAATTCAGTGTATTTTCCAGATCCTTAGAAGTTAGAAAATGGAGTAGGTTTTTCTCTGGGGTTGGTAAATGCTTAGAAGACAAAGATTTTTTTAAAAAGAATTCTCCTTTCAGGAGTTACACAGGGCTTTAGAAATAGTAGATGCTTAGTAAGTATTGATTTGACTTAGTTTTAATCTTCTCTTGCATGTGATGTAGGTCAGAAGCAGAGCCAGTGACAAATAAACCTCAAAGAAAACTCACCTGAGTTTTTGGAAGAGAATCTCAGCCCTCGGATAGAATGTAAATTTCATGCCCCAAATTAAGTTTTGAATTGTTTCGATTCACACATTTGGTAAGAATAAAAATAGCACATTTAGGACAGGGTGGGTCCCATAGCAAATGCCTATAGTTGACATGACCTCCTCTATGTGTTGGGAGGCCACATTTTAGAGTAATTTATAAGCTGCAATTTAGGATCATTGCGATTACTGTGGCTTGTCTGTACATGTCAATTGATTAATTTGCCCCAAACGAGGAAAAAACATCCCTGCAGAGACTGGGAAATGTCTCCTATCTTCCAATTCTTACATCCTTCCCCTGCCCCTTTTTATGTGTTTTCAGAGAAATTTGGGGGTAGTTTGTGGGGATAGAAGAGCCCATAATTCATGACTGTTCCAACATTTTGTTTACAGATTAATGTTTTAGATGAATCCTGTGGAGTGATATTACTCACTGTCTTTGATTTATATTTTGTTTGCTTGTTTGCTTTTAAGAGAGGGTCTCTATGTGTAGTCCGGGTTGGCCTCAAACTGGGTCTTCCTGCCTTAACTTCCTGGGTGTTAGGATTACAGGTGTGTGCCACCACTCCTGGCAGTTACTTACCTTTGAGAATATACAGAATGTCATATATTTTATAATATAATGCTTCTTGGAACTTAATGGGCATTTGAATCACCTAGGAGTTTTGTTAAAATGTGGTTTCTGTTTTAGTATCTCTGGGATGGAAACAGAGACTGCATTTCTCACTGTCACCCAGTATTCCGGGGGTGCAGCTGCTTGTGGCCCCTCCTTTAAGCTGCTGTTGTTAGGTGGCCTCAACTCATAGCCACCCTCATAGAGTTTTCAATAGATGATTGTTTCAGAATTGCTTTGGGAGTGGATTGCCACGTCCTAGCCAGGCCACAATGCAGAGGTCCTCAAACTCAGCAGCACATGAAATCACCTGAGGACATTTAAAAAATACCTACGTATGACTCCCACTCCTGGAGAATAATTGGTCTGGGTTGTGGCCTGAGAGTGGCAGGAATGTAGATGTCTGTGCAAGATTCTCCTGTGCAGCCAAGGCTTTGAACCACTGCCTCACTAGTTCACATCTGTGGGGAACTACTTGTTTTCAAAGTGATGTTGTCTCTGTTTTAAATTATTATTGTTTTCTTTTATTTTCCCTTCCCCTTTAGACCCCATGTTTTGAAAGAGTACATCTACTAAACAAACTATATTTAAATAAGCATTTGTGGAGAGGTTTTGTTTTTAATCAAACCACATGACATTGCCTATTAGACTTCCCAGTTGGTGTGCACCAGTGGTGCACCTGAGTTGGATAAGCTTCACAAAGGTCCATAGCACAGTCCTTAACACACTTTCATGGACAAATAGGTGGTTTCCCTTGGACTTGTTGAAAAGGGTTCGCTGATCCTCACTTACTTCACATGTGGACCCAGGTCAGACTCCATTGATTACTAATGTGAGAAAACTCCTCAGGTTGTGCAGATCTGGGGGCAGATTGTGCCCTCAAACTTTCAAGTGTGCCAGGAAATCCTGCCAGCTGTGACTATGGCAGTGTTCCTCACAGTGTCTGCTCCAGTGATTATCTTTTGGCTACCTTTCCACTCAAATGAGCAAACATTCCCCTTAATCCCTTCCATCTTCACGACTTGACACACCAGCTGGGAGCTTGTGGTAGGTACAGAGTGAAGGTAAAACTATGGAGAGGGACTTCCAAGAACAGATGCATTTATTGGGATTTGGATAATGGCTGGGGGGTCGCCAGCTGGAGAAGGGAGGAATGGGCATCTCAATCAAAAGAGAATGTTTTTTGCAAAGGTTGGCAGTAGGAGAGAAGGTGTGGGCCTGGAGGGTGTTCTTGGTAGTGGGTGGGGAAGGGATGGAGGGAAGTTGGTGGATGATAAGGTTGTGAAAGTCAGGCCAAATTGGAAAGGAAGAATGTTGGATACTCTTAGGAAAAAACTTTCTGTACTCTGGAGGCAGCAGAGAATATGTTTTGTTTGGTTTTGGTTTTTGTGAGCAAGTAACATCTGATGTGAATTTTAGAAATTACATATTGTATAATCTGGCAATAGTGTTGGAGACTGAATGAGGAGAAAAAGCTGGCAAAAAAATAATTCTCTTTAGGCTATTGAAGCATGGGTGATAGGTGAAGAATCTGAACTATGAGAGTGATAGAATCTGATTTCAAAAAGGAGTAAAGAGCTAAATGTGTCAGTTGAGAAGTGATACAATCTTGATTGTAAACAGCATTTGATGAGTTAGGAATATATATGGTCAGCCCTAGAGCAGTGTTTCCTAAACTTTAGTGTAAAAGAGAACCACTTGAAGAGTTCCCTGAAACTCAGCACTACCTGCAGAGTTTCTAATTCTGTAGGTGTGGGTGGGGCCTGAAAGTTTGCAAATGAATGAAGAAAAGGAGCAATAGAGAAATGAATAAAAAGTTAGACGGAACAACTGGAAGACAAATAGCAAGTCAGCAGAACTTAAATCCAACCATATCAATAATTAAACAACTTACAAGGCAGAGATCACAAGTTTGGGCTTTTGCCTAACACTGCAATTTTCTTGCAATAGATACATTTTAAATACAAAAAAATATACACAGGTGTAAGGGAAAAGATAGAAAAAGATATCTGATCAAATAGTAAGCATAAGAAAGCTGAGCAGACAGCTATATTACTATCAAGAGGAAAGAAGTAGGACCCATGCAACAGGACTCTCGGGAAGCTGATATTAGCCCTATGGATGACAGAATTTTGCAGTGCTCATCATTGGCCAGCTGGGTTGGCCTTGTAATTACAACAGATGTCCCTGCAGATATGTAAACAAGCTAGTCTGGTAGAGAAAGAGCATTCTTGCATGGAGAAGTGGATTAGATGACACTTGTGTCTCTCCTGGAGTTTAAGATTCAACTATAGCAGTTTTGTTTTACAGCAGTTATGATTTTTGGTTTTAGAACTATAAAACAGGAATTATTCATTGTATAATATTTAGAAAAGTGTAAAATGCCCCAAAGAAAGTAAATCATCAAATTCTTCCATCCAGAGAGATCTACTGCTAGCAATTGCTGCCATTAAGTTTTTTTTTTTTTTTTTTGAAAAGTAGAGTGAAAGCATATTCATGGGGGGCAGACTGGAGGAATTAGAGACTAGGTGTCTAAATACAGCAAATAGAGAAACATCTAAAGTGAGGATCTCCCCATGCCCATCCCTGTACTTTCTCCATGCCAAGAATTCTGGGGTGGGGGGGATTGGTGGTGATTGTGTGTGGAAAATGAGCCAGGAAAGGGAGTGAGTGGTCCTTAGTTTGAATGATTAATGACTGGTGGATCAGTAAGGGACCAAGGAGAATGGAAAGCACTGGAATTGGGGCCAGATGAACCCTGGCCCTATTGAGTTTGAGGTGCTTGAGGACCACTCTTGGCCTTGCTCTATTTCTCTGCTGATTGTTTCTCTATCATTTTCTTTTTGTTTTTAAAGGCTTCACTCCCTGCCTATGACCTACATCTTCTTATTTGTGCACACTCCCTGCTTTTTGCTATTCAAAAAGTTAGAGAGGCCAGTCTTATTTTAAGAGGCTTATTGCTGACTTTAACAGTTAAAAAAACCATGATATCATGGAATTTTTAGTTTGTGTTATCCAGATTCTTCTTGGTCTGCTAATGGGAAAGGCTCATTGAATTCTGCCTCCTGTGTTTGTTCCCAAAGATGGAAGCAATGAAATGCTCTCCTCCTCCAGTCCTACTTGGTCCCTTCCTTGGTGAAGGAGATCCTGTCTTCTTCCTTTGTGGGGAAACTGCCCTTTATAAACCCAAGATACACCTAGGAATGGATGATGTGTCTCTTGTAACTATCCAGATGAGGTGATATACTAAGTGATTGATTTTGGACAAGTTCCCAAGTGCCATTTCATACCAGGGAGGAGTTTGGAATAGCAGGAAAGAATGGTCTGTGCATTGTGGGGAGAGCTTTAGGCTGGAGTTATACATTTAGAGAGTTACTGATGATGTACACTGATGATGTAGACTGAGAGGAGACATACGAGGACTTTTAGAACTTGATCTTGGTGGTTTGCTCCTGGATCCTAGATGTGTGAGCAGAAGAGACTGTGAGTTGCATACAAACAATATGTTGTTGTAGGTAAGTGCCCTCAAGTCAAGTTGCATCCTACTCATAGCGACCCTTACAGGGTTTTCAGTGACTGATTGTTTCGGGATTGCCTTGGGAGTGGATTGCCACATCCTTCTCCCATTTTTGCAGTGCTGGCAATTGAACTTGGGACCTTGAGACTGCAGAGCAGCAGTCTACCAACTGAGCTAAATCCCGCCCACAGACAATATAGTGGTGTCCTAAAAGTCCACAGAGAGCTTTTCAAGGATGACATCACTGGCATCACAGAGGAAGAAGATTTCTCTTGGTCTAGGAAGTTCGAATGGGCTGGTAGAAGGAAGCTGGGTGGAAGGTATTAAGAAGAAACTGGTGTGTTGGGAGAAATGTCTGGGTAGAGAAAATAGAAAATGAGCCTAGAATGTCTTGTAGCACCAAGAAGAAAAGAGTGTGCAAACAAGAAAAGGATGGAGCCTGTCAACGGGACAACGAGCCAGCCTGAAAGAGCTCCATATGGCCAAGGCTGGGACAATGTGATAACAAAGTAAATCATGTGGTGTTGGATTAGAACTCACAATTGAAAACAAATGTCCATGAGACCATACCAATTTAAATAAATGATGGAATAAATAAAGAAATGGAGAAAAGCAAATCTTTTTTTTTTTAATAGAAAAATTCCAAGTGGGTGTAGTGACTACCACACTATAGAGGTGGAGCTTACTTCCCCTCCCTTCCTCAAAGGGAAAAACACACTAAGAAAAAGGAACATTCTACAGGATACCCAGCCAGAACTCAGAATTATCAAGGTCATGAAAAATAAAGACAGACTGAGAAAGCCTCACAGAAGCATCACAGACAATGCAATATGTGATACCCTGTGTTGGATCTTGGAACAGAAAGAGAATGTTAATGGGAAAACTGGTGAAATCAAAATAAGGTCTGGAGTTTTGTTCATAGGAACATACCAATGTTGATTTCTCAGTTTTGGCAAATGATAATGGAAGATGTAAACAATGGGGAAACTGGCCGAAGGGATATATGGGAATCTTTTGTAACTTTTCGGAGATCTAAAAAAGTTTTGTTTTGTTTTGTTTTTGACCTAGGCATGGTGGTGCACACCTGTGAACCCAGTACTCTGGTGGCTGAGGCAGGAGGATCACAAGTTTGAAGCCAGCCTGGGCTACATAGGGAGACCCTGTCTCAAACAAAACAAAATGAAACAAATATTTGTTTTAAAAAGATCTCTGTGTGTATGTGTGTTGACCAGGGAATGGATGAACTTGAACTTCTTTGTAGGCTGAGAATCAGTGATTGGCATGGATGGGCAGGGACAGTGGGGAAGGGTAAACAGGGATGTTTTATCAGTGCACAAATAGATATGGAAAAGTTCAGGCTAGAAGTAAAGAAAAAGTCAGTAGTGAAGAAAGGTGAAGTTGAACTGTAGTCTGAACATTTTTGCTTGAATTACTCCTAAAAAATGTTGAAAAATTCTAAGTCATTCTCAAACCAATCAGATTTATCTATAAAAGGAAGTCTGACTTCAGATGGCTCTGTCTATCTCATTTCATAATTCTTATATACAGTACATAAGCAAACCACGTGGACCTTGCCACAGGTTTGGGTTTTTTTCTTTTTTCACCAGTACTGGGGGTAGGGGGAGGAGTTGAACCTAGGGCCTTGCAAGTGCTAGGTAGGTGTTCAGCACTGAGCTGCATCCTCTACCCTGCTATAGGTTTGTTACCTGGATGCATTTAATGAGGATCCACACATTAATATTTCTTGATTTGAGCTCTGGGACTCTCCTGCAGAGGAATGTTCCTTAGAGGCCTTACGTACTTAGACCTGGAGCAGTCCACCATTTAAGATTGATTTGGAATGGATTAGAGTACTGCTTTTCTTTCTTTTCTTTTTCTTTTTTCCAGTATTGGGGGGGTTGAACCCAGGGACTTGCACATGCTGGGCAAGTGCTCTACCACTGAGCCACACCCCTAACCTCTTTTTAAAATTCTTTATTTTGAGCCAGACTTGCTAAATTGTGCAGGTTGTCTCTGGCTTTAAACCTGTGATCCTTCTGCCTCAGCCTTCTGAATAGCTGGGATTACAAATGTGTACCACAGTGCCTAGCTTGCTTTGCTTTTTTTTTTTTTTTTTGGTGGTATTGGGGGTTGAACCCAGGGCCTTGTGCTCGCATGCTTTGCAAGTGCTGTACCACTGAGCTGCGCTGTCAGCCCTTTTTTTTTTTTTTTTTTTTTTTTTTTTTTTTTTTTTTTTTTTTTTTTTTTTTTTTTTTTTTTTTTTTTTTTTTTTTTTTTTTTTTACATTTTGAGACAGGGTCTCCCTAAATTACGCAGACTTTCTCTGGTCTCAAAGATCCTCCTGCCTCCACCTCCCAAATCCCTAGGATTATAGGCATGGGCCACCAAGCCCAGTTCTTGCTTTGCTTTTTCAAATAGGGAAAGGACAGTGGAAAGTGAGAGTCTGAGTGAATGCTGGTTGCAATAAAAATAGTGTTTGGAAATTAAGGACCTGGAAATAGTTTGACTTAAAACCCTCTTTGCCCAGATTTATCTTGGACTCTCCAGGTAATCCCAGTCTGAAGACCTGAGAAATATGGAATAAAGCTTTAGAACATTGTCCAGGAAGAGAGTCCCAGGAAGAGGTCTCCCCCCACCCTGCCTTGTCTTTTGAGACAAGGTCTCACTATGTTGTCCAGGCTGGCCTCAAATTTGAGATTCCAGTCTCCTGCATGCTGGGATTACAAAGTGGTGCCTCCACGCCTGGTTGAACAGAGAACTTTCTAAGGGCTATTGGAAAGGAGGGCTCTTTTGTGTTGAAGCCACAGCTGAAGAGAGAACCAGTTAATTTCTAGCAGTGCTTATTAGCCATTTTCCCTGCTGTCTCTGCCTTCTGGGAATAGTCAACCTTTTTTTCCTACTCCTCTGTCTCTCCTCTCTTTGCTTGTGTCTGCTCTTTTGAGACCTTCCAGTGGCATCCTGGCAAAGTGATTTTAACAGTGTCCCCATTAAACAATATTCCACTAAAATAAAATGGCAATTTTTAAGGAGACTTGACCTGTATAAATTTTAGATCAAAAATATTATAAGGAGTACAATCTTTGAAGCACCTGGAGGTATTTTTAGAGTTCTGAGTAAGTCACCCTGTTTAACTTAAAAAAAAAAATTAAAATAGTGTTTTAGAAAGACTTTGCTTTTTACCTTGTAAATTTTAAAAAGCAAATTTACTTTGAAATCTTTTGAATTTGCATGCATATTAAATTTGTATATTTTGCCAAATAAACAATGGAATGCTTGTGATTATTCTTTCTTCATTATTGGATAAACATGATCAAGTGCACCTTTGTGATTCTCCTTAAGATATATTACATATACCATATGTTGTTGGCATTCCATATGTTGAGTTGTTATTTATAAAGCTCATTAATTTGTGGAGGTAATATAAAGGTACTCCTGGCCTTCGAGAATGCATTTCAGATGGTAAAATGATGTGCTCACTCATCTTAAAAGTTCTGTTCTGTATATTAACTTGTGTGGCCTCACCACCCTTGATTCCTGTAGTATTAATGAATTAGGAAATGGAGCACTGACTGGCATATCCTCATTGTCCAGGAAAAAGTTGTTCTTTTGTCATATCGAGGTATTGTGCTGTCCCACAACATTTTTCTATTTTTTTGTAAGAAATTCTTCACTACCATGGGCAATTACTAAGAGCTCTAAGTTTTTAAATGGGCAATGAAGATTGACCAGTGATCTTACCTCTCATTTGTAGGGTGAACTGGGCCTGTGCTGGGCGAGGGCCTATACTGTCTTGATCTGAGGTCCACAGAGCCTCAGTGCTCCCTGGTGGGGCTCCAGAGGAATCATGAGCCACATGAAAGTACAAAAATCATTGTAGTATGGGCCTGTAACCTCACATTTCACCAGAAAGCCGAAGAATTCTGTGCGCAGAAAGGTTAAGAATGCCTTTTTGTTCAGTTTTGTTGCTGACTAAGGCTATGGGTTGTATACAATGGTGTTTTCAATATACTTAGAAATAATAGAGCTCATGTTGGCATTATAGTACTTCTTCACTCACACAGAATATCCAGCTGGAGAATAATTTCTCCTGTACTTCCCCCTAGTATTTTTAGGTCTATTATAAATCCAAGGCAATCCCACTTCTGTTTCAAATTATCCTAGTTTACCTTACAAACCAGTTTGAGAGCCCAGAGAATTTCAGGTATAATTCTAATCTAGTATTGATTCTATGTTCTCTTTGGGTAGATTTTTTTTTTTAATTTCCTCATATTTTAATGGTATCAGAACAATTTATAGTTCAGAGAGAAAAATGTAGTTTTATTATTTTTTGTGGTGCTGGGGATCATGCCGAGGGCCTTGTGTTGTTAGACAAGAGCTCTACCATTGAGCCACATCCCCAGTTTGACAAAATGTAATTTTAATGTTAGTGATACACTTGTAGCTTGTGCAAATGCAGATTTTGAGTAAATGATATTGTGAAATATTTTTGACTTTTTATGTTTGAAACCATTTTGCTTATAGCATAAATGCTAACAGTTGTTATATGCCCTTCATATAAAATGGTGTAGTATTTGCATATAATTCATGCTTGTCCTCTCATATACATAGAAGTTACATTGTTCATATATTTTTGAAGTGGGATGTTGCTGTGTAGCCCACGTTGGCCTAGAATTTGTGATTCTCTTGCCTCAATCTCCTGAGTAGCTAGGATTGTAAGTGTGTGCCACCACAGAAGAGTTACTTTAATGCCTTCTTTAATATTACACTTTAATATTACACCTTCTTTAATATTACTTCTTTAATATTACAATCTCATAAGTTGTAGATTAAAATTCACCAGCCTGCCTTGTACTTTCAGTGGATCTTTTACCTACCCATGCACGATTTTGTACCATCATGCATTGGTCACTTGGAACTACTGGTTACTAAATTACCAACCACATTTTAGAATGTGATTCTAAAATCACATTCTTCACTATCCCCCTGAGCTGATCAGGAAATCTTCTAAGTGTTGGGAAACTGTTAGGCTTACAGTGGCAGATGTAAAGTTTTCCAAAATGCTCAAACTTTATCATTGGTAATAAATACTGTCCCTTTTTTAATTTGCAGAAATAGGCCTACTTTGCTCATTTTTAAAGAAAATTGTCTGCTAGATACCCAAGTCAGAGTAAACACAATTCGTGAATTGTTATTTCTAGTAAAAATGGTCGTCCATAAAAAAAAACAGCTAGTGACTCATTTACACAAAAGTGCATTTCCTCTACACTGCTACTGTACTTCCTTGTGCAGCAGAGTGCTTCATGTCACAAAGAATGTCAAAAAGACCTGTGCTCAAGGGCTTTTAATGAAAGTAATAATTCTGATTGGTTGCCTCATTAAGGACATTCATAAAGGAAACTGGCTTTTTGAACTGCTAATGTGTGGTGAAGAATGCCCTGGCTACTGGGTTCATTTGGTGCCTACCTTGATTAGTGCTGAGGTGCTAGAAGTTCCCCACAATTGCTTTGGCACCATCTGTGCTAATGTCAGCAGAGTGAAAAGACAAATATTATCTTTGTGTTATTCTAAAAATAGTTCTGACCTCTGAGAAGGTCGTGGGGGGACTCCCAGGAGTCCTCTAACCACACTTTGAGACGCCTTGATGAAGATGTAACATTGTAGTTTTGTTGACGGCTGCTAAAGTGTCTCTGTTCCACTTCCTTGTAACAGTGTTGAGAGGTGCAGCCCTATGGTGGTTTTAGGTCATATGGAGAGTCCGCAGGCCAAGTATTCATTCAACATTCATCTAAGAGTTTCCAGCGCCTACAATGTACTGTGCTTGACCTTATGCGACGCTGAAGTATCACTTCCCTCCATCTCTGCCCATCGAAGTTCGTTCCTGCTTGCCTTCGGGCATAGTTTAAATGCCTTTTCTGGTCCTCTGAGTAGGACGCGATTTCGAGATTTCGTTTGTACTTAATGAATGCTTACTGTGTCCTTGGTTTACATCCTCAGTTTTTTTGTTTTCATTTCTTGTGAATCTCTTACTTAAAGACCCACACGAGTTATTGTTTTCTGTGTAATCTGATTGTTGCCCCCAAAGAGAAGACGTTTTGTAAACATAGGTCTTAATTTGATAAAATCAAAACTGAAAGCAAAGTAAAACAAGTGTGCATTCGTTGCCCATTTCCTGACTACAAGTACTGGAATGATCAAAAGCAGCGAACGTGGTTTACTGCTGTGGTTTTAGTCCCTGCTCACTGCGTCCTCTTGGGTCCCAACAGTTGACAAATATTCAGATTGGAGCTGGAGTTCTGAGAGGCGGGTACTGTGTGTTCCAGTGGTGTGTGTTTGTACATTGTTAAAACCTGGCAAGAGAGCGCTCAGAGGAGCCCGCAGGCGGGGCCGGCCGTGGAGAGCCTGGCCGCTCGCCCAGCGCCCAGCGCCCCCGCCCGGCACAGCCTGGCCTCGGGCTCGGCCAGCCGAGCGCCCTGCCCATTTAAGGAGGCGGGCCGTACCACCCGAACTTTCTTGAAGGGGGTATTCTGGCGAACTCGGGGAACTTCCAGTGAGCGTAAAGGCGATTTTCCATTCTCTTCTAACTCTGGGCGGACTTGTGCGGCCACTGGGTGGGAGCGGGGCGCTGGAGGGCTTTGAGCGTGCGCCCCTTTGCCTTCCTTTCCCAGAAATTGCCTCGGGGGCTCCGGTTTGCCCCGAGTCCGGGCGAGACGTTCCCCGGGCTAGTCTCCAAAGTGTAGTTCGCCTGCAAGCCCCAGTCCCCGGATGTCCATCAGGATTAGCGCAAGCCAATGCGCTCGGAGCCCAAGGCTGCGCTGCGGACACCCGGGGCTCCGGAGCAGGTAATCCCGTAACCTCGGGGAGTCGCGCCGGGGGGAGTCCCCGCCCGTCTCCAGCAAATGGTGAGCGAGGCGTTGGCAGCAGGGCCCGCGGGTTGAAGGCTCTGATGGACAGAAGACCTTGCGCTCTATAAACTGAATTATGGCAGCCCACTCAAGGTAAGGCAGGGCACGGAGAGAAACTTTTTAAATGTGTTAGTGGCTAGGGAAATTGAAGGTTGCGGGGGGAGGGGGTAGAGTTGGGGTGCTGGGAACAAGACCGGCAGGAAGCAGCTTTGTCATTGCTTTCTCATCATTCCTGATGCTGTGGCTCATGACTGAAAGTCAGATAGAAAACAGTTTGGAGAACCTACTAGACAATTACTGCACGGTGGAGAGAAGGAGAGAATGACCTAAAAGTTAAGATTAAAGTTAAAGATCCTTCTTCTTCAAAATATAACTGATTTTTCGGGAGTTTAAGTTGATTGCACTTGTCTGCCTGTGCCCGAATTTTCATTTACGTTCTTTGTACACACCATTTGATTCTCTTGATTGCTTGCTGGTGTGTTTTGAGCGGAATTTTGGAGATACAATTAATGTAAACCACAATTCGCCCAGGAGTGGGTGGGTGAGAATTTGCCTGGTGATTGAAGACTTTACTGCTAGAATGCACGATTCCACATAAAACGGCACAGCTTGCGTGAATCTGCTGAGTAGGCAAAGACTGGGAATGCGCCTGGGTTGGTGAAGGGGAGAGAGGATAATGAACTGCAGTTGCTGTCAGAGGAGCGCTATTGTAAGAACTTCAAGCTCCGTCTTTCCCTTGGTTGACTACAGGTTTTGTAATGAGCGCTAAAAAGGCGTGATGACAACACATTAGTGATTATTGTAAGATTCAAACTGTTCTGTGTGATTTCATTTTAGGTGTCACAGTAGTTAGTTTTAAGGGAAACTGAGGAGTTAAATATACATCTTTAAAATCTTTTACTAGAAAGCATTGTGGCTTCATATATTTACGATAATACGAAGTCTCTTCAAAAATAATTGATGCAGATTAGTAATTTGGGTATGTTTCTGAAGGCTAAGCAAAAGTCAGATCTTAGGATTCAGATCATAGAAAGAAATGCTTAAATGTTGGCATTTGGGTGGATACGATTTGAAAATTTTCCCAAGGAATATTACTTTCTAGGAAGGAAAGAACTTCTCTAAATAGAGTCTATTGAGTGTTACCTGCTTTTTATATTTAATCCTCTCTACTCAGTGGTTTATCTTCTGCCTCCATTTTATTGATTATTCTAAGAAAGGAGTTCCTAACCCAGGGCCGAGGAATAGAACTTGCATGAGAAATAAAAATTCCACCTTTATTCCTTCCTTCCTTCCCTCCCTCCATCCACTTCTTCCCTCCCTCCCTTTCCTTCTTTCCTTCCTTCCTTCCTTTCCTTCCTTCCTTCTCCCTCTTTCTCTTCTCTTCTTTCTTTCTTTCTTTTTTTCCTTTCCTTCTCTTTCTTTTTCTCTCTTCATTCTTTCTCTCGTTCCTTTCTTCCTTCCTTCCCCCCTCCTTCCTTCCTTTCTTTTCTTTTCTTTTCTTTTCTTTTTCTTCCCTTCCTTCCTTTCATTTTGAGACAAGGTCTCAGTAAGTTGGACAGGCTGCCTCTGGCCTTGAACTCAAAATCCTCCTGTCTCTGCCTCCCAAATCACTAGGATTAGCAGTTCGAGCCATGGTGCCTGGCTGCATGTTTATTTTTTGTTAAACTTTCACTGAAATTTAGTATTTCTTTTAGTAGTAATACAAACAAAAATTTATAGTATCAGTATTTTTGATGTTACCATATATAGAAACCACACATATTTCATGTCTTTACAGTTATTGCAGATGTCATAAAATAATTTCTTACCTTTCACTTCTATGAAATAAAAGAGCTGTTTTATGTTGCTTAGATCAGTAATGCTGTTGTTGTTAGGTGCCATCAAGTCGGTATCCGACTCATAGCGACCCTCATAGGGTTTTCAATGGCTGACTGCTTCGGTATTGCCTTGGGAGTGGGTTGCCATGTCCTTCTCCCATTTTGCGGTGCTGGGAATCGAACCCTAGACCTCAGAGACTGCAGTGCAGCGCTCTACCAACTGAGTTAAATCCCAGCCACAGATCAGTAATAAGGAAAAAAAATGTACCGTACCTTTAATTCATCTTTTAAACATTTTGTTAGGTATATTTCAATATAATGTGTTCCTCTTGTCTCCTTCTGTATTTTATTTAATGTATTTAATAAGATTATTTTGAGACTGCCATTATTCATTAAAAGCTTCAGGAGTCCATGGCACAAAACTTTAGATTAAGGTATGCTGTTGTATCAAATTAAATAAACTCTGACAGATCTCAATAATACAGCATGGGGATTTGAACCCAGGTTTCAGTGATCCCAATCCCTGAGCCCTTAAACCAATGATAAAAATAAAGTGAGATAAAAAGATACTGTAAATTGGGTACTGTGTGTGCCAGACATAGCGCTAAGCAGCTTTAATTGGATTATCTCTTTTACTCTTCCCAGTTGCCTAAATAGATAAGTACTTTTATTATCCCACTTGGTAAAGAAACCGAGACCCAATCAGTGTATTTCTTTCTGAGGTCACAGAAGTGCAACATGCCTGATTCCAGAGCTCCTCTGCAGCACTTCTTGCTTACATATTGCCTTTTTAATCTGGAGATGAGATGTTAAAAGGGAGCTTCGAAGTCTCAGTATAAGAAAAAAAAGCAGTTTCTGCTAAAATTGCATTTTCTGAAAGATGCTGTAATCTGAGTTAGCAGAGTGGTAGCCCAATATGCTAGCAATTAAAATAGGAGAACTGTGCATATTTATTGTCCTCTACCTGGCTTTCAGATATGCCTTGAACTAGAAACAATGTCCCAAGGCCATTTATGTCTGCTCCTTTTTTAGCCTGGATGTTGGGAGTGTATCTCACCTTTTCAGCTGGGTGTGCTGGTGCCCGACTATAATCCAAGCATCCAGGAGGCTGAGGCAGAGCATTGGCATATCTTTGAGGCCGGCCTGGTCTACCTAGCAAGTTCCATGACAGCCTGGCTATTAAAAAAATAAAAATAAAAATAAAAAAAGTCCAAACTTATTTAAATACTGTACTTTGTGAGAGGGTAGATAATCTTTGAGCTCTAGAGCCAGAATATATGGAAAAGATTCAAGATACTTTTGGATTTCAGGGAAACCCCAAAGCTAGGCCAAGTTTCACTGAGTGGTGCTAAGAGAAACTGAAACATTACTTGTGGTGTATAATCTTGGACAGTAAACTTACTTGAACACGTCACGTAGTATTTCTTTGCTCTTGAGACAATTAATTTCAATTATTAGACTCATTGGATTTAGAGATTCATCGGTGATTAACCAGAGTAGTTTCATTGTGCATTGAAATAATTTGTAGATAGGAACTTAGATGAGAATTTTGCAGCAATGAAAGTGTATACAGGAGCCAACCAATGGCAGTTTTCTGTAATTGGCATGCTATAAGGTAATATCATTCTCAGTTTGATACTGATGGTTGATATGTGGCTAGTTTTTCATATGAATGGGCTATGAATATGTTCCTTTCTTATGAGTATGCTTCTTAAGGCAAGATTTTATTTCTTACATAAACTTAAAAGTACTCTGAGAGGGAAACTAATTAAGTATCTCTTGGCTTGTGAACTGTTTTAAAATTGAGGTTACATAGTCCTCTACCACATTCCAAAGCCTAAAAACAGAAAATTATTTTTGTTTTGCTTTTGTGGTTGATTTCTTTTCTTAGACATGGAAGACATTTGTTGAATCCAATGTGAATTGTCATTTAACAATTCATTTTTTGGTCAATATTTTGAAAACAACATTTGGTTTATTGAATTGTCAGTTGGAGAAAGAGGTAGTCATCTAGAAATGCAACATCAGTTGCAGTAGGATGTATGCTATGCCTTGCCTCTCAGAGGGTGTGATTTCTTTGGACCCTATAAACAGCACACATTGAATATAGTTCCTTGAAGGAAGTGTAATGAACTTCCATCTTTAATATGAAATAATTATAGATCATGACATTAATTTCCAGATTCTGATCTAAACTACGTGGACACTATTCTTTATAGAAGTATAAAAACTAGTGTTCCCTCTTCTTGAGAACAAGTAAACCTAGCAGTTTACAGATCTTTTTCTATGTGGATTAGTTTGCTTTATACTGAGGAGTGATGTTGATGGACAGAATGAAAAGGAGGGCTTTGTTTGAATCTCCATCTTCCCCAACCCCCTCTTTGAAGCAATCCCTGAATTCTAGAAAGGAATATATATACACCGTCAATTACCTACTGTCAGGGATTAGCCATAGTTAAAAAGCACCCCATGTTACCTGAGAAGCCTTGGCTCACCTCCATCCTGGGCAGAAGGGTGTTGGAGAGCAGGGGGAATTGAACTTGTTGTTTTGGGAGAATGTTGCAGCTGATGGCTGAACTCATGTCTTCTCTGAAGAAAGCCCTTGCAGACAAATTGCAAAAGGAAATTAGGTCTAGTCAACTCTCCCACAGTTTTTTCTTTTGAATTTGACTCAAGTTTAATGTTAATGAAGGTTTTAAAAAATCAGTAAAGAAGTAGATTGTTGCCAAGATTAATATGAAGCTGGTTTTGGTGGATATCTTTGATTCCCTTGAGGGAAACTTTCTCTCCTGTGGCAAAAAGGACTCCTCTTAAACTGGTATAGAACCAGTTTTGCCCCATCTTGTGCCTCTACCTCTGGTTTATGAGCTACTGATTACCTGGGAAGAAAATTCATGAATACAAAGCAGCTCTAATTAAATGTGAGCCAGTATCAAAGCAGATTGTTGGGGTCTTTTGGAAAAGAAGATTTTGAGAAGGAAGTAATGTATGCAGTATTTTTGACCCTTTGAATGTCCTCATTTTTCTTCCCTATGACACCATTGTAAGCAATGCCCTTGACAGAAAAGAGACAAACGGATCTTTTAAGTGATTCCTTTCTAGTTCATCCTCAGAGTCCAGCTGAGCTCTTCCATGATAAAGACAGAAAGTGTCATGAGTCATTTTTTCTTAAAGTCAGCTGACTAATGTGCATGTTGTTTGGCAAAATTAATATATACGATCTCTTCAGAGATTAAGAGAATTCTATACCATGTCATGAGATGGTGATCCATAACTGGAACTAGACTCTTCTGAGAATGAGATTTAACGTTTTTATATTGCAAATATATTCAGGAATGGAAAATAGTATCTTAATTGTGGATATGATTTCTTGGTCCTGTCATTTATTTGTCTTGAGTAGCAAACTTATGTATTACCTAACCCCTGTGCAATAGAGGAAATATAAAGCTGGTTAGCTTCACTACTACTTTGAAGTATAATACACAATGTGACCCTAAGTATTTAAACTTAGTTTTTCTGTTAGCAAATTTCTCCATTTCATTTTTTTTCCCCCAAGATGGGCAAATGTGTTGTAGTTCTGTATGCAAGATATAGTGGAAATACAATTTATATTTCTAGGAAGAAGCTGCTCAGGCATGTTTCTTGGCTCAGAAATTCAAACATGAAATGAACTGGAGTATCATTTCTTTCTTTTTGTTCAGTTATATTTTATTGATATGGTGAATGCATAATGTTTACAGGTTAAATAATTATGTGCTTTTGTACACAATGTGTTGAAAAAGTTGAAGAGCTGAAGTGGGAGTCTTAGCTCTGCTTCAGATTGTCTTAATTCAATTTATTATGTGCATAACCTGTATTCATTTGCTCAAAACAATAGAGCAGATAGAATGCACAGTGTTTTGCTCATATGAATATATCAGATGAAGTTTAGATTTATACTCAGTAGAAAAATAAGATTTGTAACTTTTGGGCCTGGTGCACTGGGGAACTAAAAGTAAAGATTAACTTTAAAACCAACGAAGTTCTGCCTTTCTGTGTCTTGGCAGTGATCAGTGTTGAGATCTTTCCCCTGTGCAAACTTTTCCCTTTCCTATTATCAACAGTGAGTTAAAACTTAACCTGATGACCACAGAGCCAGCAGACGTGGTATCTTGAAAGTTTTGGTCCTTGCTGAAGATCTGTTTCTGGTGTTGATTTATTGGCTTTGCTTTTAATTTAACTGGATTGAATTCCCGTCAAATTCTTAAGGCAGTAATTTGGTGTCAGATTTAAAGCATTAAGAGGAAATTCCACTGGTGACCTTATCTTGTCCAAAGGAACTGAAGTAAACAAAGGGAAAAATATTTTATTGACATTTAAATAGTCTTTATTTTCGTATTAGGTATTATATTTTTAAAGGGTACCCACAGTTTGACCACATGCTAAAAAGTCCCAAGGATTGTTTTCCATCCACAGTGGCTCCTGTGAGGAGTGGTTGGAGATCTGGAGGCTCTAGGGTTCTTTAAGTGGGCAGGGAAAGAGTTAAGATTGCAATTCTTCAATCATTTGCTGGCCTTTATTTTATCCAAAGGGTTGGGGTTTAGCTCAGTTGGTAGAGTGCTGCTCCGCACTTTGCCCTGGGCTTGATCCCCAGTGCCACAAAAAAACAGGAGCAGGACATGGCAATCTACTCCTGAAGCAATCCCGAAATAGCCGTTGAAAACCTCATAGGGTTTTCATAAGGTCACTATGAGTCAGACTCCACTGGATGGCACCTAACAACAACAACAACAACAACAACAACATTTTATCCAAAGGAACTTATCTGTCTTTATAGTATTGCTTCTTTCTGGATTGGCAATTAAACAGGATAGTAAAAGAATATTTTAGCGGTGAGGTGGTCATTAGGTTCAAGGTTCTCAAACTTAATTAAATACAAGAATCACCATGGTGCTTGTTAACACACAGGTTCAGCTCTCCTTCTCCCAGAGACTCCAACTGAACGAGTCTAGGGTGAAGCCTGGGGGAACTCTGCTGGCTGGTCTTTATACCAGCTTTGTGAAATGGTGTGTGCAAGTGAGGGAGAAATCATATAAGCTTCATGGTACCATGCAGTTAAATTTCGATTTCCCATCTATTTAAGCAAACTGGAAGTTGGCAGAGAATGTAGGTGACTCCCTTCATAACTATCTTCATAATACAAACTATGACTGAAATGTTGAAATGCCCAGATGTACCAATGCTTAAAAAAATAAAACAAAAGACAGGCTACCAGGAAGTAATGCACAATATTTGCTCATGCAGCACTTCTGAAGGAATTGTTTCTTCTTGAGGCCCTGGATATTTAATTCACTCTTTTCTATGCCCTGCGTATTGCCTGGCCAAACTGCTGAGTCTCTCTCTTTCTCTGTCGGCCTCACATACTCCAGTTTATCAGATGCAGTTGTTTTCCTTTCCAGGGAAGAATTACAGATGTGAACTGGTGGTGAATTATCTCCAAACTTGATGAAACTGAGATGAAGGCTGTGTGTGTGTGTGTTTTGGCAGAGCAGGGGAGGGAAGGGGTGGCTGAGACAGTTCTTCCATGCAGTCCAGGCTGGCCTGCAACGGGAGATCCTTCTGCTGCAGCTTCCCAGGTGCTAGGATTCCAGGAGGGTGCCACCGTGCCCAATTTTTTCTTTTCTTTTTTTTAACAGAAGCATTGCCTAGGTGTACTGTTGTTGAACAAATAATAATGCCAACAAGAAAATTTAAATGGGACTTCTCCTGGTGAATAAATGTTAAAATCATAGCAGATGTCACTTCCTTTAACAAAATTCAGGAAACACTCTGGTATGTGGGTGTTGTAACTTTTCAGTTCTTGGAACTTTCCTTCAGGAAACCATCCTGTCAAAAGCAAAGTAGTTGATAAAGTATGAAGCACAACTCAAACTCTGTTGTGCAGTGTAATTAAATTTTGATTTGGTGCATATGTTTTTGTGGCCACAACAGACCCGAGATGACTATGTGACTTCCATCCTGTGTGTCTGGATAACTTGTTAAGTTGCTTCTCCTCCTCCCCCACTTGCTTGTTTTAAAATACAGGTGCATCTGATTTACTCTGGAGGTGAATTTATGGCAAGTGGTATAAAATTAACTAGTTCATGTGTTATACAAAACTAGGAAACCCATTTCCTACTCAGTTTTGCAGAAATTACTTTTTTGTCTCTCCACTGATGAATTGAATACCTTAGACATTTCTGGGTAACATGGCCTGTCTTAAGTGGTAGCTTTGAGCTACCAAAATTTTGGTAAAAATTTGAGTCCACAATATTATAATTTTATTGTTTTAATTTTTTCATTAAAGGAAAACATCTCATTGAGATAATACGCTGCGTTTTAAATAGTTTGTTTTTTAAATTGGTTAAAAAGGGGGTATCGTACAAAGAGTTAGCTGAAGCTCTGTGTTTTTGTATTTTTTAATTAACTTTCATTTAGCAAGCAGTGTTCTAGGAATTACATTTTCCTGTTATTCTTTTATAGTCTATGTGTCTCCCCTCAACCCCATCCCAGCCCCTTTTTAGACTTAGGCCATACTTTGCTAACACTCCATTTTGGAAAGCTATGTAAATATGAACTTTGTACTGCATGGAAAAATTTAGGCAGTAACATTGACTAATATAAGAATAGTGAAAGGATAAAATGAAACCTGGTATATTACATTAACTATAAAAAGGAGTTTCTGATACTTCAACACACCAGAAAGGACTGATGTTATTTAGATTACTGGTCATTGCTTATCTTTTACCTCTTGGTTTTAGTCAAATTCAAAGTTGTTGTTGGTTGTTAGGTACCGCTGAGTCTGTATCCAAGTCAGAGCGACCCTGTGTACAACAGGCGAAACACTATTGTCAGTGCTTCCCTGCTGTTCATAAGGTTTACCATTTAAACTTACTTTTTGTTTTCAAATGGGAACTATATCCAAAAGACAGAAAGCCCTAGGTGGGCAGTTATAAAAGACTGAATTTTATAATTTGATCATTGCTGATAGTGTGGGAGTTTTGTTTACCTTTTATGACGGGAGCCTCTTACAAAGGCTGCCATTGTTTTCATTTTAGTAGTTATGTTACTTTAAGGATAAAGTAAAAATCATTGGGCTTATGTGATTCTGAGCTTAATTTGTAGACTTTAAAAAAATCCTGGCAGTTTTCATGATAAGCCTTACTATAAAACTTGGTTTCTTCCTGAGGTTGCCTATATTCTGTGATGATAACCCTAAATAAAGTATTGCCATTATCCATTTTCTTAAAGAGGCCTTTCAAGACTGAAGCGGAAGCTTCACTCCTAGCTGGCCTTTTGGTAGCTTTTGTTAAATGATTCTTTTTTGGGAAAGGGTGGGTAGTCAGCTTCAATCAAGGTAATTGACTGTCACCCAGATCTTTTATTTCCTGTTACATCTCATTTTATGAGTTCCTTCCAGCTGGAGTGGGTTTAAAAAAAATTTAATGACTTTATTGAGGTGTGTTTTACATATCATAAAGTTCACTCATTTCAAGTGCACAGTTCATTGATTTGTAGTTACTGAGTGGTGCAGTCATTACCATAAATTGGTTTCCTGAGGTTTACCACCCCCCCAACACCCTGAGATACCTTGTGCCCATTTATAGTTAATCTCTGTTCCCAGGCCCATGCAACCATTAATCTACTTTTTGTGTCTGTAAATTGGCCTCTTCTGGGCATATCATATACATGGACTAATATGTGGAATGTTGGGCTTTCTTGCATCCAATTTTAATCACTCAGGTAATTTTTTGAGGCTCATTTGTGGTGTAGCTATGTGAGTAGTTCTGTCCTTTTTATTGCTGAGTAGTATTTGATTACATGCATTGTGATGGACAGATTGTTTCCAGTTTACTTTTTCATTTTTCTTTTTTTGGCCTATAATGAATAATGTTGTTAGGAAATTTGCTTGTAAGCTCTTGTGTGGACATGATTCCATTTTTCTTGGTTATATACTTAGGGTCGAATTTCTGGGTCCTAAGGTAGTTTTATCCAAAGCCATACCACGCTGATGTCCAATTTTGTCAGATCTTGGAAGCTAAGCAGGGTCATGCCTGGTTAGTCCTTAGATAGGAGACTGCGTGGGAATACCAGGTGCTGTAGGCTTGGGAGAAGGACCTGGCAGCCCACTCCTGAAACACTCAGCCATTGAAAACCCTATGAACAGCAGAGAAGTACTGACAATATTGCCAGGCATGGCACAGTGTCAGGTAATGTTTTATTCTGATGTACGTAGGATCACTATGAGTTGGACTGACTTGACAGCACCTAATAACAATGTCATAGTTTTACCCTTAATTTTTTTTTAGAAAATGCAAAATCATTTTCCAGACTGTATGCCCACTCTGCCCAAATTTGAACTGATCTAATTCAGTCAATTTCTTAGAAGTTATTATCTTCTCAGTCATGTGGACCATGAAAGTAGTAGTTCTGTGATGTGATCAATTTTGCACTTGACTATTAGAAAATAATGTATTGTTTTTAATTTGTGTGATTTTAAAACCACAACTGATTTTCCTCATAGAATATCTTTTATTGTATTTATTACATTGGCTTTATTTATTTCTTTAGTTTTGTGGTGCTGGGGATTGAACCCAGGGCCTCATTGTACTTGCTGAACATGCATTCTAGCACTGAACATGAATACCTCTAGTAGCAGAAGTTTAAATACATTATTAGTTAAACATCAATCTTTTATTTCATGTTTGCAAATTGGCGCTGACATTGTTATTTCCTTGTGCTTTTGTGGGAGGAGGGGCTTATTTTGTTTTTGAGATGAGCTTTTACCATGTTGCCCAGGTCAGTCTCAAACTTGTGGCCTAAAGCTATTCCCTTGCCCCAGCTTCTTGAGTAGCTGGTGCTACAGGAATGTGCCACTGCACCTTGCTTCAAGTGTGCTTTTTTAATAAGCTTCTCTTCAGACAAATATTAACTATTCTCATTGACTAGGGCCTCATGTGTGAAGACATGTTATCTAAATGAAGCTTCTGGAAATTATCACTAAAACTTGAGCACCCTTAGGAGAAGTTTGGGTGAAGATAGATATGTTTCATGCACAAAAATATTTCATGAAATGCTCTGAAAATATCTTTAGGTGCATGTCTGTTGACGGAGAAAGCGAGATATCTTTTTTCTTTTTTTCTATCAGTACTGAAGGGTTGAACCCAGGGCCTTGCACATGCTAGGCTCACGCTCTACCACTGAGCTGTACCTCAAGTCCTTATTTATTTATTTGTTTATTATTTTTTCAGTACTGGGGGTTGAACCCAGGGTGTCACACAGTCACACATACTTTTTGCAAGCACTGTACCATATCTCTAGCCCATTTTTTACCCTTTTTTTAAAAAATTTTGAGATAGGGTCTCGCCTCAACTTGTGATCCTCCTACCTGTGCCTCCTGAGTCACTGGGGTTACAGGTGTGTGCCATCGTGCCCAGCTTATTTTTTATTTATTTAGAGAAAGGGTTTCACTGAGTTATACAGGTTGTCTCTGGCCTTAAACTTGAGATCCTCCTGCTTTGGCTTCCCAAATCACTGGGATTATAGGCATGTGCTTCAGAGCCTGGCTATGAGTCATTTTTTTCCCACTGCTTAGCTTTGCTGTAAAAGCTGTGAGGTCTGGTTGGATGTCTCTATTATCTTGACCTTTCTGAGTTTTCCTAGTGTTCTTTCAAATTTAGAAGCCTTCCTGTGTTATAGCATGTTAACAGAATTCATTGCTTCTGGGTATTATGGTAATTTAAGTACTTAAGGATTATATCAGTATTAACAGTTTTTTGAATGTGACCATTTAGAAGCAGAGCATACTTAGTATCAGTTATTCACATCACATTGGAATATTCCCGTTAACCAAGAGCAAACCACTGTTTTGGTGTGTGCAGGGCTCTAAGTCGGTTAAGACCGACACACTCTTTCCTCCATAAAAGGAGCTCATAGTTTGGCAGGGGACACAGACATAAATAAGCAAACAAAATGGCAAATCAAACAGGTGCAAATTGTGGCAAATACTATGACAGAAACAAACAGGGTACTGTGACAGAGTAATGGGGTGTGGAAACTTGGCCTTGGCATGGACCAGGAGGACCTTTGAGGAAGGATATCAGAAGTAGAGAAAGAAAAAACAAGGTAAGACAGGTTAAAGAAATATACTTATCCTTCCAGAGTACATGGAAATAAGTGGCAATGATGGGAAGGATGGCTTTTTTGTTTGTTTGTTTGTTTTGTGAAGTTTTATTTGTTTGTTTTTGGTTTTTGGCGCATGGTCTTTCTATGAAGCCCAGGCTGCTCTGGAACTTGCAATCCTCCTGCTTCTGCCCCCAGAGTTCTGGGATTGTAGGTGTTCATGGGAAGTGGGGTGAAAGATGGCCTATATCTCTGCCAGGAACAGATCTTGACAAAGTAAATAACTTATATCTCCTAGGAAGTTTAGTTAAAGTCCACGAAAATGGGCTTCTTATGAGGGTTAATTAAATATGAAAACACAGTAGAGACAGGTGTGGTGTCACATGCCTATAATCCCAGCACTTGGGAGGCTGAGGCAGGAGAATCACAACTTCAAGGCTAGCCTCAGCTACATGGTAAATTCCAGGCCAGCTTGGGCTATCTAGACCCTGCCTCCAAAGAAAACAAAGTAGAAGTGGTGTTAATACACTTAGAAATAGAAGCTAGGCAGTCTTCCACCTTGGATATTTCAGAAAGTAGCAGATGGTTTAAGTACTTTTTTTCAAGGCATTCTGTGGCTTCTTGAAAAGATGTTATCACAGTAAACTACTGTAAGAACTGAAAGTTCTTATCCTCTGTGATTATATGAAGTTGCTGTAGGGACCTTGCATTCATTATCACCTCATCTCTCTTCTACTTCTGTTTTATGGTTATTTTCAAATGAATGTATTTAGTTGTAGGTAGACCTTTTGTTGCATAATATATGATCTTTTCTTATTAATGTTTCATGAACATACGGGGGTAGGGCCTAGCTCAGTTGGTAGAGTGCTGTGCTGTACTCTCTGAGGACGTGGGTTTGATCCCCAGCACTGCAAAAATGAGAAAAGGATTTGGCAATTCACTCCTGAAGTAATCCTGAATCAACCAGCCATTGAAAACCCTATGAGAGTCACTATGAGTTATACTTGACTCAGTGGCACCTAACAACAACATGAACATATTAAAAGGTATTTTCTTGGGTGGGAGGTTTAGCTCAATTAATAGAGTGCTTGCTTAGCATGCATGAGGCCCTGGGTTTGATCCCCAACACTGCAAAAAAAATTTTTTTTTTCTTTATTTTCAGAGCCCAGAGTTAAATGTGGGTTTGTACATTAATTAGACCTATCATATTCCTATACTTTCACTCTTGTCCATTAGGTCTGCCAGGGACCGGGAGATGAATAAAAGTCTTATACAATTAATGAGTTTTCTGATTTCCCTAGTATCCTAAAGTTTTTGCCTTAGAAACATTGATCCAATGGTTTTGTTGCATCAAAGCTCATAACTGTTTTACAACCCCCCTTTCTGTTTTGGCTTTTTGTTTTTTGAGACAAGATCTTGCTCTGTAACCCAGGCTGGCCTCAAACTCATGATCCTCCTGCCTCAGCCTTTCAAGTGCTGGTTTATGAGTATGTGCCACCATTGTCTGACTTGTATCTTCTAAAATTTCCTCCTTGACAGCATTAGTTATGTATTCTTCCAGTAGTTTTCTTTGAGTTTTAAGTGATTTTTTTTTTTTTAAGGTTGAATACTGGGGGTTGAACTCAAGGCCTCACCCTTGCATGCTTTGCAAGTGCTGGACCACTGCGCTGCTCCCTCAGCCCATTGTTTTACTTTTTGGAGACAGAGTCTCTCCAAATTACGAAGACTGCCTCTGGTCTTGAACTTGCGATCCTCCTGCCTTCACCTCCCAAGTTGCTGGGATTATAGGCGTGAACCACCGTGCCTGGTTTAAGTGATTTTTTTTTTAAAAGATGTGTATCTTTAAGTCTTTTATCTGCATGTATTTATTTTAAGAAGGGAAAGTTCCAGAGCCTTTGCTCTCTCCCCAGAAAACTAGCCATTCTGTTCTGTCTGCTCAAGAGCCAACCTCAAATTCAGTTAATGTGTATAGTGTGTTCTAATGTGTGACAGAACTGATTTCCCTTCTTTCCTGTGTGGCTCTCTACTCTTCTGAAGCATACTTTCAGAATTTTCATGACTATTTTCTTGTGTATATTTCCAGATGAACTTGAGTGTTTTGTCAGACAACTTGTGGCCTTTTATAGGATGACTTCCTCACAAATTTGTAAAACCTCATCCTGTTTTTCAGAATATTTAGGTTTAAAATGGGATTATGATCTTTGTAGGTTTTCATGAAATGGAAAAGGCCAAATTAAGAGTGCCAGGGACTCCTGAATCACTAGTCAGGCACCACTCTCTTATCCTGGTGACATTTGGGAAGTCCTGTTTGCCTCAGTTTCTCCAGAAAGAAGTGAAAATGTATGTTTGCTCTTATCATCAATGAATGAATGATTAATATAACTCTCTATGGTGGGACCATTCTTTTCTATTTTATTTTATTTACTTATTTTTTGTAGTGCTTGGGACTGGACTAAACCCAGGACCTCACACATGCTAGGTAGGTGCTCTTCCGCTGAGCCTTGCCCTACTCCCCACTGCTTTTAAAATTTTCTTATTTTGAGACTATGTTATGCAGGCTGCTGCTGGCCTTGAACTCATGATCCTCCTGCCTCACATTGAGTTTCTGGGATTATACTTTCACAAGAAATTTATAGCTAACTTTGTTGTTGTTGCTAGGTGCCTTCCAGTTAAGTGTGGCTCTTAGTGACCCTATGTATAACAGAACAAAACACTCCCCGATTCTGTGCCAGGCACATGATCTTATTTATGTTTACGCCCATTGTTGCAGACACTCTGTCAATCCATCCAGTTGAAAGTTTTCCTTTTCTAACTTTAGGCAGAAGGTACATTTTGTAGTCTTAGTGTTGCTGTGGATGGTATCTCACTTTCTACTAGACTTTTTATTCAGTCATCCTGTCTTGACAACAATAGATATAATTTAGGCTTATTATTGTTATTAGCCATGGATGCTAACTTACCTCTGGGCTCCCCAGAATTTAGACTCTTTAAATTCTTTTTGTAGTTCAGTAAGACCAAAGCAGTAATAAAATTAATTGCAATTAAAATGATAAGGAAATAACTTCCTTAATCTGAACAATTTGTCCAAACGTTTCCTTTGTGTTCTCTTTGAGTTTTTTTCTTATGCGTTAAGTATTTTCACACAGTTGAACCATTCTTTACACATTTCATAAGTGAGTTAGGAAACTAGGATGAAAGAGGCTGAGCTTATTTTATACTATTGAGATTTGAGGGATTGTCATTTTGTCTTAAATTTGAAAAGAAACAGATAAGTCATCCAGATCTTTTACACTTAGAAATGCTGTGCTAAAAATACATTTAAAAATACAGTATATTGACTAAAGCAAGATGTTATTTTACACATTGTACAAAGAGCCATAATTATAGAGACATTAACACATGTTGGTTTCGTAAATGTTGCAGTCTGTATGCTGTATGTATGAGCATCATTCATTCATGTTTATTTTCAAGACTGTTGTAGACTGAAGAACTAGTATAGCCCTCAAAATCCTAATAAATGAGTACTCCCAGGATGCTTGTGGTTTGTCTCTCTCTTTCTCTCTACTGAGGGCTCATGCTTGCTAGGCAAGTGCTCTGTCACTGAGCTGGACCCCCAGATCCCCTTTATCAAAAATTATATATGTATGTATATATTCATTTATTTTGTAGTACTGTGGTAAGGAAGAGCTCTGGGCCTGACGCATACTTTGCAAGAGCTCTACCACTGAGTTGTACCTCCAACTCCCTTTTTACTTTTTATCTTGAGAGAGGGTCTTGCTAAGTTACCCAGGCTGCCTCTGGCCTCGAACTCGGGATCTTCCTGTCCCTGGGATTACACTGGTTTACCATGTTACCCAGCTCCCTTTGCCTTTGGTTCTCTGGTCCTGTTCCATATGCTGTCAGCTTTGGGGACCATTGTATTGTGTTCAGACTTGAATTATCATACTCTTTCCTCAGGGAAGAAATGGACAGGGTGGGATGAGAGGAGCACAGAAAGAATGGGGGCAGGGAGACCAAAGCCTCTGCTTCTTGGCCCAGCATTTGGGCTCCTGCTGTGTGGCTATTAATGATAACTCAGTTATTGAATACTTACTGTGTGCTAGGCACTCAACTCAGCTCTGTGTTCGCATTCATTAATTTAAGTCTCACAGCAGCCCTAAATGCTTGGTATGCTCATCTCCATTTTGGAGATGAAGAAACTAAGGCTTAGAGAGTGTGTCATTTGCTCTGTTGACTGTTCCTAGTAGTGACAGGATCTCAGTGGTGCCTGCCATCAGTGTAGCTGTTGGAAAAGATTTCCTATGTCTTTCTATCCTGCCCTGTTGTGGCTGCTGTCACAGCAGTGAAGTAACACAGTGACCTTGGAGATATTTCGGAGATATTTCTTTCTCATGGTAGTGGTTCTCAACAGGGGAAGAAATGTTAGGCTTGCCCCGCCCCCAACTGTGGATATTTGGCAATGGCTGGAGACGTTTTGGTTGTCATGCCTAGCAGAGGGCCATACTGCCATCCAGGATAGGGGCCAGAGATGCTGCTAATGTCCTATCAGGTACAGGACAGCCCGTCATAAAGCATTCTTGATCCCAAGTGACAGTAGTGTCATGGTTGAGACCCAGCTCTGCAGGTTCCCCTGGCTCATGAGTATGGGGATATTTGTGCTTCAGGGGGCAGCTGTGTCTTGTGGTCTGTCTGACTCATGCTTGCACAGGTACTAATTACTCAGCCTGTGCTTGTTTTGGACACAGTATGTGCAAGACAGTGCTGGGTGGCATGTGGGTTCCATAGTCCTGCAGCAAAGGGAGAAGTGGTCAGACGTCTCACAGAAAGTAAGGAAGTGGAAGAAATGCTGCAGAGTGTGGTAGTGAGGACAAGATTTGTTAAAGCAGGAGAGAGGTGGGGTGGGCAGAGGCTTGGGTGAAGTTGCATGGGGGCTTGGGTGAAGTTGCATGGGGGGGACAGATGGAGCAAAAGTCACTAATTTGGAACATGTTAAACCTGAGCGAGATAAAGAGCACAGTATTCCTTTCGGGGCATTTGCAGACCTTTCCTTTCTCGCCCACCTGAGTGGTCACAGTTATACTGTGCACTTTAGCAGTCTTTAGTTCACTTAGTCCTCCCATTAGCTTTGTGGAGTTGCTATTATTATTATCATCACCCCCCACCCCTACCCCCTTTTTGAAATAAGGTCTTGCTATGTAGCCCAGGCTGGCCTGGAACTTTCCATCCTCCTGCTCCAGCCTCCCGAGTGCTGGGATTTACAGGCATGTGCCACCACGCTCAGACATAACCAGGTCCTTTTAACTGACTGATATAAGTGACTTGTCCAGGAGATCACAGTTGGAGAGTGGCAGAGCCTGGGTGTGAACCCTTCACCAACTCCAGAGACCGTGCTCTCAAACAGCTTACTATGCTGGTCACTGGGGTATTCATCCTGTGCTATATTTCCCAGGCTCCTGCATATTTTCCTCAAATTCAGCAAAGTCATGGCAGAAGACCCACAGCATTCTCCATAGGGGACCTTGTGGGGCCATCCAGTTGCCCTGTAGTAGGAAGTGATAGGTGGGTCAGAGTTTGACAGCAGAGACTGAGGGAGCCTCCGTGAGAACAAGGGAAGACTTCTGAGTGACGTGGTGCCTCAGCATGTGACTAGGTACGAGGTTGGTGGCAGCAGCATTTTGAACTAGCTCAAGGGAGTAATCATGTGGAAAGAGAGGTTGGTACTTACCAGAAAGTCAACTATTGTATTACAGATATGCTTGTGTGAAGTGCTTTTTTGAAGTTTGGACCTTTTGTGTTTTAGATATCAGATGTAACTCAAACTCAGTAGAATAGAACCATAGACAGAGTCTCCTTTTAAAGGCCCATGCTTGCTAGCTAGGTAATTTTGTGGGGAAGAACTTGGAGGGAAAACACTTGGACATAGAAGAAGGAAATGGGATTCTGGTGGTTCCTTTATAGGCACTAAATCAATACATGAAGAAATAGGACACAAACCAAAGAAAATTAATTTTCTGAAAGCTCACAAACAACCTAATTCCCAAATAGGGAAAAATAATGGATTTTAAAACAATGAAGATTAGGGGAAGCAATAAGAGAAGGTGAATTAAATCTTCCACAGTGACTGCTAGGAGACTGCCTTGAAAGCTTTCCAGGTGGGAATCTGAAACTTGTTCCTACAAATGCCTAGATGTGTCTCTCCTGGATCACTCATTCCCCAGTAAAGCAGAAACCAGAAGCACAAGCCAGCTGTGTACCATATGCCTGTAGTCCCAGCACTTGGGAAGCTGAGGCAGGAGGATCAAGAATTTGAGGCCAGCCACCTAGTGACACCTGGTCTTAAAGAATTAATGCAGAAGTCAGAGCATGCTTTTGAAGGAGTTAGGTCAGTGCCCTAGTTTTGATTGGTGTGCATGTATGGAGGCACAGGCAGCACATACACTTTTTTTTTTTTGTGGTACTGGGGGTTGAACCCAGGGCTTTGCACTTGGGTGCTTTGCAAGTGCTGGACCACTGAGCTGCACACCCAGCTCTTTTTTTTTTTTTTTTTTTTTTTAATATTTGAGACAGGGTCTCAGTAAATTACGCAGATTGCTTCTGGTCTCGAACTTGTGATCCTCCTGCCTCTGCCTCCCAAGTCGCTGGGATTACAGGTGTGCACCACTGCACCTGCCTCATAGCACATGCACTTTTGTGCTATTTCAGTTCTGCCAGTAGTTGTCTTGCAGCACATTCAGGACCACTCTTCACTTTCTCTCCTTAGGCAGATCTGTAGTGTTATCTGATAAACCAACTTGTGCTTCCACACTATTCCTTTCTGAAAAACTTGAGATTTAACCTGAAGCCTCTAGATAGCTCAGAGGAGGGTCCAACTGAGAGAATGTAGAGCCGCCTAGCTTGTGGCAGCCTCTCATATGCTACCAGAGTGTTCAGAGCAGACTTAATAGTTTATTCTAGTGGTTATGGTAAAAGGTTCAGACATTCAGCAAAATTGAATGAATTGTACCAGAGAAAGCCTTATCTCAGATTATGACTATTAGCATTTTATTTCACTTGTGTTGCCATGTATTTGCTCATGTCTTCATCACTATAGCCTGCCATTAATCTATTACTTTTGCTTCTGTAAATTGCAGTTATCAGTATATTTTCCCTAAATATTTTAGCTTGCATATCATTAACCTAAGTTCAGTAGTATATTGTTTTCCTTTCCCCATAAAATATGCAAAGAGAAACACAAACCTTAAGTTCTGGAATGTTTTGACAGATCATCCATCTGTGTAACCCAAACCCCTATGGAGATATGAAAATATTCTTTAGGGTATTTTTTGGTGTATATGTGGGAGGATGATTTTTCTTTTTTCTTTTTTAGTGTGGTGCTTAGGGGTTGAAGGGCCTCATGTATGCTTTGCAAGTGCCCTACCACTGAGCTGCACTCCTAACCCATTTTTATTTTTTTATCTTGAGATAGTCTTGCTAACTTACACAGGCTGCCTCTGGTCTTGAACCTGCGATCCTCCTGCCTCTGCCTCCTGAGTTGCTGAGACTACAGGCTTGAGCCACCATACCCAGCAGGAGGATGATTAAAAGATGAGTAAACATACATATTCCTGCTTTATTTTTTTTCTCTCATGGTGTCAGTTCTGTTTTTTTAAAACCATAAGATGACTTGTATGTGCTTTTCATAATATGGCTTTTTGTGGAGATTATATAGGTGATTTCTTGAGGTCTCAAGTCAGACTTCCTAGATTATGGTACATATTTCTTATGTTCTTTCTTGCTGAGAATTCTTCTGGATTTTCCTTGAGTGACTGGTATTTTTGACTGCCCTAAGATATAGTGGTCTGTAGCTGTACCACTGTGACATCCAGTCCCATCACATCTTGGAAGCTAAGCAGGGTCAGACCTGGTTAGTCCTAGGATGGTAGACTGCCTGGGAATACCAGGTGCTATAGGCTTGGGAGAAGAACCTGGCAACCTACTCCCTACCCCCCCCCCAAAAAAAAACACCCCAAATCAAACAAACAAAACAGCCATTGAAAACAAAAACCTTATGAGTAGCAGAAAAGTCCTGACAATAGTGTTTTACCTGTCGTACATAGGGTTGCTATGAATTGGACACCGACTCCATGGCACCTAACAAGATATAGTGAACATTGTTTTAAAAATGACCCCTCTCATGACTATCGTTAACTAAAACTTCTATAACGAGTATGAGGGCTACTTTCTTTAAAACAAACAGTCGGACACAAATCATTAGAGATGAATTTTTTTGGCACTGAGCCTTCCCTCATTGAACCCTTTGTTAATAGAGACCCCTATCTGGTCTTTAAAACCTCCCATTTTGGGGTAACAGTAAAATGCTTGGGACAGAATATAACTAATGCACCCCCATGCTACTTCAAGAGTGTGTTCATTAGATAAATGGTAGGATCATTGCACTGTGTCCCGCCAGGGTTAACCTGTCTAAGCTGTGGCCAGGCTGGCAGGGCTCCTTGAAGGGTCTGGCTCAGTTGGTATCGATCATCTGCGTGGCCTTAGGATTTTTTTGGAGTCTTCCTTTTGCGCCAAATGAGAAAAATCTGGAAGTAAATGAACGTCCTCCTAGGTCATCTCTATATGGATCTGTAGATAACCTGGGGCCTGAAGCTGACGTTGGGCAAGTTGTAATTTGTCAGTAAAATTACCTGGTGGTTGTTACCTGTTTCTTTTCTATTACCTTTCAGCTTTGGGTAAAATGTAATAAATGTAATAAATAAATGTAATAATAAATAATAATAAATAATAAATGTAATAAATGTAATAATAAATAAATGTAATAAATAAAATGTAAAATGTAATAAAATGTAATAAATATCCTAGCCATTTCTTAGCTACTTTATTGTCAGGGAGGAGTTGAGTCTCAGACTGGGCTGGGTTGTAAGGGAGGCAGAGTTCCCCTTGCGGCACATGGGAGGAAGCAGCCCAAGACGTTTTAAAATGGAAGGAATGTTGTTGTTGTTGTTAGGTGCTGTGGAGTCGGTATCCGACTCATAGTGACCCTGATAGGGTTTTCAATGGCTGACTGTTTCTGGATTGCCTTGGGAGTGGATTGCCAGGCCCTTCTCCCATTTTTGCAGTGCTGGGAATTGAACTCAGGACCTCAGAGATTGCAGCGCAGCGCTCTACCTACTGAGCTAAATGGAAGGAATAGGTAGCAAGAATGTGTAACAGTCTACTCTACTTCTATTTGAAGATGAATGTTTAATTTTATAAAAACTGTCAACCTGTTTCCTCATACTGCCAGCCTGACTAATGTCTTTTTGTTTAATTAATAAGGTTGTACAAATCTAGCAGTGCAGTCTCCCTCTAGACTTACAGAATCACAGTATTTGAGAAAGTACATTCTGACCTTCAGTAGGAGCCAATGGCTTAATTCTTCCTAGTTTCTGCAAACCACACCCGCTTGCTCGAGTAGGTAGCTCAGGGAAGTCGAGTGTACTCACTGTGCTTTAGGAGTTTTAATCCTGAGCTTCTCCTAATGTTTTCCTGTGGTTTGCTATCTCCCTTGAATCCTATGCAATTACAAATAATTTTAGTATGAAGGCCATTATTCCGCTTAAGATGCAACTGTAGCCAATGACCGGAGCAGTTTTATGTCTCACAGATCCTGTACTATTTCCACCACATGCTTCACAACGCCTTGGAGGCTGTTGATTGGCAGCCAGGTAACATTTTGGAGATAGGTAAGTAGAGTCTTAACCTCACAGTGAGAGGTGATAGAGTGCAGAGGCTGTCATCTTGGGACAATTTTCATCACACATCACATTATGCCAATCTTTTGGGATAAGGGGATAGGACATTTAAACAAGATAGAGATAAATGAGATTTTTATCATTTTCCTTCAAGTCAGGAAAGTGGATAAGGAGAAATTGATGGTACTGAAAGACTGGATATTCCAGAAGAAATTACTTCCAAAGCAACTCAGAAGGCTGAGGGAGGAGGATGAATAGTTCAAGGGCAGAGGCATCCCACATTACTGAGCAAGACCCTGTCTCAAAAGAAAAAAAAAATTTTTAAAATGAGCTCAGCTTAATGGTAAAGCACTTGCAAAGTATGTGCAAGGCCCTGTCCTTTCTTGATAATTTCAGAACCTAGTCTGAGGGCCAGCAAACCTCTTCTGTAAAGGACCAAATGGTTAATATTTTAGGCTTTGTAGTCCATGTGGTCTGTGTTATAATTCTATTTTTTAAAATATTTTTCATTTTTATTTATTTACTTTTTTTGTGGTTGGGGGTTGAACCCAGGGCTTCATATAGAATTTGCAAGTGCTCTATCACTGGGCTGCGCTCCAACCCTTTTTCATTTCTTTCTCTCTCTCTCTCTATTGTTTTTCGAGTCAGGGTCTTGCTAAGTTATGCAGGTTGCCTTCGGCCTTGAACTGGAGATCTTCCTACCTCTACCTCCCTAGTTGCTGGGACTATCAGCATGTGCCACCGCCCCCAGCCTATGTTGCAATTCTTTAGCTCTTCTTGGTAGGATGAAAGCAGCAATGAACAGTATATGAACATAAGGGTAGGGGAATCTGTTCCAATAATTATTTATTTATAAAAACAGACAGGTGGGCCAGATTTGGCCCATGAGTCATAATTTTCAAATCCCTGGACTAGTCCATCTTTTTAAGCAGAGATCAATGTTAAATAGGAATGTTTTAAAAATATTTCCCTTTGCCATTGGTAATCTTACCTTCTTTAACCAATTTATTTGATTTACAAGTCTGAAACTTCTGCTGTAATCAAGTCCGGAAATTAAGGAACAGTTTGGGGTGAGAGCACCCAACTAAATGTTCATTTAAATTTACTACTCAACTTTTTTCCCCAGTACTCAAGATTGTAAACACTGGCTCATCAAACAGAGTGATACATGGAAGTCTTGAAAATCATATGAAATCACTTGAATTAGGAACTTGCACCAGACTTTGCACAGCAAGGCTCTGGGTAATTACTCTCTGCACCATGGAGACCCAGATCTGAGCAATTCACAGTGCCCAGAGGAGGCCTCTTTTCGCAAGCGAGGAGAAAAAGGGCCTGGGAATGATGATTTTTTTGTGTGTGATCAAATGAGGCCTCAGTAATTTCACTGTATTCTGAATTCAGATATACACATTCTGTTCATTTCCTAAAAGGGACAGTATTCCACATGCATAGTAGCTTGAGATCACTATTTCAAATTGAGGAAGCTCACAGGCCACTGTGGGGAGATTGCCACTCTGGAAGATAATTGGGGTGCTCAGCCAGTCAATGGATGGCTGCAAGAAGCTATCATCTCCACAAGTTATCAGTCTTTCTTTCCATCCATCCTGTGAAAACTTGAGTTAGGAATGGAGTGAAATGGGAACAAACAGCCCATGGTGAGTAATCACCCCTTCACAACTCAAATGCCTGCTCCAAGGGGGCATGGAGACCCCTGCCCCTCTTGGCAACTTCTGCTCCTCTTTCAAGATTCAGTTCAGATGTCACTGCACTGAATTAAATAAGCCCAGATCCCCCCATTTAGAGTTCCTATTTTTCTCCTTGGTACTTTAGCCCTTGTAACTAATCTCTACATTCACTCTCAGCCAAGGCTTCAAATCTGCAAAAAACATTGGCTCAGATTCAGGTGCAGGTTCAATGTGTTAAAATTTAGAGGGTTTAAACTTGGTTCAGGTTCAGGTTTAAATCCTGTGTGTAAAGAGCAGAGTTTCAAACTAACCCTGAACCCTGAACCCATCCCCGTTCAAACATTTAAAAAAATTTATCTGAACCTGAAACTGAACCCAAACCCAGTGAAAAATTGGTTTGAGTTCGGGTTTTAGTATATTTTTTTGAATCCTCGTTGTTGTTGTGAGGTGCTGTCTATATTTTTTTGAAGATTTTTTTGAATCATTGTTGCTGTTGTTAGGTGTTGTCTATATTTTTTTGAATATTTTTTTGAATCATTGTTGCTGTTGTTAGGTGCTGTCTAGTCGAGTCTGACTCACAGCTACCCTCATAGGGTTTTCGATGGCTGATTATTTCAGGATTGTTTTGGGAGTAGGCTGCCAGGTCCTCCCATTTTTGTGGTGCTAGGGATCGAATCCAACTCCTCAGAGAGGCAGAGCAGTGCTCTACCAACTGAGCGAAACCCTAGCCCCTTTGAATCATTAGCTATTTATAAATTGAAAAAATAAAAATTTTTGTCTACCTACACGTGTTATTGTTGTTGTTGTTAGTTGTCATCACGTCGGTATCTGACTCACAGCTACCCTACGTACAACAGGGGAAACACTATTATCAGTGTTTCTCTGCTGTTTATAGGGTTTTCAAGGGCAGATTGATTTTTGGGAGTGGGTTGCCGGGTCCTCCTCCCAAGCCTATAGTATATATCTGGTGTTCTGAGGCAGTCTCCCATCCAAGTACTAACCAGGCCTGACCCTGCTTAGCTTCTGAGATCTGACAGGATTGGAAGCCACAATGTTATGACTGCAGGCATACCTGCACAGAGGATTAAAATTTTAAGCCGACCTCAAACCGAACCCCAACCTTCTAAATTTTAATTTTTTGAGCCTGCACCTGAACCTGAACCCAACTTTTTGCAGGTTTGAAGCACTGCCCTTAGCATTTCTCAATTGTTTTCTTCTTTATGTATTTTTTCTACATTGTGGAATTTTTTTACCCTTAGCTCTAATACATAATGAGTCGGTACTTACTAGAAATAAGTGCGTTTTTTGTTTTCATTCTGTGAGGCTTAAGAATTAGGGTATAGGAAATCATAGATAAATTAATTCATACAGCTAAATGAGTTAACTAAGTGATATGTATGGTATTCAAAATTCAAATCTATTTTGAGGAAAGTTATTTCATAATCAGGTCTTGTAAAATATTATCAGTGTATTTGGTAATTTTGAATCTTTGCTTATTGTTCACTAACAATAGATATATTAGCCTTTGCCTTTCAGAGACTAGAAATGAGCATTTTAAAGCATTATCAAGAAGCAAAGATGAAATAAAAAAAGCATTATCAGGGACACAATTCTAAAAAGCCTCTAAATATGTCTTTTTTAATTAGTTGAACTTTCAGATTATAGTTTCTTAGTGTTGAAGGTGAAGAGATGGTTTATTAAATTGATAAATACCGCTTGTTTTATGCCAGTGTGAATGGCCTGTTGGTAGTAATGAGAAAAAGATGATATATTCTGCATGTAAATGTTGATGGCTGGGCCAAAATCTAGCCCAAAGAATCCTGACATGCTTTATAAAGCTCACACCACCATGTAGCAGAGCTCAAACGAAGAGAGACTTCTCCAGAAAAACAATGACTTACTGTTTAGCTTTAAGGAGATGCCAATTATAGTGGGTAGTAGGAGGTGACCTGGGGTTATGATGAAAACGAGAATATCTGGAAACGTAACTGTTGCTTGTTGCCATATAAAATACCAATACATCTTTCTAGCTTTTTTTCCTATAATACTCTCTCCCTGGAAATGCCTATGGAATGAAATGGAGCAGAAACTGCTTCTATTTTTTATGACATTAAACTTTCTTTGGAAACAAGTGTGTGTGTAATTAAATTACCTAAGGAAAGAGAAATAGAAGACAGGATGGAAAGTAAAGAAATGCTGATGAGTCTTTAAAGACATTATATGGACAACATATTCTTCTGTTTTTGTTGTCTTTGTGTAATATGCAAATAAGGTTAGCTATCAGCTTTCTCTTACCTCTCAAGGTTTGCTAGGAGCCTGAAAAAAACAAAGTTTCTCTGTTTATATGATTGTGTTCACAGCAGCCTGTTTGGGCTTAAAATACATTTGGCCGTGCTTTCTACTACTAAAACCTGTGTGTTGATTGGGGGATGGAGGACCCTTGAATTTAGTCTTAGGAATGCTCTTACAATAAGTGGGGAGAGGAGGAGTCCCACAATTTTGTTGTTGTTGATGTCATTTATTCAGTAAATGAAAAATGTGTTGATGGGTCTCTGTCTACTCATTTAAAAGAATAAATGTTTCTTTTTTTATTTTTGTGAATGTAGAGAAATAAATTGCATCTTGCCAGTTTCCTTATTATCCCATTGTTCTTTCACTGTTCTTATCAATACACAGACATTGCTTTTCCTTTCCTTTTTCCAAGTGGAAGCCTTTTCCTGTTGCTTTTTGCTGTTGGTTAGCAAGTCTGAATGCTGAACGTTTGTTCTGGCTGAAGCTGTACTTGGTACATTGGCCCGATTTCAAATGGTTCTCCTTATTGTATGCGGTGCAACTGGGTTTCTGGAATGTATGTGTTAGAAGTTCAGTTGCTGGGAGGGACTCTTCCTTTTGGATTGGTAAATCCTGTGCTGTTGTCTGAGCTGTACTACAGAATGTACCTTGCTTAGTTTGGTGTATGTTTGGAATTACATGGAGCTTAAACTGTTAGGTGAAAAAATATATTTAAAACACGTTTAGGATGTTTGATCTTTATGGACTGTAGTTAGTTGCTTTTTCTTAAAATACTTGTCACTGAATAATTTTCTTGAGAGAAGAATTGCTTTCTTTGTTTTTTTTTGCCTTTCCCTCTTGGGGGTATTTCAGCAGTCTCATGATACACAACATGAGTGTGGGAATGATTTGTTTTTCTCTTGCTTTCTGTATGGTACTTGGAAATTTATTGATGCATTAATTAGTTATTTAAGGAATGCTGTTAATAACTGCCTAGTTTTAAAAAAGACAAATCATCTTTTGAAGATACTTAACTTTAAAATGTATGTATTTATCTATTTATTTAAAGAAAAGGAATTATCACTTGAAGCTCTGGAACTGAGCGTAGGGCAGATGTGCAGAATTCCATCTATTACACCAGTGTTCCTGTAGCCTAGGGAGTTAGTGCAGGGTAAATCTTAGGGGCAAGAGAGATGCTAACATTCTTCCTTGGGCACGGTGTGTAGTGTCAGATGATTGAACAGTTGTTGTTGTTGTTAGGTGCCATCGAGTCGGTATCTGACTCATAGCGACCCTCATAGGGGTTTCAATGGCTGACTGTTTTGGGATTGCCTTGGGAGTGGATTGCCAGGTCCTTCTCCCATTTTTGCGGTGCTGGGAATTGAACTCGGGTCCTCAGAGACTGCAGCGCAGCGCTCTACCCACTGAGCTAAATCCCAGCCCGATTGAACAGTAGACATGATAATTTTAGAGAGTGATTGGAAGAGATAAAGCAAGGTGAGAGGTACTAGAGAGCACCTGCTGGTGGGGTGAAGTGGCATGTAGATCTGGGTCCTGGCACGGAGCTAATATTTAACCTGAGATTTTGGGATAAGAGAACACCAGCTCTCCTCAGCTCTAGGCACAGCACATTCAGGCAGGACTGAGCAGCACACCCCTGGACCTATTTGAGCTATTGCTGGGAAGAGGTGAGGCAGAGGAGGAGGATGGCTCTAAGAAGTAGTAATCAAAGGAAAGTATCCTGGGCATGGGGCTTTGTAGGGCAAACTTCTGAGTTTTAATTTTGAATGATACAGGAAGTCTACAGAGGGCTCTTAGCAATGGAAAGAGCCATTTAATCTGATTTGCCTTTTAAAATATTTCTCTGGATCATGTATTTTCTTGTATGTTTTTTTCTCCTGGGTTATATCACAGACTTTTGGGGACTTTTTTTTTATTGAAATTTTAGTTCTAGATGCAGCTTTTAAAAATTATTCCAAATCTACCAGGCGTGGTGGCTCATGCCTGTAATCCTGGTTTCTTGGGAGGTGGAGGTAGGAGGATTGCAGGTTCGAGGCCAGAGGCAGTCTGTGCAACTTAATGAGATTCTGTCTCAAGATAAAAAAATTCAAAAATGGGCTGGAGGTACAGCTCAGTGGTAGAGCACTTGCAAAGCATGCGTGAAGCCCTAGGTTTAACCCCCAAGTACCAAAAACAAAAACAAAAACAAAAAAACCCCCACATCTGTTGATTTAAAATTAAATGTATATTTGTTATAAATATTACCCAAACATCTTTTCTTTTTATTTTTTTTCTGTATTGTACAGTTTTATGGCTAAATAATACATATGATTGTTTTTGTTAGGTGCTGTTGGGTCACCTCTGACTCATAGCAACCCTATGTAGGGTTTTCAGTGGCTACCTGTAACATTAAGTGATAAATGGTATTAGCTGAAGTGGCTTGCTTGCTTCTCCTTCCTTCTATCCTTCCTTTCTTCCTTATTTCCTTCTTCCTCACCCAATATTGGTGGTGAAGGGAGTGAACCTAGGGCCTTGAGCATACTAGGCAAGTGCTCTCCCACTGCACTGTGCCCTCAGCCCCTTTTTTTTTTCTTTATTTTGAAGCAGAGTCACTAAGTTGTGTAGGCAGGCTGAGGCTGCTTTCTTGGCTCATCTGGGAAGGGTGATGTCAGCTTCCTTCTAGGTTTGAGTCATTTAATTGGCAAAACAATCTGGTAAAATGGGTTTTAGGTATCAGACAATGAATCACATTTTGTCACCAAAAGATAGACTGGCAGAATTTAGCAGAATTCTGGATTGTTTGAGTAATGGTAGAATCTAATCTAATCATTCCATCACTTTGTTAAGCACTGGGCTCCTTATGGTGCCCTCAGGAGTCACCCTTGTCCTTAAGGAGCTCACAGTCTAATAAAAGACCGTTCTAGAATCCACCTAGTTTGGGTAAATGTCAACATAGACAGCAGACATAGCCCAGACACAGAGGCAGTGACACTGAAGAACACCTTGGTAGATAAGCTAGGAGTTCATTAAGGAACCGGCCCCTAGGAGCCTCGTGCTTTCCAGTGTCCCAGCTCCTCATGCTGCGAGGGTGGAGAGATGAGGAGTAAGTGGAGGGAGAGACGAGCAGAGGCCAGGCTGGGTGGTACTGCTAGGCATCTCCACCCAGGAGCTGCCATCCTGTAGGCAGCAGAGCCTCAGGAAGGGTTTCAGTAGGAGAAGAACAAGATCAGATCATGAGTTTTAGAAGGATCAACGAGGCAGCTGTGTGGAGTGAGATAACCCAAAAGAGAAATTGGTTGGGGCTGCATTCAAGTGATGATGTCCACAACTTCATTTGAATTTTGGATACTTAATAGATTTAGTGTCTAGCACATTGTGGTTTTTTAAGTTGAGGAGGGGTTAATTAAATGTGGTAAGGACTTTAATCTTGCTTGCCTACATTTTTTCTTAGTTTGTGATGGGAGGATTTTTAAATTTGGTGGCTGTAATAGACAGGGGGAAGTCTGTCTATTACAGTTACAAGTATGTGACATGGTCTTTCATGGTCGGTTGAGTATGTGAGGAGAATGACATGGGAATGAGGCCAGTACTCTGGCTGAGCCAACTGCAGACCAGACTTGCAGGGGAGGAGACGGTGACTCTGCCCATCCTTCTGTTTGGTGCCAAATGAACACTGCCAACAAGGCAGGCGGTCAGAAGCAGCTCTGGCCACCAGGGACCTTTCTAACTAATGGGGAAAACATACCGTAAATGACTAGTCAGGTGACAGATTTTATCTCAAGTGAGCCTGTTTCCATTATGGAGGGTAATTTCTGTACATCCATTAAATTGACTGCAGGATAAATACTCTTGGTATTTTAGGGAATCCTTCTCAGAGACTGAATTTTCTGGAATTTGTCATTATCATTAATATATTCACATTTCATGTAACATTAAAAACATATTTTATTAACCCCTAGCTATAGATTGCCAAATCTTTGAGGTTAGTAGTCATTTCTGTTCGCTGGTGTGGTTTGTGTAATTGTCCTATTTGCATGGGTAGCCTTGCTCAGTCAGTACTAGGTTTGACTTTCTAAATATATTTGTAGGGCAAGAGACTTGGTCTCTTGCCCATGGGAATACCTTAGCTTGTCTGACTCCTTTCTCTTCATCCTGGTCTATTGGAGCTGCATATCCCCATGCAAAGATTCTCTCACTCCCCCTTAAAAACCAGTTGATGAGGAAGGCAAGTTCAAGTGCTTTCCATTTGTAGGTTAAAAATGCCTCTAAAAATATATTTATGTGAACTTTGAAGAGAAACAAAGGGGTTACATTGGCTACCTCGGTTAATAACAGCTGCTGGTGTCTCAACTTTGGGCCATATTCTCTAACACACTGTAGACAGTGGGATTCTGCTTTATGAAGGTAAGCCTAAAATTATTTGGCAACAATCCTAGGCTGAGCCCAGTTTTCAGATGACCTAGTGAGAGTAACTGCAAAAATGATCAAAACCCTAGAATTTCTTTACTCTGGATTTTAAGTTGTTATGTATGTGAGGTTTCTTCTTTTGGTTTTAGTTCAGAACTTTTAACTACTGACATAATAAATATCTTCTTGTGAACAGAATATTAAAACTGAGTGTTAACAAAATGCTTCCTAAATCATATTGCCACTTAACCTCCCTCACCTTAATCTCATGTGCCCTCTTACAGAATTTGTAATGTGTGTCCTTTCAGACCCTTCTTACACATTAGTATGCACACAGACGTACCTGGAAGTTCATTTTGAAAGGTAAACTAACATGCTGTCTCAGAATCGATTTGACTTTTTATTCGTTTGCCTAGGTAGAGTCTGTTTAAAACATGCACTATGCATTTACGATGTACAAAATGTCTTAACTGGCTCTGCGTCCTACAGAGGGTTTGTGATGGGTAAGGAAATGTAAATCTCATTTCATGGCTTACCCTCTCTGAGGACAGGGACTGGGCAAGAGGTTGTGTGGTCAGTGCTTTTAAGGTTGATTTAATTTTGTGAAACAGGGTCACCTAAAACTATTTTTCAAGTATTACAATAAGTTATAATAAGGCTGAGCCTTCTGTGGCAAATAAGTGAGTAGCCAGGAGTGCTAATATGAGATGATTCCCTGGAGATCTCCTCCAGGAAAACAACTGATATTTTGTCATTGCACTGAGCTTTTTTTTAAAATATAGAATCAGGTTGTAAGACTTTGCGTTACAGGATTACTACCCTGTTATTTTTTCCTTGTTTGTTGCGTGTTTTAGTTGGTAGGAGAGGTATTATGAGTGAAAACTTTGCAAGATTTACCTGAGTGATTTTTATTATGAGGAAGCCTGTTGCAGATTCTTTCACATGTGTGAAGGGAGAAGAGAAAAATTCTCCTTTCTTTGAAGGAACATTTACTTTGTCTTTAAACATGGAGCCACTTTGATTTCTTGTTTAAAATGTATTTGGAGAGAGAGTTTAATGGTGAACTAATACTGTGCTTTTATGTTGACATTTTAAGAATAGAGCCAATGTGTGAAAAATGTTTCTGGGATATTGGGTGGTAGGTCTAGAGACAAAAGATGGACTTAGGTAGAGGCGTTTTGCAGTGTCAGTCACTTGGACAGTGAGTAAGAATCCAAGTATACTGTCTTTTGCCTCTGTCTCATTGTGACACCCATACATATCATTACTATTCTCTAGCCTGGGGTTGCACAGATTTGTGAGCTTTACATATTATTCTGTCCTTTGTATCTTCAGATCAGAAGGGCACAGTGCTTCTAAAACAGTGAGAAGACCTAACCTTTCATAGAGTTAATATGCACTGTTGGTTTTAGAATTTTCCCTTTCCTTCTGACCATGTGTCCGTTCCATGCCAACAGAGGTAAATATGTCAGAGACATTACTGTCAACTCTCCAAAAAAGAATTAAAATTTTAAATGTAAATTCTAGAGGGAGCTGGTGACGTCTTTCAGAGGAAGCCTACGTGGAGTGACCAGTCAAGGGTGATAAATGGCCAGTCAGCTGTGCACAGGCAGCCCCATGGCTGGGCGTTGCCATGGAAGCAGGAATGGCATTCAGCCTTCCTGCATGGCTAACCTAGTTTAGCAGCAGGGCCCTCGGGCTCCAGCCTGGGAGAAGGGGCTTCAGCCAGACGATGCAGAGCCAGAGCCTGTGTGCTGTCCCCCCGCTCTGGTCCAACTTGCCTTTCGGTTACTATCTTTCCTCACCCACTTGTGCTATTTCTTTCTCAGTGCAAAGGAAAGAGAAGGACTCACTCTCACTAATCCTTACAGAGATGTGATTGCTTTCATTTTATCACAGTATTTTAGCACCCTCATAACACATTCCATGCCCCCAGAAAAAGCCTTTGAAAAGTCAGAGTAAATATGTCATGACAGGCCCCAGCATGGGGTTGACTCACTTAGGGGTGAGAAACAGCTCTGAATTCCTCAGGATTTTCACCACCTCAGGGAAAGTGAGAGCACCTTGGCACCTTTTAGGTTTCCAAGGTTGAGTTAGAGTGGGAGTCCTGTTAGTGGGAACAACTGTGGCACCGTCCCTGTCAGCCGGCCTGTGTTTGTTCTATAGGGTGAGTGTTCACATGTGACGGCTCTTCACAGGGTCTGGAAGCCGAAGTCTGTAGTTTTTGCCATGATCTTTTCTGTTTATTTAATAATAATAACAAAAAAATTGGGTAGAGGAGGTAGCTTGATGGATTTCTGCAGAGACCTTTTTTTAGTGCGTTATGTTGAACCTCAAAGGTAGCAGAGAGGAGTACCTGATATAAATGTAAAAACGTGGCTACCAAAAGTTTTGAAAACTTGGAACTGCAGGATGTCTCTGTGTGTGTGTGTGTGGTGGGGGTCAGACTTTTCACTTCCCCCACCCCCAGGGCACTTACATGTGCTTGTTTTGGAGGGCAGTCAGCTGCTTCCGACCACCATGTGATTTCATGTTTTTTCTCTTTCCAGATGGGGACTCCTGGGCTGGCCAGAATGCTGGCATCAAGCTTTCATGCTGACATGGCTTAGGTCAGCCAGCCGGAAGTTAATGGGGGCAGGCTCCATGTTGGGCATATTATGGCTGCTGTGGTACAAGGTTATTTACGGCCTGTCCTTGAAAGAAATTAGTGCAAAGAGTCCCTTAGCACATTAGAGATGACTTTTGAGCCCAGAGGTTTTTGTAGGGCCAGCGACCTCAAATCTGTAAATTTAAAAAAGACTCTCAAATAAGAATTGTAGCACAGGTTTTATAAATTGAAGAGCAACGGCATGCTGCCTGCCATCCCTTTCTCAAAGGGCCCTTATTGGGTCCCTAGTCAAGGGCCGGCTTGTGTGGGTACATCGAACCAGACATGTGTTTTGTGGCTCTGCTGGAATACCTGAATTGTCGATGATGTGTGCCTCCTTGAGATGAAGGACTTATGAGTGATTATAAATTAGTGTGCCTCCTTTGTTGCTGTCGCCATTTAGCACAGCCTGAAGCTTTGCTAGCAGAGCTGTGACTGAGAACATAAGCTTTATTGCCAGGTCTTTCTTTGAATTGTCAGGCCTTCCATTATGAGCAAGTCAATTTTGGGGCATTATTCTTTCCACTTGGAGACTGGGGCTAAATGGCCAACTTTCACAGGGCTATTGTGAAAACTCAGAAGGAGAGTGATGTGGTGTGCCCAGGTCAGTGCTGACCCAGGCCTTGGCTGGGCTGCTGCCACCTTCAGGGCTGTCGTTTTGCTATAATCCCCCCAAAGAATGTCCTCCCTTCCCCTTTCTGAACCGCCTGAAAATTTGTTCACCATACACATCTCAAGCCCTGCCTCACATCTCCCAAACGGATACCCTGTGGGTCTCTGGAATCTGTGTTAACAAGCCCTCTGAGTCCCTCTGATGCTCACTGAAGTTTGAGAACCTCTTAGCTAATGCTAAGTGCTGTGCAGACGTCAGCTAGGAGAACTGTGTTATGTGCGGATCATTGAGAACCTCTGAGCAGGCCTATGTTGGGGTGACGTTATCCTGAGTGTGCATGAGAGTAAAAATGCATTGTTCTCCACACTGGGGGGAAGAAGCCACCTTTAATTAGAGTGATAGTTAACTTGTAATTATTCAAAGGTAATTACAGAGTTTGTGAATCCATAGAACATTTGTTGCTTCCTAAAAGTCCGCTCATTTAAAAATTCTTCCATCCACTCCATTCTTGCCTACACCTTGAAAATTCAACAAAGGTTTACTTATGTTATGAATTGATTGTACACACACACAAAAATAAATAAATAAAAAATAAAAAAAATTTACCTTTCTCTTGCTTTCAAAATGGAACCAAGGAAAAAAATATTCCTGGAAAAGTTTTGCCTGGAAACGTTTAACAAACCATTCCTGAAGCCATAGCAAACTTTAATAAAAAGTGAAACTAACCAGAAATCTACCCAGTATAACTGACAAAAGCCTGTTGATAGCACAGAAAAATGAGGCAACCCAGAGCAAAGGTTCACAGCCTGCCCCCTGTAGCTCTGGGAACCCTCTACCCTGCCTTGGAGCCTGGGTGGGAGAGACCGAGAGGAAGGTACCCCACAGACTTCGCGGTGTGTGTGAGAGTGAGTCTGAGTCTGGACCTCATAAAACTCATCCTCACAGTTACAGCCACTAGTGTCTTTACCCCCTCACTACTTATAGTTGAAGAGTGAGAGTGAATTAAAAACATTCAAAGTTTGGCTCAAAATTGGTATACTATTACATATGTCTGCTAAGAAAATTTTGGTGGGAGTTTTACATCTTTTTTTAAAATGAATGAAGTAAAGCCTTAATTAGTTAGAGTCCACCACTTAATAGGATTTCTTCTCTGTGGAAAGCCCTTTGATTTTACAATCACATACTAATAAGCCAGTGTTAGGAATTTTATGAACGAATGGCCTAATTGGATTTTCCTGTAGCAGTTTTCATTAGTTCAGAATGAAAATCCATAAGCATGGTGAAACCTAACTGATGGTGAAATAAGGCTGATACAAAGCTCAGCTGATCAGTTTAGAAGTATTTTAGTAATTTTAAACCAGTACAACAAGGACCCCAAGCAGCATGTTAGTTGAGGTGCTGCTGTTTACACCCTCACTTTTTAGCCTTGCACTGAGAATTTTGCTGTCTGAGGAAGGATCCCTTGGCTGAGACAGAGGTCTGGATTGTTCAGAAGTGGGCAGAACTCTGCCTTATAAAGCAGAGCCACAGGCTGTGAATACTCAGGAACAACTAAAAAGCCATGGGATCACCACTGCTTTAACTCGCTGTATCAGAAGGGGGAGGGAGACTCACTTAAACTGTTTGAGAACCAATCTTAGAGGAAAGACCCTACTTACCTCCATCTGCCTGTCCTGGTGTGCCAGATTACAGGCTGGTGTGTATGCACTGGGGAGTTTTGAAGAGATGAGCCTAGGAGTTCAGGTTTCTCAGAGAATAGTTGTCTACCCCACCCCTCTCTGCAAACTGGCTCAAAGTGGCAAAAGAAAAAAACAGTTTAAAGAAAAAAAGTTGTTTCTTGATGAGTGCTTGTAATGTGGCTTTTATGGTCATATGCTAATGATGTATGGCCTTTTGTAGCAACAAGACATAAGCAAAACCATTAAACAGTTAAAGGAATTCTTCAGTGGTTAAGTCCATTATGCTACTGCCAACCAGAAGTCTAACTGTCCAAAGCATGTGACATTTAGACTCTTTTAGAGAAGACTCTCAGAGCCTTAGTGTCCTGGTATCTGATCTCATCAGATTGTGAAAGCTAAGCAGGGTTGGGCCTTGTTAGTACTTGGATCTGAGACTGCCTGGGAGAACTGGGTGCTGCAGGCTTCGGAGAAGGACAAGGCAGCCCACTCCCAAAATAATCAGCCTTAGAAAACCCTACAAATAGCCGGGAAGCACTGTCAGACATAGTTCCAGACATGGCACAGTGAGGTAGTGTTTTTTTCTGCTGTACATAGAGTCACTATGAATTGGACTGATAGCACCTAACAACAATTTAATAGTGAAGATTCCAGTTGCTAGTTTAGTTTCTCATCTTTTTCAGTATGTTTGCTAGTGTATATTGTTACTTTTGTTGTTATGAGGTGTCTTCAAATATAAAATGATACTGTAATGTATATCATCTCAGTTGTTTTTCATTCAGTTGTCTGAGCAAGTAAGTATTGATCACATCCTATCAAATTCAGTCAGGTAGCTTACTTCCTGCTCCCCATTTAGATCGAAAGGTTGTGGAAATAGATCATTTTTAAGATGTCTATAATTTTTCTTGCTTGCAGCTGTAGCCCTGTGGCATCCGATCCCATAGGATCTCGGAAACTAAGCAGGGTTGGGCCTGGTTAGTAGTTGGATGGGAGACTGCCTGGGAACACCAGGTGCTGTAGGCTTGGGAGATGGACCCAGTAACCCACTCCCAAAAATCAATCCGCCATTGAAAACCTTATGAACAGCAGAGAAGCACTGACCATAGTGTTTTGCCTGTTGTACACAGGGTCGCTGAGTCAGATACTGACTGGGCGGCACCTAACAACAACAATATAATTCTTAAAATTTCTTTTGCATATTCCAGGGTTAAATTTAAGAAGAAAGTTGCAAGTAAGTTTATAAAACTATACCACAAACATACTGTTTTTTAATTTAAAAATATTTAATGATTAGCTTTTAAGAAAAGTGCTACACTTTAGCACCAGGAGGGAGATGAATGTGAGAGGTTCTATTCTGATGGAGTTCACATTCTAGGGTAGAGGTGAAGTGGAGAAAGAGGAGGAACCCAAGTTGACGTGTTCGGCAAGCACATAGTTGATGGATTTGAGGAAGCCTTTAGAGTAATGACATTTGAATCACTCCAGAGATCTCCTGGAAGCTAAAAATTGGGGATAGGGGTATGTGATTAAAAGAGAGACAGTGGAAATTTGTGACTGGAATGAAAACATCCAAGTCTCAGATATCACCTAGCAATGGAAGTAGTCTAGTGTGACTGGAATACAGAGGTGTTTTGTAGGGCAGCCCTACTTCCTAGGTAAGCTGGTCCTGGAAGAATTGGCCATCTTTCAGTAAATGGGATCTGGGTGGGGATTACAGGAAAAGGCTGCTTCTGTACAGGGTATGCTTGGGGAATAGAAACAGTGGGTGTCAAGCAGAATGCCTGTGGGATCCTGTCTAGAGCAGCTCTGTACCATATTATGGGGGGGGGGATTTTAATGCCAAAGCAAGGACTTAGAACTCATTCTGCAGTAGTAAGGAGCCATCACATCCTTGTCACTTTAAGTAGGGATAGTGACATGAGAATCAGGGCCTTAGACCCAGGTGTCTTGTCATGGGGAGTCTGAATTAGAGGGATGAAACAAGGGGGAGGCTGGGAACCAGCAGGCTCTTGTCTGAGGACACAGAAGTCATGACAGCAGAGAGATCAGGAGAGGGCTTTGGGGGAGGTGTCTGGCATCAGGGCTAGAATTTGTAAAGATACATGCACAGTCAAGGCAACTGAATGTTTTCCTATTTGTTCAGATAGCACTGGGAGTAAAGGTCCAGTACATTCCCTAAAAGCAAATGTACAAAGGCAGAAGTCTTTTTGCTGTTTTAATTTTCATGATTCATCATAGATCTCACATGGGGGTCTGAGAAGAGCGGGCTGTGTTGCTCACAGTGAAGCAGGCTCATTGTTGGTTTACAGGCTAGTTAAAATCACCTTTCTGTTGGAATCCATTTCTGTTGTTTGTATCTCAATGAATGTGTTTTAACCCCTTTGGTGCTTGGGCTGATGGTTTAGGATACATTTTTGTGTGGTTTAAGCAGGGCAATCAGATTGTAAAGACATTCTTAGTAGGTAGAGCTGACATCTATATTTGGATTTTCACATCGTTGGCATTTGAAATGAGAAATAAAAATTGTCTTTTTGTACATGCCAAGAAACTCCCAGTAGAGTGGGGTGAAAATAAAGTAAATGCTGTTTTGGGTGTCTGGTAATCTTTTAATTAGGAAATAAACCTTTTGATTTTAGTCTTCTAAAATGTGCAACACTGATCCAGGAAAACAGCCTTTTTAAAGTTCGTATCCTTCTGACTCCTTCAGATGAAAAGCTTCTGCCTCTACTCCATGTTTTGCAAGCTGAAAGTAAAAATACCATTACTCACATCTTTGTCCCACACTGCCTGTAAAAGATCTTTCAGCTTGGAGTCAGGCCTGAGCTGTGATGGAGCTTGTGGCCCCACTGGGCTTAGGCTTTCGGACCCAGGACCAGAGGTTGAAGGGTCCCAGCCACTTGAGGCCTCAGTCTAGAAGTGGATTAAGGGACTTGTGCTTTCTTTAAGTAACACCCGTCATTGTTTCTTTCTTGACCTATCCTTGCCTCCCTCCACTCATGTACATGTGCACACCAAAATATGGATGCCGATAAATTGTTTTTGTTCTTTTGCGGCGTCTGAAACAGCTTGTACAATGAAGACAGAAACCTGCTTCGAATTAGAGAGAAGGAAAGACGCAATCAGGAAGCTCAGCAAGAGAAAGAGGCATTTCCTGAGAAGATTCCCCTTTTTGGAGAGCCCTATAAGGTATTTACTATATATTAGTCTGATTTATCACAATATTGAACTCTGTGATAAAATGATTCCACATAACTGAGTTCAAACAAGAGTCACAACTTTGAAAACTTATCCTAGAGATCGATTTTGAAAACAAAATCTGGAAATTCTCTCAATATTGTTAGTCAGAGTTACCAAAGTGTGTGGTTTCCTTTGGTAAGGTTCCTCTCCTGTAATTAGTAATGTGTGTTCATGGCAGGCTTCTTAACAGGGGAAATGAGTTTAAAACTCTACATTAAATTCTGTATGATACACCTTAAATTGAGATTATTTTTTCCTTAATTGTGTTATGTAACAGTTTATTAAAGGATTGTTTCCTTAGATTTTTTTTTCCCCAGTAACTGACTCTGCCTTTGCTTTGCTTTCCAGACAGCAAAAGGTGATGAGCTGTCAAGTCGAATACAGAACATGTTGGGAAACTATGAAGAAGTGAAGGACTTCCTTAGCACCAAGTCCCACCCTCAGCGCACAGATGTTTCTGAAGATTGGTTGGGGAAGCCAAGATATCCTTTATTTTCTGACAAGGGGAGCAGCATTCCATCCAACTCCTTCCATACTCATGTTCACCACCAGCCCAGTCACACTCCTGCCTCGGGGCCACTTCCTGTTGGTAAAATCAGCCACAATGCAAAGATGGCACAACCAAGAACGGAACCATTGCTAAGTCTCCATGCCAAAACCTATGGCCCACTGGACAGCCAGCACCTGACTCAAGATCACTTTGGTCAGGAGGGATATAGCTCTAATCATCACAAAAAAGGTGACCGTGACCGCAGAACTGATGGAGACCACTGTGCTTCCATGGCAAACTCCACTGCAGAGAGTGAGCTTGCTCCCTTAATCTCCTCTTTGCCTTCCCCAGTGCCCCCATTGTCACCCACACATTCCAACCAGCAGACTCTTCCTAGGACACTGGGAAGCAACAAGGTTCACAGCAGTGGCAATAACAATAAAAGCTACTGCCCAGCCAAGTCTCCCAAGGACCTGGTGGTGAAAGTCCGTGAAAAAGAGGCCCTTCAAGACAGCTTGGTGGCAGTTGCCAGCCTTGGTGTAGCCCCTCCCCCGCCACCTTCTCAGACATTTCCACCGCCCTCTCTCCCCTCAAAAAGTGTTGCAATGCAGCAGAAGCCCACCGCTTACGTCCGGCCCATGGATGGTCAAGATCAGGCTCCAAGTGAGTCTCCTGAGCTGAAGCCACTGCCGGAGGACTATCAACAGCCGATCTTTGCAAAAACAGACTTAAAAGTGCCTGCCAAAGCCAAGCTCACCAGACTGAAGATGCCTTCGCAGTCAGTTGAGGTGAGTGGGATTTTTTTTTTTTTTTTTACCTTGGGCATTTCCAATTGGAAAACAGATTTTGAGATACAAGTGCCTGGAGAATGAGGTTATTGAGGTGAGTCAATCGGTTTTCTGATAATTAGTGATGATAGATATTCAAATGCAAATTTTCTTCCTCTGCTCCCTTCTCTCTCTCTTTTTTTTCTCTCTCTCTCTTTTTTGAGGAGTGTGTGTGTTATCTCACTATGCTATTCAGGCTGGCTTTGAACTTGAGATTCTCCTACCTCAGCCTTCCCAGTTCTGGGATTATAGGGATATGCCAACACGCAGGGCTTGAAATGCAACTTGCAGAAGTGCTTAAAACATCTTTTTATTGAGCCATGTTTAATATATAGTAAAATATTTGTTGTTGTTGTTAGGTGCCGTCGAGTCGATATCCGACTCATAGCGACCCTCTGTACAACAGGGGAAACACTATTGTCAGTGCTTCTCTGCTGTTCATAGGGTTTTCAATGGCAGATTAATTTTTTGGGGGGAGGGGATTGCCAGGTCCTTCTCCCAAGCCTACAGCTTCTGGTTTCCCAGGCGGTCTCCCATCCAGGTACTAACCAGGCCCGACCCTGCTTAGCTTCCGAGATCTGGCGGGATCGGATGCCACAGGGCTACAGCTGCAGGCATAGTAAAATATAGAGATCCCAATTTGTGTATATACCATCATAACCCAATCAGTACCAGAAAGTTCTAGGAAAGCTTTGAGGTATTTTGTTTTTTGTTTTTTATTTGTTTGTGGGGAGATACTAGCTATTTTAACAATGTGAAGAAGAAAAAGTTGCATTAATGTTTTCTCAGCCTCATTAAGTAAGGTTTTACTAAGTCGGATAAAATCAAGATGTTAAAGAAGAAAAAAATATTTTGAAAAGATTTATTCTCTGTAGATTATAAGGAACTTTGAAACTAAAGTTTTACTGTAATTTTTAATTTACCACCTGAAAAAGAAGACAAAATTGATGGTGACATCTCCTTTGAGAATGAATCACAAATATGATCTGTTCTGTTAGGTGCCATTGAGTCATGTCTGACTCATATTGACCCTCATAGGGTTTTCAGTGGCTGACGGTTTCTGGATTGCCTTGGGAGTGGATTGCCACATCCGAGCTTCTCCCATTTTTGCAGTGCTGGGAATCAAACTCAGGACCTCAGAGACTACGGAGTGTGCTCTGTCAACTGAGCTAAATCCCAGCCCCACAAATATGATACACAATATTATTCAACTGTGGAATTTAAATGTAACCAAAATACTGTATTTTTTAAACTAAGAAAAAAATTCCTTTTTTCTACACCTTTAATAAATGTCAGCATTGTTAACTGAGAAGAATCTGAGCATGTATCCTATCGGTGAAAATATTTGTCATTTTTAATTTAATTAGTTTTGTAGTACTAGAGGGTTGAACCCAGGGTCTTGGGCATGCTAGGCACATGCTCTACCATTGAGCTGTACGCCCAGCCCCTTTTAATTTATTATGAGATAAAGTCTAACTAAACTTCATAAGCTGTCTCTGGGCCTGAACACAGGATCCTCCTGCCTCAGCCTCCTGAGTTGTCAGGATTAACAGGCATGTGCCCAACTATATCATTGTAAAAAATAATTTAAAAAAAATTTTTATTTTGAGACCAGGTCTTGCTAAGTTATGCAGGCTGCCTCTGACCTTGACTTCACCGTCCTCTGGCCTTTGCCTCCCAGGTTGCTGGGGTTACAGGCATGTGCCACCAGTCTCAGCTCTATCCCTGAAATTTTATGGTGGTTCTGATTACTCTGAAATTAAGATTAATAGTGCAGAATGAAATGTTTGAAATGAATTTACTTAATTCATTCATTTGAGATAGGGTCTTGCTACGTTACCCAGGCTGGTTTCAGACTCCCCAGTTGAACTCTTGGGCTCAACCCGTCCTCCAACTTCAGTCTTCTAAGTAGTTGGGTCTACAGACAGAGCCATGGTGAAATAAATTTTAAAAGCCTATCTGTTAAGATTAAGTCTGTGGTTTAGTTACATCTATTGTACAAACATTCTAATTTGTGTATTTCTATGCTTAAAGGCATTTGTGTCACCCAGATTTCAGGTTTCTGTAATGCTAGAAGGTCAGATTCTTTACGGTTAAAAAATTTAAAAAACGATTTTGGAATCTTTAGCTAGAAAGATATCCTCATCTTTGAGAAGGAGAATGTGCTCCTTTGTGGTGTGAGCTTTTGGTTTAGAAGAGAGGCTATGGTTCTGTTCTCAGATAGCGCTTGAGCTGTGAGTGCCTCTGGACGTCTTCAGAAAGTGACTTTTGTTTGGGGATGGAGGGAAAACGAGATAGGAAGAGTGAAGCAAATAGTAGAACTGACATCTGACCCCAGCCTATGAAGAGTCATCACAGTGAGCCATTTATGGAACATTTTGTGCTCTGATGAAGGCAGAATAAAGCAAGATCCTCCTTCCTCAGATGGTCAGTCTGCCTTCTAATTCAGACAGTGAAGAATTTAGTGGGAGTTCTTTTGTTTTAATGGATAAATTGGGTCTGTTGTATCTGCCTAGTTTAATAAAACAGACAGATGAAGGGAAAATTAAACATTCTTTCTTTAAAAAAGTGAAACAGCAGAAAAAATGACTTTAAACAGTTTTGGGACACATTAACAAGTATGTGGATAGTCTACCAAATGCCCAACCATATGCTTAAGTGGAGGTGGGGAGAACTGTGTATGGGTGCTGCCCCAGGAGAGATTGTAGTCTCCTGCAGAGAGGACCATACGCCCCTGAAACAATGAGACCAAAGTTGAGTGCAAACCATCTGGTACTAGGTGGGCAGTGAACCTGTGTGGATTCATCCAAGTTTCCCAGCAGAGAGGATCTTGGTTAACATACTGCTTTCTTGGGGGTGGAGGCAGGACAGGAAAGCTAGGTGGATATTCTTCCTAGATCTTAAAGCCTCTGCTGGTTAGTGTGTATTTCAGACATAGGGCTGTGTAAGGTGGCTCATTTTCTGAGGAGTGGGCATTTGAAATAACAAGATCTTGCATATATTTGGTGATTGCAATTTTTTTTTTTTTTTTTTTTTTTTTTGGCATAGATGGATCTGCTGTTAACAAAAAAATAGATGTAAACTTGTCATCTGCAATCAGTGTTCCTTGTACTGTGTCAGCTCCCTCTGGTCCCTGCCAGAGCCCTCATGCTAGTGGCAGCTGTGTGCCAACTGCCTGGAAGCCCTGTGGTGCTGCTTGTGAGCGAGAGGATAGATCTGAGGGGTCAGGCAGATGGAGGGCTCCGAGTGACCAGTGCAAGGCAGAATGAGGAGCAGGAGCTTGGAATGAAGGGAGAGAAAATCTGGGAAACAGGATTCTTTGGCTTTTTGTTTGCTTTGTTTTTGTTTTTCTGGCTTAGTTTTGGATTTCATTTGGCTCTTTTAGCAAAGATCTCACATTTCACAGATTTAGCAATTACTTTTGTGTTCACATATACAACAAAATGGGTATGTTTAAAATATTCAAATGGGTTTTAAATGATTTTAAAAATGTGGACTGAAGCCGAGTTCAGTGGCTCACACCTATAATCCCAGCAATTGGGGAGCCAGCCTGAGGCAGGAGGATCGCAAGTTTGATGCCAGAGGTAGCCTGCATAACCTAAGGGGAGACCCTGTTTCAAGACCAAAAAAAAAAAAAAAAAAAATTAAAAAGGGGCTGGGGGTGCAGCTCAGAGGGAGAGGACTTGCAAAGTATGTAAAAGGAAAGGCCCTGGGTTCAACTCCCAATACTGCAAAAAAAAAAAAAAAAAAAAAGTTTGAATTTTAAATATCAAATTTTCATATTCTGGAGAATTCAAGGAAAACAGGGATAGAGGACTAAAAAAAGGAGGGCATTATCTCCAGAACAGGTGAATTTGAATATAGAAGCAGAGTATGAGCAGTATCCTGAGAGATTTTGCAATTAGGGCAGAGAGGGAGAGACAAGAGGAAGGTGGCTGTTGGTAGAGCTGAGCAAAGGGGAAGGAGGTAGCTCTGTGGTTTTTCTTTATTTGTCTAATTGGCCTTAAGGCTGGTGGGAGAATTTCTCCTTCTTGTCTCTCGAAGTGTGAGAATGATTGGGTCTTGTGGTTTATGTCATTGTCCCCACCCCCTGACCCCTTCCCCTCTTGCTTCCATAAGAATATTTTTAAAAATGAACCCCAAAAGGAAAGTCGCCTTGTCTTTTGGAGTTCCTTTATTCTTAAGCCATATCAGTGTGGATTCTTGTTTCTGTGGTACTTAGGTGTTGAACCCAGGGCCTCCCACATGCTTTGCAAGTGCCCTACCACTGAGGTGCAACCCCCAGCCCATTTTTTAACTTTTTATCTTGAGACAGGGACTTACTAAATTATGCAGGCTGCCTCAGGCCTCAAACTTGCAGTCCCCCTGCCTTAGCCTTCCAAGTTGCTAGGATTATAAGTGTGAGCCACCACACCTGACCCAGTGTGGATTCTTGATACTACTCTGTCCTTTTACGTTCCAGAAAGTACTTGATTTTATATTTTAGTTGGTACTCAAAAAAAAAAAAAAAAAAAAAGACGTCCCTGTCTGCAATAGGTAATTCCCATAGTTAAAACTTGGTCAATATTCTGTCTGAAGAGAGGTGTGGACTGCAAAAGTCTGCATGTGGTTTTCCCTGGGGTACTAGCCTGTGTTAGCTGGAAGACAGATAGCAGTGGGCAACAGTCTTGCAGAGGGCAGGGCAGGAGTCTGTGACCTCATGGGGCTATTTTCTAGTTGTAGAGAAGCTTGAGATTTCTTTGTGTCTCACTTTTCTGCCTAGAGACAACAAATGAAGGAGAAAAGCCATTACACCTCTGTGTGTGTGTTCATGGACATGGGTCCCAAAGCGGAGGGGCAGTGTGAAGTTGGAGGGGGAAGGTGTGCCTAGACATGGGGTTTAGCCCCAGGATTGTGTAATAGATAGGTCTTTATTTAAAAAGAGAAGTGGGCCTGGCATGGGGTATGGCGATGCATACCTGTAGTTCCAGCACTTGGAAGGCAGAGGCATAAGATTCGCAAGTTCAAGATGAACACGGGCTGCCTAGTGATCCTGGTGAATTCCAGGGCAGCCTGAGTTTATATAGGGAGACCCTGTCTCAAAAAACCAAAGAGTGGGAATGTGGCTTAGTGGTGAAATGCTTGCCTAGCAGGCGAAAGGCCTGAGTTTTGATCCCAGCACTGTCAGTGAATGAGTAAATAAATTAATAAATGCAAATGAAAAAGAGAAATGAATAAGCAGAGATTGGGATCTTAAATTTTATGCTGAATTCAGAATATCATCATTTTAAAGGTAAACACACAGCCCATTCATGTTGCAAATATGATCTAACAGGTCACTTCATTTTGCTAAATAGTGTCAGGACCAGAGCTAGAACTCTGGTTTTTGGTCTTTCAGCTTTGATTTTTGTCTGGTAGTAGCACTGGCTGCAGCGATGGGGTTGTTGGTGGTGAAATCGTATGTGTGCACATGTGTGTTTGCGGTGCTAGTGATTGAACCCAGGGCCTCAAGCAGAGTAGGCAAGCACTCAAAATGTGCAGTGACAGTGTGTATATTTTTGACTAGAAGAGTTAGACTTTGTCACTTGGGTGACTGAACTTGTAGCAGAGCCTTGTGGGATATACTACGTTTCATTTTCTTTTTTCTTTTTTTGCAATACTGGGGTTGAACCCAGGACCTCACACCTGCATGCTTTGCAAGTGCTGGACCACTAAGATGCGCCCCCAGGCCATTTTTTTGACTTTTTTGAGACAGGGTCTTGCTAAGTTATGCATACTACCTCTGGTCTTGAATTTATGATCCTCCTGCCTCCACCTCCCAAGCCGCTGGGATTACAGGTGTCCGCCACTGCGCCCGGCCATTTCATTTTCTTATGTGTGTCTCCTGACTCCAGGTTTTGTCTTTCATCCTTTATTTTCTGTCTCCCCCTCTGCCCCATTCAACATAGTGGTATCAACCCTCAGGGTGTGCCAGGCTCTGACAATACAGCTGAGACCAAGCTAGGAAGGGCTGTGTCTAACCAGGCCTTTTGTTTTAATGGAGGCTTTGATCGCTGGGACCTAGACAGAAGTTACAGGCTTTGATGAGGGTACTGCAGGAAGTAAGGAGAAGGAGGGAGATGAGAGTGAGGTGAACCAGAGGAAGCCAGTTTAAAGAGAGTGGCCATGGCCAGCGAAGGCCCCTCTGAGGAGGCAACATTTCCAGAGACATGCAGGATGAAGCTGAGTCACCTGTACTGAGTTAGATGAGGCATTCCATTTCAGGCCAAGAAACTAGAAGTGCAAAGGCCCAACCTTGGGGAACAGAATGACTTATTCAAAGCAGAAATGAAGGAAGTGTGCCTGGAAAAGTGAGAGGAGGAGGAGGATGTGAGAGGAGATCCACAGCATGGGCAGAAGTGAAACCATGAAGGGTCTTACTGGGAGGCCAGGTGAGACATGGGATTATGATCTGCTCTGCATGTGAATGGAGTCTTGGGGGGATTTTGAGGAGGGCAGTGACACATCTACCTTCTGTTTGGAAAGTGATTGCTCTGGCTCCTGGATGGAGAATGAATTCAAGTGGCAGGGGTGGAATCACACCAGGTAGGAGGTAAGAGGGGTTGGTGACTTGGAGCAGTGGCAGTGGATGTGACGGGATGTGGACACACTCTGGGTATATTTGGCAGGGAACTGATAGGACTTGTGATTGACGGGAGGTGTGAGGTGAAGGGAAGCAAGCTATCAAAGATAGCTGGTAGGTTTTTTGTTTGAAAAGTAAGAACAGTGGGATGATACTACCTACTAAGATGCGCGCAACCGGGAAAAGGAAGAGTTCTGTATAGATGATGTTTGTTATTGTTGTTAGGTGCCGTCGAGTCAGTATCCGACTCATAGCGACCCTCATAGGGTTTTCAATGGCTGACTGTTTCGGGATTGCCTTGGGAGTGGATTGCCAGGCCCTTCTCCCATATAGATGATGTTTAGATGCTGTTATATATCCAGATAGAGATGACAAATTAGCATTTGTATATAGAAATCCGTGCCTGCAGCTATAGCCCTGTGGCATCCGATCCCGTCAAATCTTGGAAGCTAAGCAGGGTCGGGCCTGGTTAGTACCTGGATGGGAGACCGCCTGGGAACACCAGAAGCTGTAGGCTTGGGAGAAGGACCTGGAAACCCCCTCCCAAAAATCAATCTGCCATTGAAAACCCTATGAACAGCAGAGAAGCACTGACAATAGTGTTTCCCCTGTTGTACAGAGGGTCGCTATGAGTTGGATACCGACTGGACAGCACCTAACAACAACAACAATATAGAAATCCACCTCTGGGAACATAAATAATAAATTCAGGATTTGTTTGTGTATGATAAGTATTCAAGCTTTGGGAAGGGGCAGGTACACCCAAAAAGTCTTTTATGTTCCCACTCCATTTTTCCTCCAGACAAGTTCTTATTGGGACTGGTTGCCCAAATGAATTGCTTTTTTCCTTGAGGCATTTCATGAGAGCTTGTAGGAAGGTAAGAACATTTACCTGCAGCTGGGATTTCCTTGTTCGACTTCTCTGGTGCATCCTGGCTCTGAAGTTGAGGCTTCCATTTTTAATCAGTGCAAGGCTGATAACACTCAAATAACTCACAGTGGAAAGCTATGTATAGTGATTCATTTTGTATTCTCACGAGCAGCCATTCTTTCCTACGTCCATATTTAGTTCTCCTACTGTTTTAAACTTCAAAAAGACAGACTTCCCTATTACAAAGGGATCTAAAGTTTCCAGTGGTTTACTTTCGGGTGTGTGGATGATGCATATCCTGCTGGTTCCCCCTTCAAAATACAGTGAAGCCCACTCACACATAGGCACCACCACTTCAGCAACTTTTAACCAAATTACCTTGAACACCTACTGTGTGCCACCCCTAGTACTGGGGATAGGATTACAAAGGTGGCCAAAAGCAGATGACTCTGGTCCTCTTGGACCTTAACTCTCCAGTTGGAAACTGAAATAACCTCTCAGATCGTTGTGTAAGAAGTTTGAAAAGTGCTATAAGAGAAACTATAAGCTGTTAAAAAATCTGTAAAAGGGGACTATGACTAAAAGCTAAGGAGCTCAGGGAAGGAATCTCACTCTGAATGAGATCTGAGGGAAGTAGGGGTGACCAGTGTGAGGTGTGTTGGGTTTTAAACTGCATTGGTTTCCAGACAGGGGAAACAGCATGTGCCAATGGTTTGTGCCACACAATGTACAGAGACCATTATAAGCTCAGTCCTGTAGATCAGAGAGAATTTTCATTCATTCTAAAATGTGTTGGCACATTTGAATTACTCTAGGGAAGCTTGTTAAAAATGTGTTACTAAAGATTAATAGGGATTTAGCTCAGCTGGTAGATAGCTGCTCTGCAGTCTCTGAGGTCCCGAGTTCAATTCCCAGCACTGCAAAAATGGGAGAAGGTTGTGGCAATCCACTCCCAAGGCAATCTTGAAACAATCTGTCAATGAAAACCCAAGAGGGTCACTATGAGTCGGACTTGACTCAACAGCACCTAACAACAATAACAACAACAACAACAAAAATTAATATTCGTAGGCTCTAACTTAGGCGAGTTGAGGAATCTGTTTCTGTGATTTTCATGAAGTGGTTCTCATAGACTGGAAATGAAAACTCTTCCAGAAGGGCTGATAGGCCTCAGGAAGTTAGAGGAGGGCTCCCTTCTAACTGATCCGAGAATCCCAGGCAAAAGGATCACATTGAGTGGAGTAGGACATCCAACAGCCTCAGAGAAGAAGTGAGCATGGGATTTGCAGGACTGTCCTCCCCTTCCTCCATAGCGCCTGTGTTCCTTTCTTCCGCCCCCAACATTGGTAATTTTCTGAGGAAAGTGGAAGATTCTAATTACAATGTTATCTAGCTTTTCAGGCTGGCCTTCTTTCCTTCTCGGGTCTTACTTTGTAGTCCAGGCTGGCCTAGAACTCGCCTCCCTAGTGCTGGGATTGCAGGTGTGCACTACCATGCCCAGCGCAGATTCTCTTTTCTAAAAATATTTTTATTATAGTGACTACTATAAAAGGGGCATCTCTGATCTGAAAATATAAAATATTCCAAAATCCAGAACCTCTTGAACCACAATGATACCACAAGTGGGAAATTCCACAAGTGGCCTCATATGATGGGTTACAGTTAAAGTACAGGTGCTGTGTTGTTGTTGTGTGCCGTGGAGTAGGTCTCTGACTCATATCAACCCTACATACAACAGGCAGACTGCTATTGTCAGTGCTTTTGCTGTTCATAGGGTTTTCAACAGCAGATTGATTTTTGCGAGCAGGTTGCTGGGTCCTTGTCCCAAGCCTACAGCACCTGGTGTTCCCAGGCGGTCTCCCATCCAAGTACTAACGAGGTCCGACCCTGCTTAGCTTCCGAGATCTGACGGATCAGACACCATAGGGCTATGGCTGCAGGCAACAGGTGCCCTAGAAAATACTTAAAATTGTCTTTAAGGTATGTGTATAAGATATGTATGAAAAATAAGTGAATGTTGTGAATAGACTTGGGTCCCTTCCCAAGACATTGTGTATATGCAGATATTCCCAAGCCTAAAAAACCTTCCAAAATCTGAAACATGACTGTTTCTAAGCATTTTGGATAAGGGATCCTAAATTTGTATAGCAAATTTAGATTAGATTCCATGAGCTAGAGTTCAGTAGCTTGGGCAGGTGCACATGACCTAAATGACCTAAGGAGGTGGATAGCACAGCAAGAAGCTTATCTGTGTATAGCACTCCCTGACGACGTTGGGGCCCTGGAGCAGAAGGCTTCCCAATCGTGTTCAGTAAAGAACTGAGAGTGAGCAACCTGGATCTCCCTAGAGGCTGGCTAAGTTTTAGACCTGCAGATATCTGAATACAGAAGTTTAAAAATAGTAGCAAATGATCTGTAGACATTTTGAGCAGAAGCTGCTAACAGACAGCCCAAGGCTAGGTTGGGCCTTCAAGCTATTTTGTTTTGCCCATATAATGCATTGGCTGTTTCTTTCTTTTTTTTTTTTCCCCTTTCTTTTGAGCCAGTATTTACAAACTAGAGAATTCAGTTGAAAAGTGAGATTTTCAGTTTCCTTAGGAACTTTCTGAAGTTAGTTAGTACTGAGTACAGACCTCTTGGGAGAAGGACGTGGCAATCCACTCCTGAAGCAATCCCTGAACAATCAGCTATTGAAAACCCTATAAATAGTAGAGAAGCACTGAAATAGTGCCAGTCATGGGGCAGTATTGGGGAGTGTTTTGTTTATTGTACATAGGGGTCACTGTGAATCACACGTGATCAAGGACGACACCTAACTAATAACAACAGACCTCTTTCTTTGATTTCTAAAACCTGGCAAGTTTTTGAAAGCATACTTTAAACTCTGAAGGAAGCATTTTAAGTAATATAGGCAAAAAAAAAAATATTTTTTTTGAAATGTTAGTGCAAAGAATAGAATTGCTTATAGTAGCCCAAGAGGAAAGCATAAAATTGAAACTGTAAGATCTTTTTGGGTGGTATTAATTGAAATTGTTTTTTACTTTCTGTTCCTTCTCGAAAATGCCAGAAGTACATTTGGTACCAGGATAAGAAATTCCTGTTCCTCCTTGTTTTCACACTTGAGATGTTTGTGGATGGATATTAGATCCCCCTGGGTCTCTCAAGTAGTGACTCTGCCAAGACACAGACATCCAACTCTTTTGAGTCAGCCTGGCCTGCACACCCTCCCAGAGCCACCCGAGTCATTTCAGCTCTTCTCTCGATCAATTCTGTTTTATTTTGAGCCAGCTGATAGTCTTCAGGCACAGAAAACCAGATATTCCAAGGGGGGTGGTCCTTTTGATAACTGAGTTAGTGGTTTTGATTTGGACTGTTTTGGTGGGGTGACCAATACTCATGAGATATTTAAGTAAAATTCCTCCAAAGAGAGAATCCTGGTTCATGTTATCATAACAAACTTACTTTTTGGCCTTGTATTTCTCCTTTCCACTTGCCAAGAGCTACAGTATTTGAAAATCATTATTTTCCAAGGTTAACTTCGCTGCTTATTCACATTTTCCAAGAACCCTATAAGCAACTATTTTTACACTGATTCTGTTACTTTCTTTATTTGTTCAAATCACTAATTGGTAAATCTTTTTCTACCTTAGAGGTTCAGGATCCATACATACCATGAGTTTTCTCTGGAGCTTTATTTCATTTCCTTTTTAGGCTTGGCCTATTTTCTGCATTTTTCTCTCTTAACCCCATGGTAATTTGTCAAGCCTACTCTAATCTCCTTAATCCCTTTGGCTAAAGGGTTTTGAGGTTTAATGTTTTAATCTAGAGGCCTCAGTGTTTAAGTGATTAGAGGTCCTATTCCTAGCTCTATCCTTTAGATAAGTCACTTTAGGTTTTTTGTTCCAATTTATAAATAATAGAATTCTAAGAATTCATATTGGGCAAGAATTTGAAGTTTTGAATTGCATGAATTAAGAAAGGAAAACATTCTGTGATATTTATATTTCTTGTAGTCATTCTTATAACCTCAAGCTTTATGGATTCTCCTTTTCCTATGTTTTTATTTTAAAATTACTTAAAATATATATATACACACACACATATACACACATATGTATATGTATAGAATAGGCTGTGATAATTCAAAACATGTATATAGCCTGTAATGATCAAATTGGGGTAGTTAGCATTTCCATTTCTTTAACCATTTTGAAAATTTTTTTTATTAACATGACAATTACACATATTTATGAAGCTCATTGTGATATTTTAATAGATGTATACAGTGGGTACCGATCAAATCAAGGTAGTTAACATTTCCACTTCCTTTCATTACTTTGTGCTTGGAGTCTATGAGTAGAGCTGTTTTTAAAATACTCTACCCCAAAGCAAATATGTGCTATTGTGTTTTAGAAATAGTTTGCTTGTGGCTGGGCATGGTGGCGCACGCCTGTAATCCCAGCGGCTCAGGAGGCAGAGGCGGGAGGATCGCAAGTTCGAGACCAGAGGCAGTCTGAGTAACTTAGTGAGACCCTGTCTCAAAAAGTAAAAAAAAAAAAAAATGGGCTGAGGTGCAGCTCAGTGGTCCAGCACTTGCAGAGCATGCAGGCGCGAGGCCCTGGGTTCAACCCCCAGTACCGCCAAAAAAAAAAAAAAGAAAAAAAAAAAAAAAGAAAGAGTTTGCTTGTTGCTTTACAGAATCCTTTGGTATATGTAGAATTTCTTATGTTACTTCCAACATTTTTTCCCATTTGTGAATATATGAGTTTGTGAAAGAACTCTATTTCCTATCATCAAATAATCTGGACATTCTTAGAAAATGTTAAAAACAAAAAAACTTTCCCTTCAGGAATAACTTAGTTATAGGATATGCATTTTTACATAGAAGCTTTTGGCATCTTGAGTTGACAAATATTTGAACACCCATTAGATATGAAGGGAGTTATGAGGAGAAAAAAAGACATGCACAGTAAATTTATTATGGTGCAGCATAAAAAATGCAAAGAATAGTCAGTATGTAAAAGATAATATGATGCTATTATTAATAATCTCCATGTATCTGTCAGATAACCGTACAGTGGGGCTTGCGTGTTGCAAGCCCGGTGGACAGGTTTCAGCTGAGCTTCCAGACTAAGACTAGGGAGAAAGACCTGGCAGCCCACTCCAGAAATAATTAGCCATTGAAAACCTTATGAATAGCAGAGAAATACTGTCAGATATAGCACCAGAAAATGAGCCCCCCAGGGTTAGAAGGCACTCAAAAGAGACTGGAGAAGAGTTGCTTCCTTACAGTAGAGTCTACCTTAATGATGGAAATGGAGGAAAGCCCCAGGGACTTCCATTTGCTGATGTGGCATGACTCAAAATGAGGAGGAATAACTATAAAGATCTATTAATAACTGGAATGTGGAAAGTATGTAGTATGAATGTAGGAAAATTAGAAATCATCAAAAGGGAAATGGAGCACATAAACATTGACATTCAAGGCATCAGTGAGCCTTGACTGGCACAGGCCATTTTGAATCAGATAATTAAATGTCAAAACAGACTCTGAAACTTGCCCTTGAACATCGAGCAGCTAAAGTAAAAGGAAGACATGATTAAGCCGAGGAACTAAACGTAGATTTCAAAGGGCAGCTCAAAAAGACAATATCAAATATAATGACAAGTGTAAAATGTTGGAGATAGAAAACCAAAAGGTAAGAACGCATTCTGTTTTCCTCAAGCTTAAGGAATTGAAGAAAAAATTCAAGCCTCAAGTGGCCATAGTGAAAGATTCTACAAGGAAAATATTAAGCAACACAAGAAACATGAAAGGAAAATGGAAGGAATATACAGAGTCAGTATCCAAAAAAGAATTGGTGGATGACCAACCATTTCAAGAGGTTGCATATAATGAGGAACCAAAGATATTGATGGATGAAGTAGAGCTGCCTTGAAAAGGAATTGGCAAAACACAGAGCTCCAGGAATTGATGGAATAGCAATAGAGATGTTTCAACAAACAGATGCAGCCCTGGAGGTGCTAACATGTTTATGCCAAGAGATTTGGAAAACAGCTGTCTGGCCAACTGACTGGAAGAGATCCATATTTGTGCGTACTTCTAAGAGAGGGGATCCAACTGAATGTGGAAACTATCAAATGATATCATTAATATCACACACAAACAAAATTTTACTAAAGATCATTCAAAAGCGACTGCAGCAGTATATAGATAGGGAACTGCCAGAAAATCAAACTTGAGTCAGAAGAGGGCGGGGAACCAGGGACATCATTGCTGATGTCAAGATGGATATTAGCTGAAAGCAGAGAATATCAGAAATATGTCTGTGTTATGCAAAGACATTTGACTATGTTGATCATAACATTACGGATAACACTGCAAAGAATGGGAATACCAGAGCACTTAATAGTACTCATGAGGAATCTGTACATGGACCAGGAGGCAGTTGTTCAAACAGAAAAAGAAAACACTGCATGGCTTAAAGTCAAGAAAGGTGTGTTTCAGGGCTTGTCCTTTCACCATCTCTCTTCAATCTATGCTGATCAAGTAATCTGAGAAGCTGGACTTTATGAAGGAGAAAGTGGCATTATGATTGGAGGAAGACTCATTAACAACCTGTGTTATGCAGATGACACAACTCTGCTTGCTGAAAGTGAAGAGGATTTGAAACATTTACTGGTGAAGATAAAAGAACACAGCCTTCAGTATGGATCGTGCCTCCACATCAACAAAACAGAAATCCTTACAATTGGGTCAGTACCCAACTTCATGATAAATGGAGACGAGATTGAGGTTGTCTATGATTTTGCTTTACTTGGTTCTTCAATTAACACCTGTGGAAGCAGAAGTCAAGATATAAAAAAATGCATTGCATTGGGAAAAGCTGTTGCAAAAGACATCTTTAAAGTTTTGAAAAGTAAAGATGTCACATTGAAGACACAGGTGTGCCTGACTCATGCCATGGTATTTTCAGTTGTATCATTTGGTTGTAAAAGGTGGACACTGAATAAAGGAGACAGGAGAAGAATTGATGCTTATGAATTATTGTGCTGGAGATGAATGTAGACTGCCAAAAGACCAACGGATCTGTCCTGAAAGAAGTGTGTAACCAGAGTGCTCATTGTAAGCAAGTATGGCTAGACTGAGTCTTATGTATTTTGGGTAGGTAGTCAGGAGGGCCCAATCCCTGGAGAAGGACATCTTGTTTGGGTGAGTGACAGGTCGATGGAAAAAAGGAAGATCCTCAACTAGATGTATTGACACAGTGTCTGCAACAATGGGCTTAAACATAAAAACGATCATGCACCAGGCACAGAAATCTGGGAGTGTTTTGTTATACGGAAGGTCGTTATGAGTCAGATCTGACTCCATGGCACCTAATAAGAACAGCAACATTAATAATAGCAGTATACTGCCAGCTCTGCGACCTTGTTTGCTTTATGCTGGACACTATTGTGAATTTGGGAGAAGGACCTGGCAACCCACTCCCAAAGAACAATCTGCCATTGAAAAACCCTATGAATAGCAGAGAAGGACTGATAATAGTGTTTTGCCTGTTGTACATAGGGTCACTATGAGTTGGATACCGACTCAATGGCACCTAATAACAACATTGTAAATTCTATATGTGTACTAACTCATTTCACCTTTACAGAGGTCCCATGTGGTAGATGCTGTTTCCTCCCATTTCAGGGAAAGACTTACAGAGGTACAGGGATTCATTGTCCAATCTCCCTGAGGCATCCCTTCTGGACCTGAAATTCAGAGCCAAGTAGCGTGGTTCCAAAGTTCATGCCATTAGCTGCAACATGTACATTATGTTGCCTTTGAGAAGAGAAAGCTGTACCTTTTTCTTTTTCTTTTGAAGAATTGAATTTTGAGCCTGGCATGGTGGTGATGCCTATAATCCCAGAAACTTGGGAACCGGAGACAGGAGGATCCCAAGTTCGAGGCCTGAGGCAGCCTGCATAACTTAGCCAAACCTTATCTCACAATAAAAAGTAAAAAATGGGCTGAGGTTACTGGTCAGTGGTAGAACACCTGTAAAGCATGCAAGAGACTTTGGGTTAAAGCCCCCATTGTTTGCAGTCATAGTTAGGTGCCATCAAGTCATTGTCCAACTCCTGGCGACCCTATGTACAACAGGCAAAAACACTATTGTTAGTGCTTCTCTGCTATTCATTCATAGCGTTTTCAATTGCTGGTTGTTTCTTGAGAGTGGATTGCTGGGTCTTTCTCTGAAAGGCCCCAGTACTGGGGAAAAAAAAAGTTGACTTATGGAGCACTTTGTGTATTGGTGAAAGTACTTTCCAGGTTAATAGTTTATGGACAGAAAAGACATGAGTAAAGCATAATGGGAAGCTTAATAGGGGTATCTGGGTCTATAGTTTCTGGACACTGAAACTATAGTTTCAGTGGAACTGTAGTTGCAGGGTATAGACAGTAGAGCACTGGGCACATGACTCTGCAGGGGTGGAAGGTGGGCAGTTTTGAAGTTCTTTATTTACTTATGGCGAAATTTTTCATTATTATTCTTTTCATCTTTTCTTTTCTTTTCTTTCCTTTTTTTTTTTTTCTTTTCTTTTGCGGTATAGGGGGTTAAACCCAAGGCTTGCATGTTTTGCAAGTGCTGTACCACTGAGCTGCACTCCCAGCCCATTTTTTTACTTTTTGAGACAGGGTCTCGCTAAGTTATGCCGACTGCCTCTGTTCTGGAACTTGCGATCCTCCTGCCTCCACCTCCTGAGCCACTGGGATTACAGGCATGCACTACCATGCCCAGCTTTATTTATTCGTTTTTCGTTAATTTTTGAGATAGAATCTTGCTGTGTAGCCCTAGCTTACACCAAGCTTGCTATGTAGAGCAGGTTGACTTTGAATTTGTGACGATCCTCCTGTTTCCTCCTCCCGAGTGCTGGGATTACAGGCATCCACTACCACTCCCAGCATTTATTAATTAAGTTGAGAACAACCACCATTAATAAAATGAGAAATTAATTTGGCTTTGTGGCAGAAAGTGCAGCCTGGAGCTATTATTCCATGAGGCCTCAAGCAGGGAACTTAACCTTTCTGTGTGGTCACCTTATGCCTCTGTGCAATAGGTCTGACAGACAGAGGTAATCCACATGAAGTGATCCCTGCCTCATACACAGAGTTCAGGAGGTGGTGGTGTGACTCTTAGAGTTGAAATTTGAACTGGGTCTTATGGAAAAGAATGTGGATGGAGGGTTATTAAAATGAGGAGAGGTGAGGAGAATATTGCTATCTTGTTTTTTGGGAAATACTTTAGAAATGTTGGTGGGATCAGATCGGGGGACCATGAATTCCTAGTTAGGATATTCTAGGTGAATATGTGCCCCAGCATTTGATTTTAAAGGATTCACAATAAATAAACAAATGAAAAGCCCAGGGAAAGAAAGCATTTGATTAGGGGCTGCCAGGCTCCGAAGAGCTGGTTTGCCAAGGTGTCCAGCCTCCCCAGTTGCTGACCTCGGTGTACCTCGTCTCCTCCACTGCCTGACAGTCCAGAGATGGGGTAAACTCCTTCCCAAACAACAGCCCTCCTATGGCTTGGCAGTCTCCAGGTTAAATGTTTCACCTTATAAAATCTTAGGCACTCAAAACATTTTACTGTATCCCTCCCTTTATTTTCCAAAGCACTTGCTTTCTTGTTTCTCTCTGGATTGTCACAGCAACCTTGTGGGTTGGGCAGGGCAGGTGGTGTGAATCACTGTTTTGCATGCCATGGAGCTGAGTCTCTAGGAGCCTAGTGAGTGAAGCTGTAAGTGGTGAAAATGGGGGCATGAAACCTCAGGGCTCCATCTGTGATAGCACATATGCCTATAGTGTCATGATGATTGCTGAAATGCTTTGTTTAAAGCATTAAAAGCTCTCTGATGTCTCTCTTTATTTTGATTCCCCCCCTCCTTTTTTTTCTTTCTTTTTTCTTTTTTCTTTTCAGACAGGGTCTCCATGTATAACACAGGTTGTTCTGGAACTTGCTGCATAGCTCAAGCTGGCCTTAAACTCACACTGATCTTCCTGCCCCAGTGTCCTGAGTGCTGAGCCACCATGTCTGGGTTTGCTGTCTGATTTTCTGTGTAGCTATGCCTTCCTGTTGACACCTGATGAATAATGCAAGTAGGGCTGGAGAGATGGTTCAAAGGAGAAGATGATTAAAACTCAATTTTGTTTTTGGTGGCCCTGTGAGTTGTGCTCAAGCATTTAACTTTGCTTTCTTCCTTTTAGAGATGGAGGCCACCCAGATATGAATTCTGTAATTCTTTCCACCTACAGCGACTCAACATCTACCATTTACCTTTTTCCCTTTAATCATACAGAAGGTGTTCCCTTCCCTTCATAGCTGAAGCTCTGGAGACAGAAATAGGCATATATTATGTCCTCTGTTAAGTTTCTGCACTCTGGCTTGTGCCTTCCCCACTACGTACTGGCCTCCTAATGGGTGAATCAAGAATGCTACTCAGGAGGCTGAGGCAGGAGGATTGCAAGTTCAAGGCCAGAGGCAGCCTGTACAACTCAGTCAGACACTGTCTCAAAAATAAAAAAAAAATTTCTAAGTGGGCGGAGCAACTCTGGGGAAGTACCTCAGTGCTAGAGCACATGCCTAGAGTACATGAGGCTCTGGGTTCTAGCCCCCTGTACTGGGAGAGGAAGCGGGAAGACAAATGGTACTTGGGAGGCTGAGGCAGGAGGATTGCAGGTAAGAGGCTTGAGGGAGCCTGTGCAACTTAGTGAGACTCTGTCTTAAAAAGATAAAAAAGAATGCTCTTCAGGCCTTACGCTACTTGACATTTCTGTGGTATCTGACACTGCAGACTGCCATCACCTTACATTCTCATTCTTTGTTGCTGGCTTTTCTCCTATCTTTAGACAGGGCTTAATCTCCTTATGATGGGCCCTTACCTTCCCAGAGCTCTGCCATAAACCATCTTTTCTCATTCTGCAGCCTTTCCCTGATGGCCTAGTCTGCAAGCAAGGTTTTGGCTGCCAAATGCATATGCACATGACCACAAAATGGGGTTTTCTAGCCTAAAATGCTAACAGAGTTGCCCGAGCTTTAGATCCTTCACCCACCTGCCTCCTGGGCTTTTCAGGTCATTTGCAGGCACCTCACATTCACCCTGTTGGGTGTAGATTTATTGCATTGTATCTCCCTTTCCCTGGGCCTCTTTCACACATGCAGAATGTTCTCCTGCTTCCCCCTGGGCACCAGTTTTGCCTCTTTTCTGTCATCTGCTTTATCCGTTTGGCAGCTCAGTCCTATGGATCTTGCTTTAGCCTAGAAAGGTTCTTCTTTCCCCTTCTCCTCACTGTCCCATCTTTAGTTGAGATCTTTATCACCTTTCTTGAACTATGATAACTTCTTTCAAAACCTGTCTTCCTACTTCTTTCCTTCTTTTCAAACTATCTGCTACACTGTTCCATGTGAAAGTGATTTTATTAAGTGAAAATCAGATCAAGTTAATCCAAGATATTTCAGTACCTCTCCTTTGCCTTCCTCCTCTTCTTCCTCTCCCTCCCCCCATTTTTCTTATAGAGATGGGGTATTGTTATGTTGCTCAGGCAGGCCACAAACCTTTGGGCTCACGTGATCTCCTACCTCAGTCTCCCGAGTAGCTAGGACTACAGGTGCACATTACTGCATCTGCCTCTAACATTTGCTTTCACCTTCTTTGTTTGGGACAGAGTCTTACTACATAGCCCAGGTTGGCTTCAAACACATAATCCTCCTGCCTCAGTCACACACACATATACACATACACTTTTTTTTTTTTTTTTTTTTTTTTGGTGCTACTGGGGGTTGAACCCAGGCTCTCACACTTGCATGCTTTGCAAGTGCTGGACCACTGAGCTGCACCCCCAGCCCTTTTTTTTTTCTTTACTTTTTGAGACAGGGTCTTGGTAAATTATGCAGACTGCCTCTGGTCTTGAACTTGTGATCCTCCTACCTCTGCCTCCGGAGTTGCTGGGATTACAGGTGTGCACCACCGTGCCCAGCTTCACTTGGCTTCTCAATGGAGCTTTTCCTTGTTTTCCCCCTCTTGAGGTGTAGCCCTGCCCAATACTGGCTTGTCTCCCTTGCAGCTCCTTAGTCCTTTGGAGCTGTCTTTCGCCTTTGTGCTCTGATGGGGCCATTTAGTTTCAGTACTTCTCCCTGAATTGTGCTCCATCCTCCTTTTCCAGGTGGTAAACATTTTGAGGGCAGAAATGAGTTGTCTCTTTTGTGTTTGGCACAGTGAAGACTGGGTCAAAACTGGAATTTCTGCCACACTGTGCTCAGCTTGAAGATTTCCCAACTTAATTCCTTTTTTTTTTTTTTTTTTTTTTGCAATACTGGGGGTTGAACCCAGAACCTCGCACTCACATGTTTTGTAAGTGCTGGACCACTGAGCTGCACTCCCAGCCCATTATTTTTACTTTTTTTGAGACAGGGTCTTGCTAAATTACGCAGACTGGATCTGGTCTTGAACTTGTGATCCTCCTGCCTCCGTTTCCTGAGCCACTGGGATTACGATTGTGCGCCACCACACCCAGCTTCCCAATTCACTTTTGATCTGGGTCTGCAAGATAGTATCCATTAAATGTTTGGCTTACTAGAGAGAGGAAACAGTAAGGTATAGGACTGAATTTCCTATTTAGGCCACTTGGCTGGGAAACTGGCACTAAATTCAACTTTTTTTTTGAGGAGATACTTTTTATCATTTTCAACCTAAGTATTCCTTAAGTCATTTTAGGCATTTTGTATGTGGATTTGAAAATAAGCAGCCTAATCTGTTCTTTAGCAGTTTTTAGTAGAGTTCTGGCCTTATAATTGTGATACTTCTTCATATGGAGTCTAGAGATTAATCAGATTATTTTCCAATTCTTATAGCATGTAAAAGAATGATTTTTATGTACCTGTCGTACATAGGTACTTTTTTCTGTAATTACATAAGACACAAGATTTCCTTTAGTGTATTTTTTATGTGGTGCATATGACAAAATTGTTCTTAATGTAGAAAAGAGCTCAGTCTTAAATATTTTGCCATTGAGTGAATCACTTTTTCTGAGAATAAGCCAACCAAATTGGGTGGAGTATTTACTCTTCCCTACCACAATGGTATCATTAGCTGGTATCCTAGTAACTTAAGAATTATTGACCTTGAAAATGCCTGACTGCAACCTGGGCCCAATTTTCTAGTAAGATTAATGATCTAGCAGTAAAAGAGGAAACGGAGCCCAGGGTTCTTTTTATCTCCCTTATGTTCTCTCAAGATTCTGGTGAACCAGTTGCTAAGGCAAGGGAAAACACTGGTGTATTGTTCTGAATCTAATGAGTCTTTTATGATATTATGACTCACCTATAGCTCACAGATTTATTCCATGCAAGTCATGTAAAGTAACTACACTGTGGTTTGTTTTGCTTACTCGGTTCATGTTTCTAGTGATCTGTCGGGCTGCATGTGCCGGTCCACTGAAGCCGGCTTTGGCAAGAAGCTTTGTAGACCAGACAACACCATACAGAAAAGCAAGGAGGGCACTTCATGCTTTTTCCCTGTGTACAGGGCCTGTTCACAGTCTCTGAGTGAAATGAAGATATTCATAGTGTATGTGCTATGTAAAGCTGGGGCTGTGCTTAGCATAAAAAGAGATTCTTTTCTTAAAGATGAGCACGTCTTCCAAATTCTATTTTCTCATCTCTGACCAGGAGAGAAGGAAGCACTAAAGCCAACACTAGAGAGTGGTTGCCCACAGAGGGGTGGTGCCTTGAATAGTATATTTAGTTGCCAGCATCTAAAAATTAGTATTTCACATTGAAACCTCAGTTTATTTTTTCAGTAAAAATTAGAAGCTTTGGTAACATGGGACTTGGATTCCTAACAAAGCAGCAACCGACTGACCTCTTAGGTGAATACTCTTATCACAGTCTTTACCCTGCCCTTCCTCTCACTTGCTTAACTCACGGAACTGTTAGCCATCTCTGCCTGTGAGGTAAATCTGGACACTCAAAAGACATGTTTTCAGGAAAATTTCTGTACCACTGAGCTGCACTCCCAGCCCATTTTTTTTTTTTTTACTTTTTTTTGAGACAGGGTCTCGCTAAATTATGCAGACTGCCTCTGTCTCGAACTTGTGATCCTCCTGCCTCCAACTCCTGAATCACTGGGATTATAGGTGTGTGTCACCGTGCCCAGCTTTAGAAGGTTTTTATGATAAGTATTTTAAATTTGTTTCTTACTGTCCCAGTGGGTTGTCCTAAAGGTTCTTAGTTATATAAGACTCAAAGGAAATTGGGGCTAGAGTCTATTTGAACATTTTCAGAGGTGAAAACAATACTAGGGGCATAAAGATTCCTTTTATATCAGAATACAGCAAGGTGTCAATCACTATATGATAATAAACACATAGATGATTTTGATAGGTCTTGTAGCTTGTATTTTATTTCTCTTTTAATTTGCTAATAATTTCTATTTATTGATTGGCATAGTAGGATAAGATCATGGCATTTATCTTAATGAGTAGGACTCAGAAGCCTCAGAATGGGGAGATTTTCAATAATACTCTAGTGGTTGGTTGAGTCCCGGTGTTTGCTTTCCAGTGTCCCTTCAATGCTCTGCAGGCTCTACAAAGGTACAGTCAAAAAGGGCAGTACTGACATGGCCAGTCCTTGCTTTCCCATCCCAGGTCTGGAACTTGTCACAAGAGGTTTTTGGTTCTTTTCGTTGGCTTGACTTGAGAGTTGGGAGGCATTCTCAGCCCAGCCCTGAAGGCTTATCAGCACTTGCCAAGTGGACAGCGCCAGAGCCCCTGGCCTGGCTCCCTTCATCCTCATCCCCCAGAGCCCCGGCAGGATCTCAGGCTCCAAAATAAGGATGTTCTCCCATGTTAGTTAATTCAGAACTTATCAGAAACATATTCAAGGCACAAGTGTCACTAGGTGATGACTTTTTTAGAGCTGCAGGCTGTGGCTGTTTAATTTAGAGGAGGAAGATGTGAGGAAATAGGAAATTTTAGAAGAATGGAAGAAAGGAAGGAAGCCTGAGACTTTCATGTCACGGTAAAATAGTAATAAGAATGGTAATGGATGTATTTTATTAGAAATGTACTCTGTGTATACCAGCACCATGTTTAAGCTGCTTCCATGCAATGCGCTTAATAGTTGGTCCATGTTAGAGCCAGGGCTGGAAGCTTGCGTATCTGTCACAGAGTCTTCCTCATCAGCACTACCTTGTGTAGCCAGATCTGCTGCAGATGACCTTGACACACATGATTCTCCCATAAAGTGCAACAAAGCATAATTTCATAAGAATTACTGTTTGCATCCAGCAAATAGTGAATGATAGACTATGGTGAGAAGTGAATTCTACAGTGTTAAATTCATGTTTGTGGGCTCCCCCCCCACCACCAGTAGTAGGGGATTGAACCTAGGGTCTTGTGTATACTTTGAAATGCTCTACTACTGTGCTTTATCCCTAACCCCTTTTTAAAATTGTTTATCTTGAGACAGTGTTTCACTAAGTTGCACAGGCTTCCTTTGGCCTCAAATTTATGATCCTCCGGCCTCTGCCTCCCATGATGCAGGGATTAATAAGAATGTGCCACCGTGCCTAGCTCATGTTTGTGTTTTAGCAACATTGCAAATTATGTGTGTTATGGAATTTCAGGGACATTGTTAAATGCAGAGTTTAGGACCTGAGAGATGTATTTTCAGTAGCAATAACTGTTACCTAGTCATGGGCTGGGATTTAGCTCAGTTGGTAGAGTGCTGCTCTGCAGTCTGAGGTCTTGAGTTCAATTTCCAGCACCACAAAAATGGGAGAAGGATGTGGCAACCCACTCCCAAGACAATCCCGAAACAATCTGCCATTGAAAACTCTATGAGGGTCACTGTGAGTCCCACACGACTCAACAGCACCTAACAACAACAAGTCTCTTCTGGTTCTTTAAGTATTTAGGTAGACACTTGATGAGACAGTAAAGGTCAGCCTAGCCTTTGTAGCTGGAACTCAGTTCTTACAGACTTTGAGAACATGTGTTTCTTATAAGTCAAAATTGGTTTGGCTTAATCTAAAAAGAAAACTGTGGCCTGATTTGTTTAAAAGAACAAAAAATGCCCACATGCCAAAGCTTGAATGCAAAGAGCATAGTTTAATTCTTACTGGACTTTTATACTTTTTATTACTCTGATTTTTATTTCTCTGTGAATGTGCTAGGTAAAAAGTAAAATTACATGCAGAACTAGAATACTTCCCATAAAAGTTTTATTTTTATGTAGTTTTTTTCTCATGCCATAAAATTACAGTGTTCTGAGAACTTTAGTGTTAATGAGTAACCACAGTAAATTGCTAAGATGATGATGTTGGGGAGAAATAAAATAATGAAACTTTGGCAATTTAGGATGATTCTTTTTGAAATCCACAATGCTGGAAAAACTTAGATTGTTTTTTTCTCCTCTAGACATTTAAAGTTTCTTTGCCAGTCGTGTATGTGCGTGTCTTTGTATTTTTGTCCTTGAGATTGGCTTATAATGTGAGCATAAAAATTGCTGAGGATGTAGCTCACTGTAGAGAGCTTGCCTAGCACACATGAGGCCCTTGATTTGATCTCCAGCATTGTGAAAAAAGTAAAAAGAGACAAAATTGCCATACCTTCTCTGTAAATTGCCTTTATATTTTCTCTTACTAATGATATGGATATATTTATATTGCCTTATGATAGAATTGATTCTAAAAGAAATTGTAAACTAAATGGGATTTTTATTTCAGACACATCCTCCTGTGTAGTTCTGCAGATCCATTATTTAATAGGTGGAGTTTAATAGGAACTCCCACTGGTGGCTTAAGTATTTTGCTTCTATGCTATCCATTGCCTTAAATCCTATAAAATTTTCTGTTGGCCTTAAAAGCAAAGCTAGGAATAAACTGTTTTGGACTCTTCACACCCCTAGTTTCGCAGGAGGAAGGGAAGAGTGGAAGGACTGCACATTTTCTAAATCTGTATGTTTTTAAACTATGCACGTGGTGCTTTGCACAAGTCAAAATTGCCAAAGGGACAGATGTTGCCAATTTCAAACGTACAGGGGGAAGGCAAACATTGCTAAGCAACGGTGTACTTGAGAGAGCATTTTTAGGAGCAGAGCCAGGGGAGTTGTGCCTGGGAGCACTTGCTGCTTCTTATGGCTCAGTACCAAGAAAGACATGCAAAGTTTTTTCCTGTCAGGGCTGCCATTGCAGCCACCAGCACAAACGACAGTGACCTAGTGGCACCGAATAGGGCTGGCAAGGGGATGTGTGGAAACAGGAAAGCTTTTTTGCCATGTAGGAAGGCAGTGAGACATGTTCACAGAGGTAAGTGCCCCGTGGTGTTCAGCTGCACCACAATAAGGACGCAGATCAGGTAGGGAAGATGGAGGGGAGAACAAGGCAAGAGAGTCCCAGACTTCAGAAGAAAATTTGTGTCTGTCATCTTTTGTCTTTTTCTTTTACCTTCTCTGTTAGGGGTTAAAATTAAAGAAGAGAAGGATTGGAATTACCTCTGTGGTTTAATGCTGCTGAGTGCATGACTTTATAAACAAGATAAACAACGCTTTCCAGCCATAGGTATTCAGCCCCTCCCATGACCCTCCCTTTGTATTCACTTGATAGGTTACAGACAGGTGGTGTATGCAGTGTGGCTTTTTTTTTTTTTTTTTTTTTGGCTGCCACAAGAGACTTGGAATACCTCTTGAGATTTGTATGATTTGGATTATGGACCCGCCTTCCTTTCCTTATGAAGTAGTAGTGGGAGTAAATGAATATAGAGAATAGTTTTGCATATGTAGAAAATTATATCATAGTTTTGACAACATATTTTATAGAAATTAAGAATATAAGCATTTAGCAATTCCTTACCACTAAAGACATTGTTTTCCTTCATCTTCCAAACTCTGGCCCTGAATTTCTGAATGACTTGGCAATGTTGATGTAAAACTACAAATTGAAGGTATTGACAGTCTAAAGGCCCAAATACAGGTGTGTGTGTGTGTGTGTGTGTGTGTGTGTGCCGTATATGTGTACATATGCACACACTCTTCTCCAGGATCTTATTGCTTTGTTTTTGTTTTTGTTTTCCAGCAGACATATAGAGAATTTATGTCTAATTTAGAAGATTAGGGAGCCTCCTGCTTGAGTTTTAACATATAAGTAGTACTGCTTTTCACCAACCTAGGAAAATTTCAAAGTAGTCTTACTTCCATGCATGCAGGAATAGTAGAGAAAATTCATTGTTGTTTTACCTTTATGGCTTTCAATGATTCAGTCAGTACAGTTGTGATCACATAGTCTGTATATCCCCTGGGTAAATTTATGTGATGAATAAAAGCTAATAAGAAAAGATGACAGTATTTTCTTCTTTCCCTCTCAGGAAGACAGAATTTGTTTAAGGTTAAACTATGGTGAAATTGGCTAAAAAGCAATGAAAAAAGAGAGGGAACCCCTGTGTTATTAAGGTGTAAATTCTTCCCCGGTTGACTTGAATGCAGGTTAAAGCTTTCTGGCTTCTTTCAGTAAGAAAGTGTCATAAGAAGAGTTGGAGGCCTTGTTACCAGAAGATTTAAAAGGGTTTTCTGCTGATTTAAGTCCCTCATGAGTTAAAAAAATAAATAAATAAATAAATAAAATTAAAGACAGGGTTCTAGTTAAATCCAGGGAGGAAGGGGATGGTGTATTTTATTCTACAAAAAGCTTTTGATAGATTTTTATTGAGGAAAATACTATTTAACATTGAGATGTCTCTCAATGTTTTACTTAAAAGAGATAATAAAATGTGTAAGACTTATTTGCTAAGGAGCCAATCTAAATTTTCTCACAATCATTTAATGAATTGTTCATTCCAGTGCATCTTGATAGAGAGCATTATTGTGATTATGTTGTTGTTAGGTGCCGTTGAGTCATGTCCGAATCATAGTTACTCTCATAAGGTTTTCAATGGCTGATTGTTTCAGGATTGTTTTGAGAGTGGACTGCTACATCTTTCTCCTGCTTTTACAGTGCTGGGGATTGAACCCAGGTCCTCAGAAAATGTGGGGCAGCCCAACTCTACCAACTGAGCTAAACTTCAGCCCCTTGTGATTATACACAAGATATTATAATATGTTGATTTAAAATTTCAAATTACCTTGATTTTTTTTTTTTTTTTGGTGATACTGGGGTTTGAACTCAGGGCCTCAGGCTTGCATGCTTTGCAAGTGCTGGACAACTGAGCTGCAACCTCAGCCCTTTTTTTTTTTTTTTTTACTTTTTGAGACAGGGTCTTGCTAAGTTACGCAGACTGCCTCTGGTCTCGAACTTGCAATCCTCCTGCCTCCACCTCCTGAGTCACTGGAATTACAGGTGAGCGCCACTGTGCCCACCTCAATTTTTTTTTTTAAATGGCATGGGTCCCTTTTCACCCTCCTCTCCTCCCCCGCAGCTGGCAACATGATTATGATATTAAGAAAGAGGTACAGTGGTTTCCACAGGTGTTTTCCCATGGGATGTGTGCCAGGTGTGTGAGATAGTCAGGAGGGTCGCAGTTGGATTTATGTACTACTGAGAAATAATTTACTTCTGCCGATTTGACCCTCCCATCTTTCAAAGACAATTTTCAAAGGTAGTTGCTTTTATTGTTACTATTAGAGTGGTTGCCTGTTTTCCATGTTGCTGCTTCTCTGGTAGCTAGGTTCTATATTCTAGAAAAGTATAGAAGGAAAAGGTGAAAACAGGAAAGACAGTAAATGCAGGAATATTGGGATTTAAGATGAATGTGGTTATGCTGTGCCTTAAAATACTCAACAGGTTGGAGTCCAGGGCCAAGAGCTCTGGAGATGAGATCAGAGTACTTCTTTAACGTCTCCATTGCCTTCATGGATGTGTTTGTCTGTGAAGGAAGAGAGTTGGAAGCAGATAGTGAGAGAAATATATAATGGTGGAGAAAGGTTTGAGAAGAGTCAATGCTTCATGTTTGCAAATGACAACAAACATGTTATTCCCTAACTTTTAACAGTGTAATAGTGTATGTTATAAATGCTTTACATTCAGAACGTATTAGAGTACCTATTAGAAGGCATTAGAGTATTTTACAAGCAATTTTCTTTTTGTTGCATATTAAATGCTTATTTAAAACAAATTCAAGAATAATTCTTAATTACCTACCTTACCTTTTGTATTTATTAAAACAAATACTGGTGCCTGTTTAGTGGCTGTTTGTGGCTATTTGTTCAAAACTTTATTACTAAGTATATTTTTACTTTTCACCAGTTCAGTAAATAAGTGCATCACTTGAACTGTGGAAGGTTCCTGCAATTTGTCTGCACTTGCAGAACAAATTTATATACAACGAGAATACAGAAAATGATCAATATGACTGAATCTGATTTTTGTTTTATTTTGGTTTGTTTTTCTTTTCTTTTTTGAAAGGATGGGGTCTAACTATATAACCCAGGGTGGCCTTGAACTTGGAATCCTCTTTCCTCAGCCTCTAGAGTAGCTGGTTTTATAAGCATGTACTACTGCACCTGACTTTGAATGTGGTTTTTAATAGGTTATACAAAAGCAAGTAGTTCTTTAAGTTTAGGCACTCTTTGATAGGATTAAATAAATGCTTTATAATGTTCTGATAGTACATGAATTGTACATTGCCAGAATGGATGTTTCAATTAACCTAGCTGTTTGTTACCTAACATCAAAGTCAAAAAGAGAGAGTGAGAAAAAAGAGGAATATATTTGTTCAGATTTATGATGTAAAAGGCAGAGCCAACTTTTTATTTGCCTTCTTTCATTTGTGTTTGCTTTGGTATCAGTAATCCCTAGGGTGGCTTGAAGCTGAGTTTGTTTCCTCAGAGTATTTATTCCTGTAGCCTGTTACTTTAGTAATTTTCTGTCCTTTTTTTCCACTGGATTCTGTTTTTTGTTTTTAAAAATAATTGATGCCAGGAGACAGACAACCAACACCTAGCCCCGAGGAAACTGTTGTGATTACTGCTGGAATAAGCCCAGGATAAAATCTTTACATCCTTCCCGACAAGGCATGGATTAAATGCTTTATCTTATGCATATGACTTCAGTTTCTTTCAACCTTATCCAGAAACTGATGGAAAGTACCCCCGCCCCAGTGCCTCTGTAGTCTTAGCTTGTGCTCAGCTATGGAAAAAAAAATGTGCAGGCATCCTGTGAAACATAGAATTAGACATGGTTCCTGAACATTGTTTGCCACTTAAATTGCTAGACACGTACACTTAAAGTGGGAGCAGTAATACAGGTTTGTTGTTGTTAGGTGCTGTCAAGTCAGGTCTGATTCATATGGACTCCATATACAACAGAATGAAACACTCCCTGACACTGTGCCATACCTAGCACTATGTCAGTGCTTCTCTGCTATTCGTAGAGTTTTCAGTGGCTGTTTCAGGATTGCTTTGAGAGTAGATTGCCACATCCTTCTCACATTTTTGCAGTGCTGGTCATTGAACCCAGGGCTTCAGAGAGCACAGAGCGGCACTCTATCAACTGAGCCAAACTCTTTATAATTCTTGTCATGGTTACCAAGTAATTTAGTGATGGTGTTTTAGATCAGACCCAGCTGTTAATAGGATTTATGAGAGATAGGACAAGCAAAAGATACAGAGGGCGCGTGCGTGTGTGCAGGGCAGGATGGGGGTAGTGTAAACTTAGTAACAACACATCACACTGTGGCTTCACATCCTCCCTGCAGTGATAGATTCTAATTGAATGGCTGCTCTTGTTTGGCAAAATTGATGTTCCCAGTCAAAATATAAAAAATTCTTCCCCCAAATACTCTGAAGGTATTCTATTGAGTAGAATTGGTTGTGAACAGGGAAATAGATCATATAATTTAGTCCATTAGAAATAAACTTGTCAGTTTATTAGCACTGGAATGGAATGTCTAGACTTCTTCTTAGTGATTTTTTTGTTTTAGAGCAGTGCCTTTGTAGCTGGTCTTACTAAATTATTCATGGCTGCTACACCCACAGTGGGCTTCATGGGGTTTCATGTGATCTTTCATCAAAGGCACAATGTTTTAGAGGCTAAGACCATTAGGGATTTCTGATTCCCCTTATTACTGGCAACAAGTACTAGTTCATAGTCAATAGTTAGGAAGTTGGTGAGTACCGGAGATTAGATATACTTACTCTCAAATAGGAGTAGGTTTTTAGACCATTTTTAAAATCCAGGTGTTTTATTTCTAAATGAATTTAAATGTATCCCAGGTATGCCTCAACCTTCTAATTTTTGCATTCAGGAATTAGTTCACATATTGTCATAAATAGAAGTACTGTACTGAAAACATTTATCCTTATATCAACACTAAATAGTGTTTTTAAGTAAGTACTATTTCATGTGACTGTTCAGAAACCTTTGCAAATATTATTAAAAGTTAGAAATTCATATGACCTCAAGACGTAGAGTAGTAGTAAAATGAATGAAACAAGCACTTTTTTCATTATTTGTCTTGCATATTTATATAAAATGAGTGGTATTTTGTTGTTTTGTCTATTGAGACAGTGTCTCACTACATAGCCCTGGCTGGCCTGGGACTCACTGTGTAGTCCTGGCTGGCCTCAAGCTTGCAGCGATCCTCCTGTCTCAGCCTCCTGAGTGTTCGGATTGCCACCATGCCCGGCTTTAAAATGAGTGTTTTGCAATAATTCTGTATGTACAAAACAGCTGCTTGCTGTTTTTGTTTTTATTTATTTTAACTAGATCTCAGGAAGTAGAATCCTAGGTTTTATAATTATAAAGGATACCTTATTTTAACAGCAATCAAAACAATTTCCAGAATTTTTCAAGTGTCTTGGCTAATACAAATTGAGGTCTTATAAAATTTTTATAGGCTGTAGAAAAAGAAATTATCTTCATGACACTAATTAAAATAAATTGCTTCACTGGTGTGATTAAAGTATCTGGAAAGGAATAATAAATTTTTAAATTATTCATATTGCTCTTTAAAGACTGATATTTCAAATGTTTCTTCCTAAAAGGTTTTCTAAGTTTCAGTAATGTTTTAAGGGTTTGTTTTGTTTTTTCACTTTTAGCCTGTTTTTGCTTTCAGTTGGCAAAAGGCAGACAAGGAGATTGTATAATTTGTCTATAAAAGAGCAATTTACCTAAAGGTGTACTTTTTAAAAATTAAGGATATAGGCTTCCATTTATTAAAAGAAGTGGGTGCTAACACATCTTCCCAATGTCCAGCATTCTCTGTCAGCATTTATCCTTGAGTATTTCTTGATCTCCTGTCCCAAGGAGACACACACCTTTTACGTCATGCAGGCATGCCACCTGACCTTTCTATTCCCACCCTGAAGATCCAGCATACCATCAAATGTGAAACTTTGCTTTCTGAGAAATTATATCTTCATACTGCATTTAGCCAACTAATCCTGTAGGTGAAAACATTTAACTGGGGCCATGGTGGTGATTCATGAACTGTAGTTAAACGAATATTAGTTTATTTGAGCATTCAGGGTTTCTGCATCTTAAAAAATGTCATTGTTCTGTAAAGGTGCCTGAAGTTTTACAAATATGAGCAAATACAAACTGTTTTCTAGGGGGCAAAAATGAGAATTCACTATAAAATAACTCTGAATTGCTGTTTTGATTAGTTTGTTTCTGACTTTTGTTTGAGATGCCATGAGATGACAAAAACAGGTTCATTGATTTCTCAGATACCTGCATGAGTCCAGAATTATGTTCAGGCTTGGAGAACAGAGATATGATTAAACCCCAGTTCCTGCCTGTAGGAAGCCAGTCTGAAGGAGAAAGGTTAAAATAGCAAGACTTGCAATTCAGAGTTGAGTGTGGTTGGAATTGAGGTGAGGGAAAACTTCCAGAAAAGGGCTAAAGTGTTTGTGACATATTGGTAAACACTACTCCACTAGGGGAACCGCTTGGTCTTTTCACAGTATGTTTTTGTTGGGAGATAACTATAGATTCCCCATCATTTTTGAAGTTTTTTTGTTTTCTGAGACAGGGTCTTGCTGTGTATCCCAGACTGGCCTCAAACTTACTATGTAATCCAGGTGGGCCTTGAACTCACAGTCCTTGTGCCTTAGCCTCCCAAGTGTTGGGATTACAGGTGTGTACCTTCAGGTGTGGCTGCTCCTCATTTTGAATAACCTTTTTTATCAGTATTTTTCTTCCTAAAAAGCTTAATTTGGAGAGCTACAGATATTTATGCAACTGGTATACTCTTAAATGTGTTAGCCTTCACACCTGGGAGGCAGTTTGATGTTAAAAAGAGATATTCTGGGAACATGTGAATAATTCTTTGCTATCTATGGGAACTTATCACTTTTGAAAAACAATCCAGGGCTGTGGTGTAACTCAGTGGTATAGCTAGTGTGTACTTAGTGTGTTTGGGGCCCTGAGTCCTATCCCCAACACCAAAGAAACTGTTCAAAACCGTTCTGTTATTTGAAAATATCTGGAGAGAGGTGAAAGATGATTAAATAATTTTTTAAAGGCAGAATTTGACAGTTAAATGCAACTTATGTGATAATAGAAGTTTTAAGAAAACTGTTCAGTGTTCCTTATTCCTTGTTTTCTACTCCATCTCTCCTCCTTCCATATTGACTCTTAATTGAGATCATGGGGTCAAAATAGACCCCCAGGTAGGTGCCAGACATGGGCTGTTATCACACTTACTTAAGCACTGGTATGTGCATCTTGGGGTCTTATGTGACCCCAGAAGCATGGTACCAGTTAAGGCTTAACCGTCACAGCATGATTGACCATTGTATTTTGTTTTGATATTGGTATTTGTTTATTTTATTTGGACTGTAAGCATGCTCATACACCTACCTGTCAAGGGATCTTGAAAATTTCTAATCCTAAAATCCTGGGTACAGAGGTAGTAGACATTTAGATAGTTCCCCAAAGGGCATGGAGCTTCTGAAGTAATACTACTAATACCTTTATACCTCTTCCAGCTGATGTAGGCACACCCAGGCGATATGAGCATGTTCTTGGAACAGACTTAGCCATTTGGATAACTTACTGTGTATTCACAGAATACAGTTATGTTATGTCAAAACCTTGTACAGTCTGGCTTTTGATCTTCTCATCTAATCTCTCTTAGAAGTGATGATTATGGTGTCTTCATATAATTGCATGTATTTATTTGTATGTACTAAATTTAACATAGGGGGCTGGGATTTAGCTCACTTGGTAGAGCGCTGCGCTGCAGTCTCTGAGGTCCCGAGTTCGATTCCCAGCACCACAAAAATGGGAGAAGGACCTGGCAATCCACTCCCAAGGCAATCCCGAAACAGTCAGCCATTGAAAACCCCATGAGGGTTGCTATGAGTTGGATACCGACTCCACAGCACCTAACAACAACAAATTTAACATACACTCTTATTTTTTCCTCCCAACAATCCTGTGAGGCTTTGTATGCTTATGTGTCTGCTCAGCATTTAACTGATTAAAAGAAAAGAGAAAAAGAATCAAAAAGTGCTTCTCTTTCAAAGACTTTCTAGTTTAGGAAGCAGCGCTCACTCTGGGCTGAGGCTTGCAAATTGTGAGGCTTTCTGCAGGCACCTCTATTCTGGGAGGCTGACTGTGAATCTGTAATTAAAACTCAGTGTGGTAAGTTTTACGTGGAGCAAGCCCGGAGCACTGAGGAGTAAACTGGGGACGGATTGATTATAGGTATGGGTTTGGAAGAAGGAAAGTTATATAGAGGAAGACCGATAAAAAGTAAACTACCAAGTAGTTGAGGATAAGCCAGGCATGGTGGCACACACCAGCAATCTCAGCAACGCTGGAGGCAGTGGCAGGGAGATGGCAACTTTGAGGCCAGAGGCAGCCTGTGCAACTCAGTGAGACCCTGATTCAAGATAAAATATAAAAGGAAGGGGAGAAGTCTGGCAGCTCAGTGGGAGCACTTGCAAAGTATGCATAAGGCCTTGGGTTCAACCGCTCCCTGTATCACAAAAAAATTTAGAAAATAAAAATAAAAAGTAGCTGAGGCTATTCAGCTGTAATTTGAGGAAAAGGTTTTGTCCTTTTTAAAATTTTAGTCTAATATTTGGGATTTTTTTATGACTAGGTAATATATTTGATGATTTGGAATTTAAAAGTTAAAAAAAAAATACACATTGGAAATCTTCTCCCCTACTCAATTCCATAGCCAACTAGCTCTTCCTAGAGGAAATTGATGTTATGAACTTCTTGTGCATTATTCCCCATGGTATTTTATGCATAATGAACAACTCTACATATATGTTCTCTTCTCATTGACACTTTTTCATTCATACAAATGCTGACATATAATGTACTTTATTTATTTTCCTGTTAGTTAATAAGTGTTGGAGATTACCCTCAAATGAGTGCATAAAGAGTTTCCTCATTCTTTTTCATAGTTGTGTAGTATTTCTTTGTAGGGGGATATATCATAGGATTTTTGTTGTTGTTGTTGTTTTTGCCAATAATGTACAGATAGACATTTAGATTGTCTCTGGTATCTTGGTGTTTGCAAACTGAAATGACACCTTGTACATATTTCGTTTTGAATGCACAGGAATCAGTATTAGAATCCAAAGAGCCTATATAATTAGAATTTGGTAGCAATTGCCAAATTGCTTTCTTTGGAGTTTGTACCACTTTGTCTTCCTGCCACCCACATTATTCTTTGTCTGGTTTTCCTCATCCATGGGCATATTGTCAGTCTTTCATTGTTGCCAATCTGATGTGGGAAGAATGGTTTCTCAGAGCAGTCTGAATGTTTTTGAGGAGAAAACAGTGCATGACAATTTCCTTTTTTTTTTTCCTCATGTGTTTATTTCCATTTAGTTTATTCAGGTGTTGATTTCTAACTCAGCCCGCAGCATCTACTGAGTTTCGAAAACCCTAAAAGTTAGAAACTTATTTTCGAATTCTGAGTTCTGAAACTGAAAACATACCATCAAATGTTTGTTGGGGGTGTCTGTGTGACAGGCAGCATGTGATGGGTGAATCAGTGAGGTGGAACTGGCCCCTGCTTTCACGGAACTTAGAGTGTAGAAGAAGCAGAGGTGATACAGTGACAGTGCAGATAGCTCTGGAAGCATTAGCAGCACCTGCACAGCCTGGGGGTGGGGCGGGAAGGGAGCAGCAAGGAATGTTTTCCAAATGATGATTTTTCATCTGCAACCTGAAAGCTAAGCAGCTAGTGGAAGAGGGATGAGGGTTCTAAGTAGGGATGAAAAAATGTAATTTAGCTAGCTAGTTTGGGTTAGATACTGAAGCCTGAGCGTAACCCAGGAGGTGACATATTTGAAAAAAAGAATAACAGACATTTATGTATGTAACTATTTTAAGAATTAAGTTTTACATGGAGAACATATTAGGATTTCTTTTAAAACTGTTACTCTATTAAAAAGTAGTATAATACTGTTGTCCCTGTGTATTATTCCATCTATTGGTGCCTTTAGGCAGTTTTTAAAGTTTGGTGTTTTTACATTTGACCTTCGTTCCAGTTCTGTGAAATGGTTAGGTTTGGTAATATTATCCCTTATCACAATGAGGAAATAGTCCCAAAGAGGTTGAAGCTTATCCAAGATTGCAGAACCAGTCCTCAGCAGAGCCAGATCTAGAATCCAGGATCTTTCAGCTTCCCTTTGCAGTGCACTGCCTTTGTGCCCTCTGTATTTCCTGGTTAGTGATAACAAAGCCTTTTTGAGGATAGCATTGTTTTAAAAATGCTGCTCTGTTGAAACTTGAGAGACTTAAAACACAATATTGCAAGAGCCTTCCAGTCTCGGTGGCAAGATGTATTTCTTCCATTCAGCATTTTTCAGCTTAGTAAAGCAAACTGGGTCATGCATAGAAGACATTTACTAATATATCTTATTTTGGTATCATTGTGTTTCCTTATGATTACTGTCATTCCACGGGGAGTAAGAAGTCAGACCAAGGCCAGCACTGCTGCCATTTCTGGTCAGAAGCACTTGTTCAGTGTCAATGCTGAAATACTTCTTTGTAGAAACAAATGAAAAACATTGCTCTTTAAAAAATGGTTTGGGTCACGCATAGGAGGAGTGGAATCACACCCCCTTCTAAAATGCTGTCATGTTCATCTCTTGCATGGATGTTGAGATTTTTGAAAAGCCAGGATAACAGGATTCTGAAACCAGACTCAGCCATTTCAGAGCTTCTGTGTGACCTTGGTCATGTAGTTTCACTCTTTAAAAACTGGAGTATACCTACCACAAAGGTTAATATAAAGATCAAACAGAGCATTATACAGCATTCTCTGAGACATTTTTATTTCATTTTAGTTTCTCTATAGGGATGTATCTTAGAGTTGATGGATACATTTAGTGTAGTAGCTTTCCTCCTGCCAAGCTAATGATTGATTTTATAATCAGTGGTATCAAATTGAGGAAATAATAGTATTTAAAGAGTTTAATGCAATGTCAAGTACAATAGGTATTCAGTAAGTAGCTGCTATCATTTCTTTTAGTTGAGTAGAATTATGGTCTTGTGTTAAGGCTGCACACTAGGAGGGAAGTGACATCTCTGCTGGGACCTTGGTCTCTATACAAGAGACCACTCTAAGGTAATCACAAATAGGCAGGAGGCAAGAGCTCACGTGCTCTAGGACCTTCGACCTGGAGGATGGGAGACAACAGTGAGATCTGTGAGTTCAAGTCGATACCTGCACCATTAAGGGAGAACAAAACAGGGAAGGACCTACAAATGAGATCTTCTTGATTCAGGCAACTGTTAGCTGTGTCTGCTGTTGATTCTTAGCTGTGCTGCCACGGGAGGCTTGGCCAAGATTGGTTGCTATTCTTTGGCTGCAATGTTCAAGGGAGAGCCTGGCTCTTCTGAGGAGGAGCGACAGTGCCCAACCAGAGCCTCTGTGGGGAATGTGGATTTTAAGAAAGGGATTAAGGTGAACTGGTTTATTCAACTACCCCTCCCCTTTTGGGAAGCTTCCATCCAGTGGCAGACTCGGAGATGCCAGGTTGTACTTTATTAAACAGGGCAGCCTGTCCCTGCAGATCTTTCTTTGCAAACACACCTGAAAGACCTCGTTTCTAGTTTTACTGTCTCTAATTTGGGTGGAGAGAAGAGTGGAGGTGTGAATTTTAGGTAGATTGAATCTAAAATGGGCTCCTACTTTACAGACTATCTTGTACCCTCCCTCTTTTAAATATATTTTCAGAAGGCAACTTTTGCACACAAAGGTATATAGGAGGGAAGGGGGCATCAACTCCAACTCTGTAACTTTCTCTCAAACAGTTCATCATGTATATGGATGGGAAAGTTGTTAAGACAGAACAAGAGGAAGCAAATGGTAACATTTGGGAAATCTGAGTGAAGAATTTGTGGGAATTGCTTTCAGTATTTTAGCGGGTTTTCTAAAGAAGAAGTTAAAAGTGTCTATCTTGAGCATTGTTCCATGCAAGCACTCATATTTATATTACTAAGTCTGTTTAACATACTGTTGTATGGATGCACAGTGTTTAGCTAGACTTCTATCATTGGGCATTTGATAATTTCCAATTATTTGCCATTATAAACAGTGTTGCTTGGAGATTTAAAAAAAATAACTTATTTAAAGACAAATCTTGCTAAATTGCACAGGCTTCCTTTGGCTTTGAACTCAGGATCCTACTGCCTCAGCCTCCTGAGTCACTGGGATTACAGGCATGTACCATGGCAGCCAGCTGAGATTCTTAAATATGACATGTCCTCATATAGTTGAAATGGAATTCCTCACTGCCCTTTGAAACAGCCCTGTTCCTATAATGGAACTCATGGTAAATTAACCAACTAACCTCAACCTAAGACCTTATTTAGAACCTTAAGTGGATTAAATGGTGATTGTTACCAGCATCTGGGTAAAGTAAATGTTACTAGTCTACAGTAAACTCTAGAGAAATTTCTTTAGTGTAGTCCTGGTCATCCTATGTAATAAAACTTTTTTCATAAAAATGAATCTTTGGTGACATGAAACATTTTGACTACATATTGACTGCTTGAATAATTAGGATAATCAGAAAGATTTTCAGTATCTTGAAAATGTAGTTTTCTGTACTGATCCTTTTAGAAAACACGGGCAAAATGTTGTTGCCCTCTTTCCTGTGTGCTTCACTATTTTCTTTGATTACTAGATATTTTGATTGGAGTGTCCTTCTCATTTTAGCAGCAGGTGGAATGAGAGGACTATTTGTCCACATTCAGTACAGTCATATGCTCTGTTGTTCCTTCACCTTCTAATTCCATTCCATTCCTTTCCCTTCCCTTCCCTCCCCTCCCCGTCCCTTCCCCTTCCCCTTCCCCTTCTTTTCCCCTTTCCCTTTTTCTATTCCTACCTGTCCTTCCCTTCCCCTTTCCTTTTCTCTTTCCCTTTCCCATTCCTTTCTTTCCCTTCCCTTCCCCTTCCCCTTCATCTTTTCCTTTCTCTTCCCCTTCTCCATGCCCTGCCCGTTTCCCTTTCCCTTCCCTTCCTTTGCTGTCCTCCTCTCTCTGTCTCTGTCTGTCTGCTCTCTATTTTTGTGCTATTGGAGGGTTGAACCTAGGGCCTTGCATGTACTCTAAAAGTGTTCTACCATTGGGCTGCACCCCCAGTCCCTTTTTAATTTATTATTTTTATCTTGATATTTTATCCTTAAGTTACACAGGCTACCTCTTGCCTTGAGCTTCTAATCCCCCTGCCTCCACCTCCAGAGTTGCTGGGATTACAAGTGTGCACCATGCCCAGCTCCCCCCCCACCCCCCAAGTGCTGGGGATTGAGCCCACGGCCTTGTGCATGCTAGGCAAGCTCTCTGCCACTGAGCTATACCCGCCCCCCAGACCCTAATTGTTCTTTTTTCTAATGATGCATGTGAACAGCTGGAAACATGATATATAATTACGTTTTACTCTCAGGTGTGGTCAGCATTCATTTCTGAATCTGACAGTAGTGTTTGGTACAGTTTTAGGCATCCTACATTGATTTTGAGAAATGGAAAGCTGATTTTCACATGCAGAATGTCTGAGGATGGGTCTAGTGAGCATAGGAGATGTAGGGGCACCCTTGGTTCATTCTGGTTTTACTTCTGAACTTCCTGGCCCTACCTCGAAAATATCCACTCCCAAAATTATCAATAAAAACATTTTCAGAAAATTTACATGTTTTGATCACATGCCTAGGTACATCAAATTGTGTTTGAATTTTGACATGTCTTTAGATTCAGTTACAACACAGTTGTGAACGTTGCATGCTTTTCTTTTCCTTAGAGTAAATAGGAATTAGGGGAAATAGTAGATTAACAAATCCTAGATTGTAAATTAGCAACCAATGTTAAATTACACTTTTAAATTAGAGTCGAGAGCAAGAGAAAGAATCCTTTTCCATCTACTGGCTAGCTGTGAGGTAGACACTGGGTTGACAGGAAGGGAAAAGCAGTGCTTTCTGCACAGCATTGGCAGTGATAGAGACAGGAAGGGCATGTGCTCTGTTGTTGTTGTTGATAGGTGCCATGGAATTGAGTCGACCCAGAGTGACCCTGTGTACAACAGAACAAAACACTCCCTGACACTATGTCAGTGCTTCTCTGCTATTTGTAGGGTTTTCAATGGCTGATTGTTGTAGGATTGCTTTGAGAGTGGGTTGCCAGGTCCTCCCATTTTTGCAGTGCTGGGGATCGAACCCAGGGCCTCAGAGCATGCAGAGTAGGGGTTAGCTCCCAACTAAGCTAACCCCCAGCTGTGCTGTGTGGTACTTGCTATATATACTATGCCCAGGGTGTATGGCTTGGGAATTGACACAGAACAAAAGTTGCTTTTGAATGGAAAACTGGAGCTGTGGGATATGTTTCATGTCTCTAGTTAAAGTTGATGTTTTATATTTAACTTTTCTGTTTTCTTTGCACTTAAAAATGTGTAGACCACAAAATGACATTTCCCAGGCACTGTCATGGTGGTGATATAAGCAGTAGCAGCAGCAGCTGCCGCTGCCACCAGGACTGCCACCACAATCAATGCCACTGCCAGTGCCGCTGCCACCACCTCCACCACCACCTCTGTTTAGCTGGAGAGAGGGAGGAGGCATAAACAGTAGACATTAATCTCTCCACCCTTGTGAAGAAATAGATATTGTGATTCTTTCCCTTGTGGTTCTTTCCCTGGGAAAGCTGCATTATACATATGTGGGTCTGCTTACTGTACAAGGTGACACGGCTGAGGGAAATGGGGTAAGAGACAACTTAAAAATGAAATTTAGCAGACAGAATCTAAAAAGTAGTAATTATGAAGAACCATCTTTGTTTGGACTTTGGCTTCCTTCTTGTGGACCCACTGAAGTGTGTCCTTGATCACCAAGTTTGTATTCCTTTCACTTGGCTGTCATCAGGGGCTAGGAGATAGCTCAGTTTGGTACCTGTTTTAATCTTTTTGCCTCTGTTTTTGCTACATCTTCTATTCCGTTAAGTGCACTAATATTCTTTTCCTTTCTTCTCTCTCCCCCTATCCCAGTCTGGACTCAACTCCTGTGCCCAAGTGATCCTTCTGCGTAGCTGGTACATAGGCACGTGCCACCTTGCTGGAGTCCCATGCTTAATCTTTTTCCTTTCTTTCCTTCTCATTTCTTCCTTTCTTTATTATTCATTTTTTTTATTTCTGCAGTGCTGGAGATTGATCCCCTGGCCTCACACATGCTAAGCAAGTGCTCCACCACTGGGCTGTGTTCCCAGCCCCCACTGTTTCTTTAATGCATACATTTTCCATTGCTAACTTTCAACCCAAGAGACATAGTTAGTCTGTGGTGGTCTCCAGGTTACTGTTTCTTCATGTTTTCCCCAAGATTAAGTCAGGTGAATCTCTTCAGTTTTCTTCCTCCGGAATGTAAAGTTGCTAGTGCTCAGCTGGTAAAAGGTAGGTCCTGCAGCCAGCCTACCTGTGCTTATCCACATCCCCGGTTATCATTATCATCACTAATAACTCTTGTTTTTATTCATCTTTCTCTTGTTTTCACTTTCAGCAGACCTACTCCAATGAAGTCCATTGTGTTGAAGAGATTCTGAAGGTGAGCTATTTGTTACTACATATCCTTTGATGAAATGGTGAAGCAAGCAGACAAGTGCCCGTGGACTTTCACTTTAATGGATAGTTGCCATTCCCAACCCTCTTTAAAATGATGTTTTTCCCTTCACACCTGCAATAAAATAAAATAAACCGGAATAGCAGCGTAGGGAGACTTACAACATCTAACAGGTTTTATTAATTAAAATGAAATTTTCAAACTGCAAAGCATTTGGACCAGAGTTTTATGGCATCTCTTAGATATTTCTGGTTGTCCATAAAGACCCAGGAAGAGCAGCTTACTTCTGAGAGAGGAAATTCCCTGTATTGATGGAGCGTAGGAGGCACCAGGGGTTAAACAGTGCTGGGTTCATACCTCTTGGTACCTGGTATGTGTGGCCCCTTCTTCAGGAAGACTGTGAAATTTTAAAGGGACAAAAAGAGTGGTAAGTAAATGGGTATCTTGAGACTTACCTTATAGGATTATTCTTTGCTCTTGTTTACTGGGCTTATTCCATGAAAATTTGTGCTTCTTCCATAAATATAACATTGAATACATTACCCACTTGTTCAGTTTGTCTTGCACTACAATGACACATTCCTTCTAGAATTCAATTCTATAAAAAAAATTTAATACTCATGAATTGACATGCTTTCTTTTTATCAGGGAAGAACTACATAAATTGCTATGTTACCCATTTTGACTTTAATTTCTAGGAAACCTAGAGTTTAATTTTAGTGCTCAAATACAGTCATTGTAATGACTGAGGGCTTTGTGTATTTGTCATCCTTCTGTGGCTTATAATTTGCCTCTGTATCAATTTTAATGATATTCTTACTGTGTCTTTTGTAAAGTTTCTGATTTTTTGAAGCAGAAGAAATAGATATGATACATGCACCTATTAATTTTAATATCTACTCATTTTTTCTTTCAAAATGTACATTCACCGAATTTTTTGATCCATATACTTGTTTTTTATTAACTTTTGTAAATGTCACAGAGTTCTTGCACTGTCAAACCATGCCAATTTTTTTCTTTAATTCTGTTAAGTATTAAGTGATGGTAGTGTTTACAACCAGCAGATATATATATATATATGTATATATATATATATATATATGTTTACAATACTTTTCACTTATGAATTTTTTGACAATAGTAATATTTAGCCAGATCTTTGGAAAGTATTGCTATCATTTTTGTTGTACAACTGTTGTTTCTTCTTTCATAGTTAGAATTTTCTGAGAAAGTTATCTGTAAGGAAGTATACTTTGAATGCTAGAATATGATTTTTTTTGCCAGTTCGTAAGAATAATAATAAACAAATTACCTCCATCAGATTTTCATATCATCCTTTCTCTATTCTATTGCTGAAATTCTTTGGTATAGTGAGTCATAAAAATAACTTAATTATAAATTATGGCCTTAGCATTTTCTCTGAAATTGTGGGTGATTTGTTCTATATTTGTTTGGAAAGTAATTGCAATAACATAGATTTGCTGCTACCTGCATGTTTAAATGCTTCTCTTAGGTTTTGATATGTGTTAATATAAGACACATCACATCTTTTCTTTAGGAATGATGGTATTATGGCATTAGACAAACATTTTTAACTTAATAAACTCGCCCATCCTTCATCCCTTCTCATCCAGCATCCCTTGAGTGAGCCCTGGCCTACTGGAAATGCTTGACAGTAGTTACTGCCAGTATTTTCATTTGAAAATCATAAATTGGGACAGCAAAAAGAAGGATGCCCAGGGCTGAAGAGGCATGGGTCTTTTAGAGAGGAAAGACTGAGGGTCTGTACCCTCACCTGTTGTGACCTTACTTAAGTCCTAAGTTCTCCCTGGGAGTTGCTGTCTTCATGGTAAAATGAAAGCTAGCAGAGGAGCTCTAGGGTCCATCCCAGCTCTCTCTGAGGCTGACCTAGATAGCATCTTCTGTCTCAAGATTCCCCTTATTATCGTGTACCAACAATTTTTAATCTTACCAGGAATCCAACATAGGTCTTTCTGTTGGGTGATAGAGCCAGCAGACAGTGAGGATCAACCAGTGCTTAGGATGGAAGTCTTCTAATGAAAGGGTAGTGGTGGTCTGTCACTCCTACGGGTTGATGAAGTAAGCAGGTAGCAGTTAGACTCTGCTAGCAACCAGGAGAGGACAGTGTGCCCTCAGCAAGCACATGCAAACAGATGGAGTTTTCTACTCACAGTGGCAATCTCAACAGCCTGTTAGGTAATTAATGCAGTACAGGTAGATACGACCTGGTGCTGCCTTCCAGTGATGCTGGTGTAATGAGTGGCAGCTTTATTTGTTATTCATTTATTTAACAAATGTCTGTTAAGTCTTCAGATACTTTTCTTGGCACTGGGATGCCACAGTGAAGAAGAGTCCTTGCTTTCATGGAGATCACGTTGTTATTGTTGTTGTTGTTAGGTGCCGTCAAGTCGTGTCTGACTCATAGTGACCCTCATAGGGTTTTCAATGGCTGACTGTTTCGGGATTGCCTTGGGAGTGGGTTGCCAAGTCCTTCTCACATTTTTGCTGTGCTGGGAATCGAACTTGGGACCTCAGAGACTGCAGAGCAGCACTCTACCAACTGAGCTAAACCCCAGCCCGAGATCATGGTGGGAAAGATAAAACTATAATAGGGTGTGGTGATCGGGGCTGGGAACAGTATGACAGGCTCAGGGAACAAAGAAAGAGGCAGAGGGAAGAGTTTGTAGACAAGTCTCCAGGTGGGAAAAGATGATGTTTTAGAGGAACAGTTAGAACTACTCAGTGTGTCTGGAGGAAAATGAGCAAGATGGAAAGAGGGGACAGCAGCTGTGAGACCAAGAAGGGCGGGACTGAGGCAGGTGTTCATGGTTTGTATCTGTGTGGAAAGTCATTGTGAAGACCAGGAGCAAAGCCATGGCTTCGAGACTACCCTGGCAGCCTCTCCTTAGGAGTGGCACCAATTCTCCAACTTAGGCATTTAGGGTAATGTATAAATTCCTTCAGACTACCAGGAAACCACTTAGGGCCTGAAAGAATTTATGTACTTTCCAATTGCCTAATTTAATAGCTAGGACAGCCTGAGGCATTGTGAGTAACAATGGATGTCGTTAGGGAATAATTGGTGACTAAAAGTCATAGGCCTGCAGCCATAGTCCTTCAGATCTCCGAAGCTAAGCAGGGTCAGGCCTGGTTAGTACTTGGATGGGAGACCGCCTGGGAACACCAGGTGCAAGGCTTGGGAGACAGACCTGACAACCCCCTCCCAAAAACAAATCTGCCATTGAAAACCCTATGAACAGCAGAGAAGCACTGACAATAATGTTTCCCCTGTTGTATGTAGGGTTGCTATGAATCAGATACCGACTCCACGGCACCTAACAACAAAAACAAAAACAACAACAACAAAAGTCATAGATACCATCAAGATTCTAAAGAAACTCTTGGAAAACATGAGGATGTTTTCAAACTCCTTGTCAATTAATTGCTACATGTTTTTTTATATTGGAATATTTTATTGGGTCCATACCTTAAAATATTGACAAATAAATAAAATAACAGGGAGCTATTTTTGGTACAGTTTTGAAATATTTTTTAAAAGTTGGCTTTTAACCAAAAGCTGTAGTGGTGGCACACATCTGTAATCCCAGTACTTGGGAGGCTGAGATAGGAGGATGGTGACTTCATAGCCAGCCTAGGCTACATAGCAAGACCTTGTCTCAAAAATAAATAAATAAATAAGTGATATAATTATTTCATTTATTTAGTGCTTTTTGTACACCATGCATCCAGGCACTTTACTTAAGCCACCTTTACAATGCTTTCAAAAAAAGTAAGTGCACTTAGTCTACCTTTTAGTGAGAACCAAGACCTAGAATTTAGGCTGCTTTTGTTGGCTGACACAGCTTGTTTCAGGTGAGAGCTAGGATTCTAGTCTGGGTCTCCGGCTCCAGAGTTTTTACTCTTTCCTGTATGTTTTAGTCCTGAGCTCTTGTGAATTGAGTAAAACAGATGGCTAGTCCATAGATAAGGGCACAATTTCATTGTGACAACAATTACTCAAAGTCAACTTCAATTATGTTGTTTATCACTTCAGTCTCTCCTGGGGCTGTAGCAACCTACAGAATGGCAGTGGGGAAAGGGATGGGAAGAAGGGTAGAAATTAGAAGTGAAGCGCTTGCGCAAGTGCTACCAGCACTGTGAAAACAATGAAGTGTTAGGATACTGGTATGTTATACAGGTGAGATGATAGAACGTGATTTACATTTCCCAGCTTGCTGGTAGAGTGTTGCCTTTCAAATGTTAGAGACAAGTTTACCACACATTGTGACCTGTGTGGCAAGGGACTTCTTTCTCTTATGCTGGGAAGGCAGAAGGGCCTATAAACCTATTCTCTGTGTAGCCTTTGGCTTCCTGCAGGCCTTTGACTCAGTCACTTTGGACCTCAATTTTCTCATCTGTAAAATGTTCGAGTTAATGATGTCCAGTGCCATTTTAGATTTTTCAGAAAGTGCGTATGTATGTGTGTACCTATGCATATGTATTTGTAATTAGACACAATTTTTATCTGAGATAACTTGTTTTACCATGAGTTTTTAAGCAAACCAGAATAAATTTCAAGAATGTTCTTAGGAGAAATGAATTCATGTCAAGATAAATATATTAATTTGTAACTTTTAGAAATCTTGCCTTCAACCAAGAAAATAGTGAGCAACAAAGCTTTCTAAATGGAAAAGGAACATAATTTTTTAAGACCTTCTCCTCCAGAAGTTCTTATGTGCTAATAGTGTGTATCAAGGAAGGGTCAAATCTATTAAAACTCTCCCAAGTGGAACAAGTGGCCTGAATTACTTGTTTGCTTAAGTCAAACAGGAAAGTTCTTCTTCCTTTGAAGTTCAATAATTCCAGGAAGTGCAGTAAAGAAGCCAAGGGGGGAAGAAAGTACTGACTGGAGAGCCCTCTCCCAGCACTGCCAGCCACTTCCAGTCTTACCGTGACACAGACTCCGCCAGCGCCTGTGGTGGTTTATATGTGCTTTAACGTCCTGACGGTTGAGTCCATTCACCTTCCACCCTCTTGTTATTTTTCTTCAAGCTGATTTCTTTTCAGTTTTGTAAGTTGGAGATATTCAGCTTTAAAACCTGGCCCATTGAAATAGGATTTTTTTTAAAAAGTAAATGAAATAACTTTTAAGCTTGTACTTTTCATTTACCATCAATCCACCGTCCATGAAGTTCAAAACATTAACTTAATTAGCAATGAATGTTCTAATTATAATTTACTTTTTCTTGCCTTCCAAATCTCTTTCCAGGAAATGACCCATTCATGGCCTCCTCCTTTGACAGCAATACATACGCCTAGCACAGCTGAGCCATCCAAATTTCCTTTCCCCACAAAGGTAATTCCTTAAGTTACAACAGGCACAGTGTCCGCATGAGGGAAATTACATGCAGTATTACTGGTTGAAATCTTTGGACATTAGGTTAAAATCACAATTTAGCTTCTATACTACTTCATAATGCTTTCAAACACTTTATTCTCCAACTCATGTTAGTAACAACACCTTAGGTTTGTGGAGAGCTTTATAGCTTATAAAAGCATTCAGGGATTCCTAATACATCCTCTCACTCAGGGTTTCTTCCTTTGGAGATGGGATAACAGAGGTACAGGGAAATTAGGCGAGGTAGATTGACTCCTAGTTCAGCAATGTAAGTCTACACACACATGTCTAATACTTTCTAAAAGCTACATTAGTGCTGTTTTATCATTATTATATATATAACAAGCAAATGAACTGACTCAGGCATTTCTGTTAGTGTTTGTGAACAGTACATTAAAATGTAGCCATCTTGTCTTTCTTTTTTTTTTTTTTTTTTTTTTTGGCTTATACTTCTAAATAACCTTCAGAACGTAGGCATAACACACTAAATCTATGTTCTGCTATGCATGCCCGTATAATTATAGATACTCCTTTCTGTGATACTGTTATGAAGTTATGTCTACACAAACCCCAATTTACTATGTTAGATATTTTGCCTATTTTGTGGTTATACTTTTGTAAAAAGGTGACTCGTTATTACTGATTTTAGAATAAACCTTTAAACTTAAAAAAAACCTTTGTTCAACACCAAGCGGGGAAAAAAACTCTAGGAAAGAACAGAAGCAATAAAAGCAATTTTATGTAAAAATCAGATTAATTGTTGTTTACAACCTATGCATCAAAAAACAGATCGATGATTGAATAGAGATCTGAATAGCTGTGTCTATAAGTGAGTAGTACAGGTATTCTTTCCACTATTTCCATTTCCATTTTTCTATGTGTTTGAGAATTTCCTAAGACTATTTTTTCAATAGAAAAATCTGGGCAGTTTTGCCCGTAGGCAAATGTTAATATTTTAATAACTAGAGATTCTTTTTTTCTAGGATTCTCAGCACGTCAATTCTGCACCCCAAAGCCAAAGTAAGTAAATATCTACAATTGTTTACTGCATTGGAGAACAAAGCATAATTTTTACTTTTTATATTAATAACAAATGCCCCAGTAGAGATGAGGCCATCCTGTGTTGAAAGAATAGGAAAAGAGAGCAAATATAAAGATGTTCTTTAGGTGCAATTTCAGACTATGGCAAAGAGTTAATGAAAACGTTTTAGCAAAATACTAAACAAATACAATTTGGTATTACCTGGCACATGATAATTATCTTGAATGTGACTCTCAAAGTATTATAATCCAGGAATTGTACACAAGAGTAGGCAGGGGTTGCTAGGGGTGGTGGTGTACTCCCGGAATCCTAGGACTTGGGAGGCTGAGGCAGGAGGATCACAAGTTCAAGGTCTGCCTGGAGTACACAGATCGTATCCAAAAAAGAAGAAAAAGGTTGCAGTATTTTGTGTGATTCTTTTATATTTTAAACAAAACAGAAATTTTTATAAGAAATATAGCACGTAGCTTTTGTAGCCTTTTTATATCTGTTGGCCATGTACTTCTTCTCCCTTGGTCTATTTTTTTATGGATTCTAAATACTTGAGAACTCAGAGGGAAATAGAGGAAAGCTAATTGAGTTCTGCTGTTTCTCTTCAACAATAACCTCTTATGTCTTGCCTATATGGAAGACATGTCAAGCCTTGCAAAGATCACTAGGGTATTTGCAATTATGTAGTTCATTATATCATAAGGAGAATAATATGCTTTCTCAGATGAAGATAATATGTAGTCGGATCTGATAGTTGCTAAAGCAATAAGGTATTAGTGTTCAAAGGATGAGGAGGCTCAAAGTAGTGTGCATGATGTGTGTGCACGATGTGTGTGGGAGGGGAGCTCATAGATACCCATAGAGGTCTTCAAATCTATCTCCTCACCTTGTTCTTTCCCCTGACTTGTGTTTCTTTCCTTGGTGATTTTATTGTTTGAATTGCAAGGATGTGAGGAGAGGAAAAAGATTAGAAAAACAAGAAACAGAATAACCTTCCCCGGAACAAGGGTGAGAAACTGCAGTGAGAGAGTCAAATCTTTCTTCAGCTGTATTTCATAAATAAAGTTTTATTGGGCTATAGCCATGCCCATATTCAATAAGACATAGCAAACAAAACCTAAACTGCTCTATTCACTATCTGAACTTTATAGAAAAACTTTGCTCCTCCATACTCTAGATATACTGAATAAGATCTTACAAAGAGCTCATAACTAACTTTCCTCCATACACAGCAGGATAAAACCGACTCTATTGCCACAGCATTGTGTAAATAGCAGAGTAAAATTAACTGAAATTTTTGGCTGCTTGGGGGAAGATTGGGAAATCTTTTTTTCTCAACATCTTGGCAGCCAATTCCAGAATAGATGGTCATTGGAGTGGCAAAGGTCTGATGGTGGAGTGCCCACGCAGCCGTGGACAGGGTTACTGTGTGGCTGTTTGTTTCTTACTTCCCCTTCTGCTTCACCGGCTAGGGCTGCCATCATGCAGATTGTGTGTCTCCCACTGGGCCACCCATGGCTCCTGTGACTGCTAGCTTCTGCTTTAGAAAGAACAAACCTGAATCCATTAAGCTGAAGATGAACTCATAAGCACTTTCTTGGCCAGGGGTGAGCCACGTTCTGCCATGTGCAGTAGCATAGCTGATTCCTTGTTACTCTGACGATACATTGTTGCGTGCCGGTGGGACTCTTGTAGGTGTTGCTTCGCCAGCTGCTTATCCTAAATCTTTATAATGCTGCCTCTTTGTCTTTTGGGAACTTTATCTGTGTGAGCAGGTGGACTTTGTGGTCTGAAAATGAGGGATCTAGTGTGTGGGCTGAAGAGGGGATGGGGTGTGGATAGCTGGGGCGTTCAGTGAAGTGTGGAGTATGCATGCACTTCTCAGGGTCTGCCCAGCAAATGAATTCTCATGGCTTCAACGGAGGTCTGGTGGTGCTGGGACATAGGTGTTGGAGTCTGTGGAACGGAAAGTGCAGATTTTATCTATCAGCCCCGCTGTTTATGTCTGCATTTGCCAAACATGGCTGTCTAAAGAGGTCCAGGACCTGTGGAACTTGGAGCCCAGTCAAGATGACTGTGTAGGAGTCTCTGTGAATGGGCACAGAGTGACTTCTGCCCCTCTGAATTGTAGTGCTGGTCTTAGCTGTCTAGACAGAAGGGAAGGCAATTTGAAAATGTCATACAGGAGCTACTGCCACCAGGAGGATAAAGTGATTAATTGCAAATATGCAGGGGTATGCATACAACATTTGTGGGAAGAGTCACTCATCCCTGCCTAAAAGTTACCTACATTTCTTTTCCACTTGGGCTCTGTTCGCATGACCTCATGTCTAGACACAAACGACTGCCGGTCTCCCAACTGGTGTGTTGCCCTCACAGTTAACCCTTGTGGTCCCTTCTGGGTTGTGCCAGGTGGCGCCATTAGACTAATTTCTGTGAGGCATTCCTGCATTATGTCCCCATTTAGATAATGAATGGTGACCCCTAACTTCTCAACTTGGATTCAGAGCCTTCTGCACCTGACTCTCAAACTGTCTTCCATACTCCAAACCAGCCTCACCCTTTCCAGACCTGGGCAGTTCTAATGCCTCTGCTTCTTATGTTCTCCCTTTGACACAGTCCACTTTATTCTTTCTTTAATTGGCCTTCTTGGGTCATTACCAAAAGCGTGAACATTTTTTAAATTTCTAGGAAAGTAAATTTATGCAGTTGGTTTGTGTACTTGCCAGGGGTTATATTGTGAATCTGTTTCATGTCGCCCCCGTCAAGTTTAAGTGCATTGAGGACTCGTCCTGGACCGGGTGCTTTACACATACTAGTCTCCACTAGGCAGACTATAAATAGCTGCTGAGTGAAGAAAGTGGGTCGTGGGGGATTGAATAATGGAGAGACAGGTGGGGTGGAGAGCACAGGGGCTGTGGAAAGGGAGTGCTGGCCAATCGCTGATGGATGTGGGAGTCAAGCCAGATGGGGATGAGAGTGGCCCTGTCATAGTGCTTCTCTGTGGGCCCTGTCAACTGTCATCAAGAATGGAAAAGTGTCGCCCACTTAGGAAAGTTGCTGGCAACTAGGGAGGGCATGCTTCAAGCACTGCTTTTACAGTCTTTTTGGCCTGTTATGAGGCTTTTGTTTCTGAACAAATCCTCCCTCTAAAGGTCCCATAAGTGTTGTCTTCTCATAGTGAGGTGGCTTCCAGCACTATGGATCACACTTTGGCTGAAGAATTTATACCAAGTGTTTAGGTAAAATGGGGTGAGGGGGAAGTGGCAAAAAGGGAACTTACAACTAGTGGTTTCATGAATGTGTGTCATTATGCTGCTCTGACAATGTCTCCCTCCCCACAGAACAATATGATACACCTTCAAAAACCCACCCTAGTTCTCAACAAGGAACATCGTAAGTAAAATGTTTCATTTATTAAAAGTTATATTGAAATTTCCCATGTTAATCCATTGTGTAGGTTTTTCTCCCCTGCTTTCAAGTAATGACATTCATGAAGTCCTACTGCATTGTACAGGGAGGAAATGACCCAAGTTTATAGTTGGCTCAAGTTCCCATTGACGGTTTATGCGCCATAGGAGAGTGTGCTGAGGGGTTTTCTGGAAAGGTTTCGAGCTATTATTTACATATTAACTGTGGAAAATAGAAGGCTTTGACTTTTACAATGTCAGTCTTAAAAGGCTTTAGGGAATGAATTTTGGGGGATGTGCACAATTTGAGATTCTCTGCCATTTTTCTGGCCTACATTTACTAATAAGGAGCTAGCCCTGTTGTCCAGCTGTTCTTTATTAAGGCCAAGCAAGTCCAGATATATTTTGGGTTTTGAGAACACTTTAAACTCACATTATGGATTTTTAATTCCGTATTTTGACCCGATTTATTTCTTGAAAGCACTGAACTACTATTTCTTTCCTTTCTTCCAACTGGTAGTAGTTCTTAGGGACTCAGCGAGGAGGCCATTCTCTCCTTCAGTATCTGATCGGTCCTTCACATGCTGAGCTACTAGATGGAGGGTTTCAGGGGTTTTAGGAGGTCAGGTTCCAGTTTCTTTTATTTTTCAGCATAATGTTTGTTCTGTGTGTTTTGGATTGGGTACATTGTTGAGGATTAGTTTAAAAACTGCATAGCTGAGCTGACGAGGCTATTATATCTTCTCACCATTGCTGAATGTGGGACTAGGTTAAATCCTTGCTCCCAAAGGTCAGCTCCTTGATAGAATTTGTTTTCATCTCGCCATCACAAAATGAGCAAAACAACAACAAAAAAGAACCAATGTAATGAGATTTTTGAAATAAAAATTTTTTTTATACTTTGAAGGTTGGATGTTTTGGCTTATGATCAGAATGTGTTTTCTTTGTGGTTCTGGTAGGTGTGGAGTTCCTATTTATTCTTTAAGGCCCTTTACTTGGGAAAAAAAACTATCAGTTATCCCTTTTGTCTGTTTTACCTTTTCTTTTTGGAAATTCTTTTGCCTCCTCAGTTCTGACAGTCTGAACTACATTTAATGAAGGAGGAGGTTTGTTAAACCAGAGGACGACAGCTGTGGGAATTCTGTGTAGCCAACCCAAGCTTTCACACACAGGGCTGCTTTGTCAGGGTGGGGAGTCAAGCCCTGTAGATTGCAGAAGGCTCCAGCCATTATCTTCGGGCCACTCAGGGTGTAGGCATTGAAGCCTGGGCATCCCACTCCTGTCAGTATGGAGAAGAGCGGAGTGGGGAGAGCAGTGGCACTGAGGGAAGGAAGAGGCTGTGTCTCTGGGCTTGTGAGGAAGAGAAAAAAGGCCATGGGGGCTGTGCTGTGCCTGAGAGGCAACCTGAGGCTGACAGGGCAGAAGTCTCATCCTCGCACTTCTGTCAGCTTGCAGGCTTGCTAGGGACCTTTCTTATGATGGTTTTGCTGCTCAGCGAAATGGGTGGCACTCCTATTAACAGTTAAACCTTTGACATTAGAGGTACCTGAAAGACGATAACAAGTATAATCATTTATCTTGTGATATGTGTTTTCTTTATAAAAACTGTTAATGATAAATGAAATTTTCTTGGAAAGAGAATTTTTGATGCTCCTAGGAGACTTAGGGAAGGGGCAAGTAGGACCTGATGGAGGTGAGGGGGAAAGGGAAAAGTAATACAGCAGAAGGTATTACTGAGGCTGGGCAGATAATGAAGACTACATGGACTTAGAGGATGTGCAGGGGTTGGGGTTGGTGGTATTGCCAAGTCTCAAAATGAAATGTACCTTGGGGAAAAAGGAATTACTTTCTTGAGTTTGCTTTTAATGATGATTGGATAAAAGTGGCATCCCAATTAATTTGTAAAGTGCAGTCATTGTTTCAGATCTAGTATAGCAAATCTCTTAGTGCTTTCGAGTTAATTTGATCTAGTATTGACTTCGAGGTTCTTCTATTTGAGTGGCAGACAGAATGCCAGGGAGATAGTCTAGTGTACTTTGAGTGTCAGAAAAAAATTGTTAATTGCAGGGTCATTGTTGAATCTGTTGCTTTTAAACCCCATGTTTTAAACTGTAGTTATTTTTCTAATAATGACTCTCTTCTCCAAAGCTCTGCGGCTAACTCATTAGCTAGAAAGTCAGTGCTATTTACCCTCACGTTTGGTTACATTTGTTTAAGGGCTGTTGGCTTTGGAATTCTCTTCCTTTCCAAGATATACATCTGTGGAGTTCCCCTGACAAGTACTAAGTATTTCCTCTTCCTGTAGGGATTGTGTCCTTTGTATAATCATGGGCAGTTCCTTTCTTTGCACCTATATGCAGTTTACTCATGTCAGTGCAGTTGCCAGGCTCTTGGGCAGGGTGATGTGTTCACACTTTAGAAACTACAAAGCAAGTCATAATATTGTGGCTGACCCTACCCCCCCCATTGCCAGTCCTTATGAAAATGTGCCTCTGAAATCAACACTTAAAACAAGGGATAGAAATTAGGTGGTGTGGTGGTGTATACCTATAATCCCAGCACTTGGGAGGCTGAAGTAGGAGGATCACCAGGCTTGCCTATATAGTGAGACCCTATCTCAAAAAAGGTAGACTAAGTAGAAGCTCCTGCTGCTGCTACATTTTTTTCCTTCTTCTTCAATGTTTGTTTGTTTTTATGTTTTTGAGACAAGGTCTTGCTACATAGCCCAGGCTGCCCTGGAACTTGCAATCTTCCTGTCTCTGCCTCCCAAAAACTGGGATTATAGGCTTGATTCACTATAATATCCTCCTTTTTTTCCTGTCTCCTTTTTAAAGTGAGCTAATGTTAGCCAGGCTAAGGAGAAAGGTGAATTTTTAAGATTCAGTATTGAAGAATTTCCATTCTTAGTTCAGCAAGCAAACAGAACCACACTCTGTGATGTTCAAAAATCTGTTCAGTTCAGAATTACAGTCACTAGCTGGGCATGGTGACCTTTGTCTGTAATCCCAACAGTCAAGAGGCTGAGGCAGGAGGATCTATGAGTTTGAGGCCAGCCTAGTATACATAGTTTCAGACCAACCTGGACTATACATAGAGACCTTGTCTCAAAAAAGTTAAAACAAACAAAAAACAGGCAAATAAAGCAAAAAATCAGAATTAGTCACCAGGACAGATTAAGACAACATATAGAAGTATTGGAATCCCTAAATGTAGAATCACTTCTTTCTTCATCTGCACCAGTAAGGTACTATGACTTTAGGTTGTGGTAGAATTATAGTTTCTGGAATGGTTATTTTAATTCTTGGATTAGTATTCTAGCTTCAATAAACAGTATTCTAAGTTTTCTTAAGGGATAATATTTGACTTAACATTATATACAATATATAGGTTTATATTGGACACTTATGTTGAAGACATGTTCTGATGAAGCAGAAATAGCTTTAAAAATACTATTATTAAAGTGCTGGAGGATTGTCCTCTTCTTCAGAGTATTCATCTTGGAGGTATTCTTAACTAGAATGTCATAACCATTGCTTGGAATATTTCAGGAGTTCCCATTAGGATAATATATACCACTCTACTTGCCTTGTCTACAGCTATACCACCCTGGTGTCCAATCCCATCAGATCTCAGAAGCTTAAGAAGGTTGGGGCTGGTTAGTCCTTGGATGGGAGACTACCTGGGAATATTGAGTGCTGTAGGGTAGGGAGAAGGACCCAACAGCCCACTCTTGAAACAATTAGCCATCAAAAACCCCATGAATGGCAGAGAAGCACTGACAATAGTGCTGGGTGTGGCACAATGTCAGATAGTGCCTTCATTCTGTAGTACATAGGATTGCTATGAGTCGGAACTGACTTGATGACACCTAACAACAACTTGATCTTATACCGAAAGTCAAATAAAATGGGTAGAATAAATTTGTCAAGTTTCTGTTATGTAATAGGTAAGTTAAGTAAGTAAATGAGTTTCAATGTATGTACTGCAAAAGAAAAATTTATCCTCATTATTCTTGAACATTGGAAACCAAATTATGTAAAAATTCTCTAGCTTTATCTCTGAGTGACTTGGGAATATTTCCAATAATTGCATCTATTTAGTCTTTCATTGTGTAATGATTGGACACAGGCTGTGTGCTCCGTGCTGCCTTAGGTTCTTAGGAAATGGTGATCAATAAGACAGAGTGCTTGTCTTCTACACTTTGTAACTAAATTCAGATTGCATTAATATGGAACAAGGTTATGTGGGGACATGGTGGAGAGAACAGGTGTTTCGGGTGCAGTGATACTTTAGGAAAGAGGTTACGAGAGGTCTCTCAGAGATAGTGCTTGACCTGAAACCTGAATGAAGAGAATGTGCGGTCTACCTGCCACCTAAAAGACTTGATAGATTGATTATGCCCTGTCTCTGAAGGCATTTAAGAACCTCGGGGAGGAATTCTTTTCTTAGCGCCTGCTTTGGAGGAATACATTTGCCTATGTAAAATCTGGTTTCAGGGGAGTTCTTAAGGATCTGTTTGTACCTCTCTGATAAGTGATTCTAGACTAATTTAAACATGTGTGTTTTGATTCTCTAAGACTCTATTAGCCTTAAGGGCAGTTTGTAAATCTCACTGTCTCTGAGATGCTGGGCTATTAAACCAACAAAGCGTAATCTGCTTTTGCAAGAATGTTCATACTCATTCTCTCATTCATTTCTTCCCCACACCCCAAGGTGTGGGGAAGGTTACAATTACAGAGGGCCCCCATGACCCTCTGTATCCTGCTGCCAGCCTCTCTTCACATACAAATCCACTTTCCATCTGGCCCCCTTGCCCACTGTTTGCTTGACCGTCTGTTTGCTTGACCGATCACTCTTCCCACAATGCTTGTGTTGTGGTCCCACTGTTCTTGCAGGTTTCTCTTGGTAAGTGCAGTCTTCCCTAACCACCATATGTAACACTGCAACCCAAATCATCCTTTCTCTTCTGTCCTTTTTCTGTCTCCATCTGCTTGTTATCCATTGAGAAAGTGTGTGTTTTAGTTCTGTCTCCTTCCTTAGGCTGTCAGTGCCACAGGGCAGGGATTTGTCCACCTAGACTTATATCCACAAGGTGTAGATCAGTGCCTGGCACATAGTAAGTGATCAAACAAAAAGCAAAAAAGAAACTTGATCGAATACCTATAAACAATAGGTAATAGACATGCTTTTAAGTAAAAATTTTTCTAGATTTTGTTTCTAGTCGAAAGTGTTGCTAGTATATTTTTATCATAATTATTGATGTAACCTTATTGATTTGGCTTCAAATTTTCCTATATGTAGCTAAGTTTTTTCCCATTTCCATATTTGACATCATAATCTTCACTTTATGGAGTTTAATCTTTTATACCTCTGGCAACAATTTCTATGTTGTTGTTGTTAGGCGCCTTTGAGTCATGTCCAACTCATAGCAACCCTTATAGGGTTTTCAGTGGCTTATTGTTTCAGGATTGCCTCGGGAGTGGATTGCCATGGCCTTCTCCCATTTTTGCGGTGCTGGGAATCAAACCAGGGACCTCAGAGACTGCAGAATGGCACTCTACCAACTGAGCCAAGTCCCAGCCCTAGTGTCTATCTTACTAACCACTTAACTCTTTTTTTTTTTCTTTTTTTGTCAGTGATTTTTAATGTACAACTTAATGGGTCTCATTATGATATTTCCACACATGTGTTTCATCGTACAGTGTTCATGTTAACTTCCCCCTTACCCTCTCATGACCCTCTTCCCTCATCCCCTCCTGCCCCTCCAGTTGTCTCCTTTCTACTTGCATGTCTTGTCTGAGAGTATATCTATCTATATACATACATCCCGACACTTAACTCTTTTGTTACAGTAAAATCATGTACTGAATCAATTTCTTCTCAATCTCGTATCAACAGTTTCCTCATGAATTTGAGTTTTGTCTTCTGTTGGCTATCACCATTTATAAAGGTTCCTACTAGTGCTTAAGATGTGCTTTTTCATTTTTTTGTTTATGCTATGTAGAAACCTCTTCATAATTTGTAACCTCCCACCATCTCTTAGAAGGTGTTCGCAGTACTTTTTTCTGCAGTACTTTTTTCTGCCATGTACCCCAAAGAAACCACAAGCCAGGTATGGTGGTGCACACCTGTAATCCCAGCAATTTGGGAGGTAGAGGCAGGAGGATTGCAAGTTTGAAGCCAGAGGTAGCCTGCATAACTTAGTGAGACCGTGTCTCAAGATAAAAAATTCAAAAAGTGGGGATCTTGGGGTGCAACTTAGTTGTAGAACACTTGCAAAATATGTGCAAGGCCCTGGGTTCAATCCCTTAGTACTCCCCTCCCCCAGACAAAGGTGGGTAGGGAAGTCATAGCCTGATTGAATTTGAATTTAAAATTTTGGGAATTATGGCTCTGCTTTGGAGTTTAACCACCTTCTCTTTCCTACACATGACCCATCTACCATGAAATCATTTTCAGGTTTAGGAGATTGTGTAGCTATATACATTCTCACATGCTTATTAGTGGTTTCTGAAAAGTATTACTTTTCTTACCATTTTAAGTACACCTATACCATGGTCGCGACTTATTAATTACAAATAACCACTGTGGGCTTGCCTTTACTTGCCCTTTCTGAAATAAAATGATTGTAAGAAATGTTAAGCCAAGAATTACGTTTATTTAAATAGGTTCTGGGGTCTGAATTGAGATGTTACAGGATACTAACAGTGAAAGCTTCAGGAAAGCCCAGTACTAAGAAATGGAAAAGAAAGAAAAACTTGTCTCTGTGCCTTCACACAGTCACAGTTGGGCTGACTCATAGAATTGTGCCTGCCAGAACCTGAATGTGGTTCCTTAAGTTTTGCTAGATTAACAGCTGCCTGGAGAATGCATTCACACAAAGGGCTTGGAGGATTGTTTGTAACCTTTCAAAATGTGGTTAAACCTACATGGTAGTTCAAAGAGTTTCTTTACCTGAGCAATTTGACTTTTCAAAGAGTGTCAAAGGAGGCTGTATGGTGCCATATGCTTTGAAATGACTGCCTTGCCTTGGAGTGTGGAAATGAAATTAATTATTTGATCTGTATGTATGTATGTATGTATGTATGTATGTATGTATGTATGTATTATTTGGAGTCAGAGTCTCACTAAATTACACAAGCTGCCTCTGTCCTCCAACTTGTGATCCTCCTGCCTCAGCCTCCCAAGTCACTGGGATTATAGGCATGAGCCGGAGCACCTAGCACTGATTGTTTTATTTTATTATTAATTAATTGATTGATTAATTTGTAGTAGTGGGAGTTGAAACTAGGGCCTTGCACTTGCATGCTTTGCAAGTGCTGTACCACTGAGCTGCACCTCCAGCCCATTTTTTTACTTTTTGAGACAGGGTCTCACTAAATTATGCAGACTACCTCTGGTCTCGAACTTGGAATCCTCCTGCCTCTGCCTCCTGAGTTGCTGGGATTATAGGCATGCATCACCACACCTAGGCAATTGTTTTATTTTAAATGGAGATTTTTCTCTTGGTGAATTTAATTCTGTCAGTTAGATTTTCTAATCATCATGTCATATATTGGCCAAAGCAATGGGGTCTGTTATCCGATGGGATGGACTCTGCATCCCATTTCTAGCAGTGCCAGCTTTGTGATCTTGGGAGTGTGAAGTGGCCCATGGATGGTGAGGGGGCAGTGTAGCCAACATGCAGCGTTTTTGATAAGGAACATAGTTGTAGATTCTGCTTTAGAAAAAAATTACAATGGCATTCATGATTTTCTCTATTAAGCAAGAGTTGGCTATGATTTTTAAATAAATTTTTAATTAGATTGTAGATCAAATACATGTTTCTTATCAAAAACTTTATAATATTTCATTTCACTCTCCTTCTTCCCCAGTAGCATGCTGATTTATGCCGAGTCACCTACCTCTGGTGATGTTATAAGCTGTGGTTTCTGGAACGTTTTGTGATAACTGTTGGCTGGGTCAACAGATACTACAGTTACTAATGTCTGGTGATTCTCATGTGAGATATATTTATTCTTTGTCAGATAAGTTAGACTCACAAATTTTCCTTAAGTGAAATACTTAGTGTGTAAATCCCACAAACATCTGAAATAAGTGATAGGCTTCATTGTCATTATCATTTCTTTTTGAGTATTTTTTAAAAGTAATTTTTACAATCTTCCTTCAAAAGGCACTGCCCCTGCTTTTTAGATCCTCAGTACCTTTTGTACCGGCCAGCTTATTTTGTTGTCTACATAATTCTTTGAAGGAGAAATTTCCATAGTCTGGGGCAGCAGTTTCATGATACCTGTTATTTTCAAAGAGAAAGTAGCGCTAAAATTCAGAACTATTTTTTTTTGAGACAGTGTCTTACTGTGTAGCCCAGCCTTGCTTCACACTCACTGTAGATCAGCATCAATCCTTCTGTCTCTGCCTTTTTTCTGACTTTATTATACCATATTTGTTTTCCCAAAGATATCCCATTTATCTTTTGCTTATAAGTGTCCCTCAGCCAAGCAAGCATTCAGCCACAAACCTGCTGAGTGACTTTTTCTTGCACGCCATTATGTCTACCCACTGCCAGGTCCTATGACTGAAGGCTATATTTTCTAGCCTTGCTAAAATATGAATTTAGCCTCTATTTGATAAACACTGAGCAAGATCTACATTTTCAAGTAGTTAACAGTTTTCATTTTATTTAGAAACTTATTAAAGGATGTTTTTAGTACATTCGTTGGTGAAATAGTTCCTTGGCAGAATTACCACATTGCATGTAGGCAGTCATTTATGAAAGAGACAAATTTTATCATTTATTTTCACTAGAAAACATAGTGATTTTACCAAGGCTTCCCAAAAATAACCATGCCTGCTTACTTCAGTGTTAGATAGTGGTTTTGCAGTAAAAATTTTTGGTCAGGTTATTGAAGAGGTATTTTTAGATATACTGATTGATTTTTAACTTCTAATGTAATTTGCTTTCTGGAGCATCATTAATACTCAAGCAGATTCCCCTTCCTCCAGATTTTACTTGTAACATTTCCTCAAATAGACATAAAACTGAGGGGATGTGTGGGGGGAAGCAATTAGTGATTCATTTCATCTCCATGGAAGAAGCTTAAGGATAGGAGGAGGTGTTAAAATTTGAGAAAACATGTACAGGTTGAAAAATGTTTGGTTTTATTGAGCTTTGTGATCAGCCAGGATGCCTAGAGATACATATTAATGTCAATTTGAGGAAATGAACTGACCTTTTTCACAAGAATAATAGCAATAAAATTGAACCATACTCTACAGTATTAGCTGTGTTACTATCCTTACCACTGATTGGTGTTTAAGCAAGCAAAAGAGAATAATGTTTTGTCTATGAAAAATAGAGCTCAATATTAAGAATGTTCTTTGGACAGGAACAGAAGATAATTGGTGATAGTTCCCTTTATGATTATGTCTTTTTCTGTGTTTAATGATTTTATAACACTTTATATTCCCAACACTGTTTTTTTTTGTTTTTGTTTTTGTTTTTTTTTTTTGGTACTGGGGGTTGAACCCAGGGTCTTGCGCTTGCATGCTCTGCAAGTGTTGGACCCTCAGCCCATTTTTTTTTACTTTTTGAGACAGGGTCTTGCTAAGTTACACAGACTGCCTCTGGTATTGAACTTGCAATCCTCTTGCCTCCGCCTCCCCGAGCCGCTGGGATTACAGGTGTGTGCCACTGCGCCCGGTTCCCAACACTGTTTTTAGTGCTTTACAAATATTCCTTCAACATCCACTCATGGTAATCATTTATTCTAGTTCATTTACACACTATGGGAGAAAATAGTTTGCACGGTGTATATATTTTTCCTTTTTTTTCTTTTTTTCTTCCCTGTTTCTTCTACAGTTTGTTGTGTTTGTGTGGATCTGTCCTCACTGATTAGGAGTTCAGAGTTTCATCTCACAGAGGGCAACAAATGCCTGTTGGTAGTAGCTTTGCTTTATTGCCTGTTCTAACATGTGAAAGATTGGGTTTTGAGGTGGTAAGGGGCTTGGACTGAACTGGATTTTGTGCTAAAAGTGTAAACCTACATTTCCAGGAAAATGAACCATTTGATGAATAAAGAAAACTTATTCCTACCCTGTCTCTCTTTTGTACCATCGGGCATATTTTGTATTTTATATGCTCAAAAAAAGTTATTAAAAGTTATCTCAAACGCTCCACTGTCTGTCCTTGCCCATTGCAGCATGCTGGAAGATGACCTTCAGCTCAGTGACAGTGAGGACAGTGACAGTGAACAAGTAAGTGTCATGCACATGTTGACACCAAGAATCCTTTTAAATCCATCTAACATACCTGAGCTGCTTTGTCCTAACCTGTTTTTTGTTCTTTCTTGGTCCTTTTTTCCCTTATTATGAATGCCTAGACCCCAGAGAAGCCTCCTTCCTCATCTGCACCTCCAAGGTACCTTCTGCATGTTTCTCTCCATCTGTACAGAAAGTTTGCATATTTTTACTAAATGAGAAAAATAAAGCCTTATCTTAGTGCTTTCATAGTTTCTTCACTGGGAAGAAGATAGAGGATATAGCTAAAGGAAAATACCAGTTTAATATTTTTGGAAGCTTAAATGAGCTGTGGAGAAGTTATTAATGTATAAATGTGAGAGTGCATGCACCCTCCTACATCATTGGTTTCAGTGTTAAAATTCTTTTGAGGTGGACAGAGTGACATATACCTTTAATTTCAGCATTTGGGAGGCTGACTCAGGAAGATCGAGAGTTTGATGCCATTCTGGGCTCCATGGTGAGACTCTGTATCTGAAAAAAAATAGTTTGAGACTTTAAACTTAGAATATAGTTAATAATCAGTGTTGTGTAACCAGTATTTGAAAAGTTTGAGTGAAGATCTCAATGTTTTTATGAAAGTGACAAATTTACTATTTTCAAAATTTATAATACTGATTTTTTTCTAGAACTTGTTTCCCACTGTTTGTGTTTTCTCAGTTATACAAATTTCCAAATTGTTTCAGTTGCTTAAAAAATGACCTGCAGTGCATTTTAGTGTGATAGAAAATGGCACTGGGTTTTCATTTTGTAAACAAGCTAGCCATCTTTTTGAAACACAATGCTTTAATTTTTTTGGAAATGGAAACTATTTGAACTATTTTTGCAATATTTCTTTTGGTACTAAACATAATGATTTAAGATGACCTGTCTTTCCCTTTCATGGATAAGGAGTGAAATTATGTTACTCTCTTAAGAGGTACTCATCCATTCAGAACAAGGTTACTACTGAATAGTTGGCTATCATAGAACTGATGTTGTACTTAATAGTGGAGGAAACTCATGTAATTATATAGTCTTACAGATCCATATGGTTTGCTTGCTTATTTATGTCTAATTTTATTAGAATTCCTAGTGAGTATGTTGACTCATAAAATATGACAAATTAGTATAACTTAAAAGTTAAAAGTTAAAAGTTAAGAAAAACCTTAGCATGGGGATAAGTTAGAGGCAGGTGCTCTCTTAAAAGTATGTTCCCTTCTGAATCATTGGCTTAAGTGCCCTAGGTGGAAGTGTGGAAAGGATCACAGAGCTGCTGTGAGGAGATTAGGTAGTGGTACAATACATTTGTTTTAAAATGACTTCAACTAGTGATTTTAGTACTTAATGATTTTATTCTATATTATATATACTATTTAATAAGAATTTATTTTGAAACAATTGTAGGTGGGTTTGGAAGCTTTCAAGATCATAGTTAGTGATTTTTCTAACATTAGCTAATATCTTGGGCAAGATGTTAAGATTGTATATGCTTTGAAACTCCATATGTGTTTAGCAGTGATCAGTATGTATTTTCACTCACCTAGAGTTATTGGTCTGGTCTTAAAATTTAGAGTAGGTAATCTCTAGCCACTCATAAAAATGGCCCATTTCATGATTCCACTCAGAAGTGTGAGTGGATCATCTTGGAATTCTTCTCTCCAAAGGAACACTGTCTAGTAGTTTTTATGTAGCAAATATAGGGAAGTTTTCATTTACTGGTTTTTCTTTTGCACATTCTTTTGGTTACACATAATAGGAGCCAGCAAACGTAAAGAGCCAGATAGTAAATAGTTTAGCCTTTGTGGGCCACATAAGTATCTATTGCAACTACTCAACTCTGCTGTGTGTCATGAATGCCACAGACAGTCTGTAAGAGAATGGGTGGGGGTGAGTTCTGATAAAGCTGCCTTTAGAAAAACAGGCAGCTCATCCAGGCCATAGTTTACCAATCCTTACTATCAGGCACCCAGCATTTCACTTAGGCTTTGTATAGCTTGACATGTTCTCCAAGAGTAAAATGCTACAGGCTTTTCTTTTATGCAGTCATGTGGTGAACTCTTCTAAGGGGTTTTCACTGTTTCTTAAGCCAGTATGGCCCTCTCTCAACTGGATGATTAGGTAATATTGAGGCCCTTCCTTTCTACTAGCAGAAAAGTGGACAGGAGGTAAAGAGGGAAGAAATCTACCTTGCTTGGTCTTCTAATTTTATCCTTGGGTTGCTTTCCAGCGCTCCACAGTCGCTTCCAGAACCAGTGGCATCAGCACATTCCAGTAGTGCAGAGTCAGAGAGCACCAGCGACTCAGACAGCTCCTCCGACTCGGAGAGCGAGAGCAGTTCAAGTGACAGCGAGGAGAATGAGCCCCTAGAAACCCCGGCTCCGGAGGTACCGTGTCCCCCTCAAGAAGCCATCCAAGATGGCAGTGTGCTGTCTTTTGGGCTCGAATCCGTGCTGTAGGCAGTGCTGACCCTGAAAAGGAGCAGTCTTCCCCCACAGGCCACGCTTTTCTGCTCCTATACTGTGGAGCCATCTGCTTCTGTTTACTTATTGGCAGTCAAGACTTGGGACAGATATCCTGTCTTCCCTGGTTAAAATGATAGCTTTTTCTCCGTTGTTGCTAGTATTGTTTGGAAGAACGGCTCATTAAGAATGTTTGCACATCATTTTCTTTTCCCTTCTTTTGAAAAAGAAAACTGGTTTTTGGTAGGCTCCTGTTATAATATTAATGAGAATTCTTTTAGAAATTTCAGGAATGCATGGATTAAGGAAAGCAAAAGGAGACTGCCCAGTTTAGTGAAGGACAGGAACATGAACTAGAAATAAGTCATCAGGAGTTCTATTTTTGAGTCATAAAAGCCATGCATTAAATTGAAGGCAAAGTGATTTTGCCTGGGCTCTGATTCTTGCTCCCTTCTGCCTCATTTAGATCAGAAATAACTATGTTTGCTTGTCACCTACCCTCAGGAGATACTATAAAGATGAACAAGTCAATGAGACTGAAAATCTCAAGCACTAAATTTATCCGGAGAACTTATGTGCTATATGGCTGAGCACAAGAAATTGTTAGTAACAACAAGCAAGGTTGCCACAAACCTTTAAAACTTGAGAAGCATTGTAAAAATTATGCTCAAATAGGATAGTGGTGAAAAAGGAAAACATTCTTATTTTATTTTTGATAAACGAGACCAGCTCATATAGAGAAAACAACCTATCTATTTAAGATGACACCACCGGGAAATGAGGCCTTCTGATTAAGAATGCATTAAAGCTTTCTGTGTTTGTCTCTGTGTTTAGAAAGATGGCAGTTCCACTACAGCATTAACTAAATACATGTGGAGACCACATAGACTTAAGGGGCTTGTCTGAGGGCCAGGGAGGCTGAGAAAATGAGTATCATTTTTTGTTAGATGTGAATCTATCCTGGCACAGAATAAATGCTTAGTATGTTCTTGAAGTATATGAACATGGATCAGCATTAATTGCACTTGATGTGAGTTTTAGATTTCAGAAACTACTCTGTGTTTCTGGGGTTTTTTGTTTCCCTGTGTGGTAGTATTTTGTATTGAAATAATTTTTCTATATTTCAGAGAAAAGGATGCTGAATATGCTACATAGATAAATTTTGTAAAGTTCACCATTAATGGTTATAAGATCTTTGCTTTATGTTTCATTTTCAATAAGAAAAATCTGCATATTTGTTAGGTTATTATATAAGTAGATAATTAAATAATAAAATTGAATTAAAATAAAGTTAAAATGATACAAATTTGGCCGAGTAGTTGAAATCTGGAAAAACACTTAATTTAGTGTTTATAGCAGTGAGATTTATGTCTCATTGGAATAAAGCCAGGCATGGTAGCACATGCCTGTAATCACAACACTCACGAGGTGGAGGCAGAAGGATCTTAAGTTCAAGGCCAGCCTGGACTATAGAGTGAGTTTCAGGCTAGCCTGGGCTACATAGCAAGACCATGTTTCAAAAAACAAACAAAAAATTAACAACAAAAACACTTTTGGAATAGATAGAAAATTCTTACATGTAAAACAAATGCTCCTTTATCGCTTTATTTTTAAAATCACTCTCCTAGCGCCGGGCGCAGTGGTGCACGCCTGTAATCCTAGCGGCTCGGGAGGCAGAGGCAGAAGGATCGCAAGTTCGAGACCAGAGGCAGTCTGTGTAATTTACAAGACCCTGTCTCAAAAAGTAGAAAAAATGGGCTGGGGGAGCTGGGCGTGGTGGCGCACATCTGTAATCCCAGCGGCTTGGGAGGCGGAGACAGGAGGATCACAAGTTCGAGACTAGAGGAAGTCTATGTAACTTAGTGAGACCTGTCTCAGGAAGTAAGGGAAAAAAATAAAAGGGCTGGGGGTGCAGCTCAGTGGTCCAGCACTTGCAAAGCATGCAGGTGTGAGGCCCCGGGATCAACCCCCAGTACCACAAAAAAAAAAAAAAAAGAAA
>VMDO01002026.1:0-181985 GCA_007922755.1 Pedetes capensis
TTTTTAATGTACACCTTAATGTGATTCATTCTGACATGCTTTTCATTATGGCATTTCCACATATGCATTTGATGTACATTATTCATATAGGTTCCCCCTTACCCTCTTGTACGCTTCCTTCCCCACCCTCCCCATCTAAGTCTTCTCTATCATTTACTTGGTAATATTTTTCTATATGTCCTTGGGTTCCAGTTCTGTCTAAGATAGAAACTTTTCCTGTAGTGAACTTTGTTTTTATCTTATCAGAACAATTGCATGCATTTTCTAGACCATTTATATTGACACCATTCTTAGCTTTTTTTTTTTCCATTTTATTTTGATCTGACCTTTGAATAGGATTTTTCCTTCTTATAATTTTGGTTCAGCTCCCATATATGAGTGAAAACATGTGTTGTTTCTCTTTCTGAGCTTGGGTTCTTTCACTTAAAATAATTTTCTCTAATTCCATCCATGACCTTATTTCATTTTTCCTGATTGCTGAGTAGTATTCCATTGTGTATATGTACCATAGTTTTTTTGTACATTCTTCTGTTGAAGAGCACTTTGGGTGATTCCATATCCTTGATATTGTGAAAAGTGCAGCATTGAATATGGAGATGCAGGTGTCTCGGTGGTATGATGACCCATCTCCCTTTTGGTAAGTTCCCAATAGTGTTATACCTGGGTCATATGGTAGATCTATTTTCAGTTTTTTAAGATACCTCCATTATTGATTTCCACAGTGGTTGGACCAACTTACAACTTCACCAACAATGTAAGAGTGTTCCCTTTTTTCCGAAACCTCCAGAGCATTTGTTATTATTTGTTTTATTGGTCTTGGCCATTCTTACTGGTGTAAGGTGAAATCTCAGAGTTGTTTTAATTTGCACTTCCCTAATGGCTAGAGATACTGAGCATTTTTTCATATGTTTCATGGCTTTATGGGCCTCTTCATTTGAGAACTGTCTTCTGAGTTCCTTTGCCCATTTGTGTATTGGGTTATTTGGTTTTTTGGGAGTTTTTTTCTTAAGCTCTTTATAAATTCTAATAATTAGACCTTTATCTGATGTATAAAATGTGAAGATTTTTTCCCATTCCGTGGGGATTTCCTTGACTCTGTTAATTGTTTCTTTTGCTGTGCAGAAGCTTTCTAATTTCATGTAATCCCATTTATCTATTCTTCTTGCAATTTCTTGAGCAATTGGGGTCCTATTAAGGAAATACTTTAGTATGCCTATATGATGGAGTGTATTGCCTATCTTGCCTTCTATAAGTTTTGAAGTTTGTGGTTTTATGTTGAGATCTTTTATACATTTTGAGTGAACTCTCATGTATATTGAGAGTTGCAGGTCAGCTTTCATTTTTCTGCATGCGAATGACCATGTTTCCCAGCACTATTTGTTGAAAAGGCTGTCTTTTTTCCAGTTTACTTGCTTTGCTTCTTTGTTGAAACTCAGGTGGCTATAGGTGTGTTGAGGAATATCTGGGTCTTCTATTTCATTCCAGATGTCTTTGGGCCTATTTTTGTCCCAGTACCAAGCTGATTTTGCTACCACTGTCCTTTAGTATAGCTTGAAGTCAGGGATTGTGATTCCACCTGCACTAGTTTTGCAGCTTAAGAGTGTTTTGGCTGTACGTGGTCTTTTGTGGTTCCATATGAATTTTTGGATCATTTTTCTGTAAAGTCTGTCAGCGGAATTTTAATGGGTATTGCATTAAATCTATAGATTGCTTTTGGTAGGATAGCCATTTTTACTATATTAATTCTCTCTATCCAGGAACAAGGAAGGTCTTTCCATTTTTCAGTGTCCTCTGCTATTTCTTTCTTCAATGTTTTGAAATTTTTCTTGTAGAGATCTGAAGGGTCTTGGTTAGGTTGATTCCAAGGTATTTAATTTTCTGGTGGGCTATGGTGAAAGGTATTTTTTTCTGAAATTTCCTTCTCTTTCTATTTGCAGTTGGTGTAAAAAAAAGGTATTGAATTTTGTGTGTTAATTTTGTAGCCTGAGACTTTGCTGAAGGAATTAATTAGTTCTAGCAGTTTTCTGGTTGAGGTTTTGGGGTCTTTCAGATATAGGATCATATCATCTGCAAATAAGGATAATTTGACCTCTTCCTTGCCAATCTATATCCCTTGTATTTCTTTCTCTTGTCTGATTGCCCTGGCCCTGGCCCTGGACATCCTTGTCTTGTTCCACATCTAAGAGGAAATGGTTTCAGTTTTTCTCCATTTAATATAATGTTGGCTGTAGGTTTGTCATAAATGGCTTTTATGAAATTAAAGTATTTGCCTGTTATACTTATCTTCTCCAGCATTTTTATGATGAAAAGGTGTTGCACTTTGTTGAAGGCCTTTTCAGCATCAATTGAGATGATCATGTGTTTTTTGTTTGCCAGTTTCTTTCTTGATATGCTGGATTACATTAATTGCTTTCCATATGTTAAACCAACCTTGTACCTGTGGCATAAATCCCACTTGGTCACGGTGGGATACTCTTTTTTATATGCTGTTGGATTCTGTTTGCCAGAATTTTATTAAATATTTTTGCATCTAGATTCATAAGGGAGATGGGTCTATAATTCTCCTAGATGAATCTTTTTCTGGTATAGGTATCAGAGTGGTGGTAGCTTTATAGAATGAATTTGGGAGTGTTCCCTCCTTTTCTATTTTTTGGAATAATTTGAGAAAGACAGATATTATATCTTTTTTAAAAGTTTGGTAAAATTCTGCCGTGAATCCATCAGGGCCTGGGCTCTTCTTTGTTGGGAGACTTTTAATTACCTTTTTTATTTCTGTATATGTAATGGGCTTGTTTAAGTCAGTTATGTGTTCTGGGATTAGCCTTGGTAGGTCATACGTGTTAATAAATTTGTCCATTTCTTCTTCATTTTCATATTTTTGGGAATACAGTCTCTCATAGTAATCCCTGACAATTTTCTGTATTTCATTGAAGTCGGTGGTTATGGACCCATTGTCTTTCATAATATGTACTACGTTGGATTTTTCCTTTTTCTTTTTGATGAGGTTAGCCAGAGGGGTGTCTATTTTATTAATCTTTTCAAAAAACCAGCTCTTAGTCTTATTAATTTTTTGAATTATCTCTTTGGATTCTAATTGAGATATTTCTCCCTTTACTTTTGTAATTTCCTTTTGGGTGTTCCTTTTAGGCTTGATTTTTTGTTGGTTTTCCAGTGTCTTAAGATGAGTCATTAGGTCATTTATTTGGCTCTTCTTTATTTTAATATATCTATTTTATAGAGGAGGAAGCTTAGCCCTGTGGAACAAATTGTGTCCCTGGTAGAAGATGGTTTTGTAGATGGGACCTTTGGAAGATAATTAGGTGCAGATGAAGTCATGAGGGTGGAGTTCTCATAATGCGATTAGCATCAGAACTCTCTCTGTGCTATGCAAGAATACAGCAAGCAGAAACACTATTGTAAGTCAAGAAAGTCTCACCTTAACCTGGGCATACTGGTACCTGATCACAGACTTCCAGCCTCCAGAAATGTGGGAAAATAATCTTTGCTTTTTAAGTCACTCAGTTTATAATATTTTTCCATAGCAACTATAGCTGACTAATAAAGTACAGAACAAAGAAGAAAAATGGCTGGTCTAATGTGACAGAGCAAATAAGTAATGAAGTCAGATTGAATCCAGCAAAGTTGCCCAAAACATTTATTATTAAATATGTTTGGTATCAAGATTATATTTACATCAGAAAAAAATTCAAAAATTTTCAACAAATACCATAATATTGGAGAGAGATAGAGAGAGAAAAGAGAGGAGAGAGAGACACACCCAGAGAGAGAGAGAGAGAGAGAGAGAGAGAGAGACAGAGAGACAGAGAGACAGAGACAGAGACAGAGACAGAGAGACAGAGAGAGAGAGGGAGGAAGAAAAAGAGTTTATTGTTAGAGGCCAAGTCAGGAGTGACTCATATCAACCCTATGTACAGAAAAAGGGAACACTACTCAACACTGTGTCATGCCCATCACTGTCAGTGCTTCCCCCTTTATTTATAGGGCTTTCAATGTCCTTTTCCCAAGCCTACAGCATTGGGTATTCACAGGCAGTTTCCCATTCAAGGATGAACCCTATGAATAGCCCAGAAGCACAGACATAGTGCCAGGTATGACACCGTATTGGGTAGTGTTTTGTTCTGTTGTACATAGGGTTTCTATGAGTTGGACTCAACCCCACAGCACCTAACAACGAAAAAGTTTGCTTCTATTTTTTAAGAGCTTCTATTTTTAAGAGCTTCTATTTTTTAAGAGAAAAAGTTTGCTTCTATTTTTCATTCACTGGTGATTTGGTTGAATATACTTATTTATTTATTTTTCATAAAAATCAAGCATTCCACTATGATACTCTCAGTTGGCTTTGTTCTTCTTATTTAATTTGTCAGGTAAGCCAAAGGGATATTTTGCCTGCAAAGCTAGTGATTTCTTCAATTCAGGAAATATTTCTTGTTAAATACTTCAAATATTTTATTTTTTCCATTTGTTCTTGATTCTTCAAGCCATTTTAACTATCTGGTGATAGAGTTGCAAATCTAATTCTATCATAACATTTACACTAACTTAAAATTCAGTTCTAATTGTGATTTTAACATTTACCTATCCAGGGTTCAACTACTTCTTTCTGATAATCTGTATTCTTTTGACTCCCTCATTTGAATTGTCAACCAAGATTCTGTTCATTCACCATATCACACATTTGAAATTTTTCCATAATTGATTTTGTTACTAATTATTTTAAATATTTGAAACTTATTTTATTGTTTTTCATTTTATTGAATAATTTCTTTATTTCATATATTTTATCTTTGTATTATAATTTCAACCAAATTGTGGGTCTTCCAATGGAGTAAAATAGTTTGTGTCATAGATTTCATGCTTTCTTTCATTTCACTGGGAGCACATTTTAGAAATTCCGTTTGACTTCCATTTCCTATAACATATCCTTTCTCAAAAGTACTTTCAATGCTTTCTTTTTTGATGGCTTAATTGTCTAATTTTGGTGTCATAGAACATTTTATAAGCCACAAATTTATTTGTATTTTACTTTGAATTATGAAATTCTCAGTCAAACTTAATATTTTCTTCAAAAGCAAAACAAATAATCCCTCGATTTGAGTCCTCTCCGATTAGATTCTGTGACACTTCTATAAGATATGAAGCCATAAGTTGATTACTAGGTAACAAGAGATTCTGCTGCTTAGAAGGTGATTAAAATTGCTTGAGCTAAGATAATTCAATGGGTAAACAAATGGACTTTTATTTTGTAACAATTGCCTTTCCACTTTTAATTTCCATCATATTGAACAGTTTGCCATTTTCGCCAAAGATCAAGCGTTTTAGCACTTCAGTCTCTGTGTATTTACTTTTTCTCTCACTAAAAGTGCTCTTGTCATCTTTCAGCAGCCAGTTAACTCCCACTCATCTTTTAAAGGTAATTTTAAGCATTATCTTTTGATAGAATTATTCTGTGATGTCTGTGTCTGAACCAGATGATTCTAATCTCAAATTCCATGTCAGCCTGTGTGCTTCTATAATATGTTGCAGCACAAAGGCTTTTGTGACTATATAAGTCCAAGTAGATTATAATTGGGACTAGAGTTTAGCTAGATTTTAGAGTGTCATTCTGTACTCTCTGAGGCCCTGGTTTTGATCCCCACAACTGCAAAAATGGGAGAAGGACTTGGTAGCCCATTCACAAAACAATCCCAAAACAATCAGCCATTGAAAACTCTATGAAGAGCAGGGAAGCACTGACATAGTAATGGGCATACAACAGTGTCAGGCAATGTTTCCTTCTGTTGTACATAGGGTCACTATGAGTTGGACATGACCAGAGAGCACCTAACAACAAAAACAACAGATTTTATTTGGCTTGCTAAATTCTTTGAACTTCTGGTCAATATTCAAATATTTTCCTTAAATATTCAAATGAAAATATATAAGCAACTTTACATTGAATTCATCCAATTTACATATTTCTCAATACATGTTTGCATGCAATCTAACATTCCATGTCCCTAGGGAAGCATTCCCAGTGGACTGTTGATTAGTGCAGGCCACCTTTACAGGCCATGAACATGTGCCCTGAAAGGTTGTGATTTGTTTAGCCCTGAAATAAAACAAAATTAATTTCAGCAAGAAGGGTGGAGGCTCCTAGACATGCAGAGCACTCAGAGTAATATCCTGTTGGATAGCAGAAAGAGACAATTTCCTTGTGCCTTTTCTTTTTCCTTTTCTTTGTAATTTACTGGCATCCAATTCTACTGATATTTAAACTGTGGGCATGTATAAAGTTATATCCTTCTAGGAAGTGGGAGTGGAGTCAGAAACAGGCAACCAACCTAAAACTTAATAAGCCTACTCTTTCTAGTCTCCTGAAATAATCTTCCTCCATGATCATGTAGAAATACCTAATAATCTATCTTAGTTTCTATTTCCAACTTGTCTATTGTCAGGTTGATACTATTCAAATTATGTAATTTAGAAAATGTGCATAAAGTTCCCTCTATCTATTTCCCTGAATTTCAAGATGAAAAAAATTAATTCCTTATTTTCCTGAATTGTTTTCCTATCTTTAAACTCTTTGCTCCTCATTTTTAATTTTATGTAAGATTGAGATAATATCTTATTATCCAGGCTAATGAAAAATTTAGAAATAAAACATGGTGTATAATCACAGACTAGAAACTACTATGGTTGTTGCTGTTGCTATTAGTAGAAACATCTGGCATTATCTATAGCTATTCAAGCATCTATTCTCTACTGGCTACTAGTGCTAGGCATTGGACACTTTATGCCTGTTGATATAGAACATTTATAAGGAAATATATTCCTGACATGATCATGCATATTATCTTTTTCTCTATAAGTATAATCTGTTGGGCTGGGATTTAGCTCAGTTGGTAGAGCGCTGCTCTACAGTCTCTGAGGTCCCGAGTTCAATTCCCAGCACCACAAAATGGGAGAAGGACATGGCAACCCACTCCCAAGACAATCCCAAAACAGTCAGCCATTGAAAACCCTGTGAGGGTCACTATGAGTTGGACTCGACTTGAAGGCACCTAACAACAACAACAATATAATCTGTTAGTATTATAAATGCACTTTTAGCGTAAGTTAATAACCTCAAGGGATTCTATAGTCTCAATTTCAGGTCCTATAAAGACAATTGCATAAATTTTAAACAGGGAAATTTTGACTTAATTAATGTTGTAGTAAACTTGGCCACTCCCTTATTAGGGGAGAATTTAGTGGAACTTAGCCATTTGGGTATCATTAACCAATCAAAGGAGATAATATTTCATTTTTCTCTTTCTTATCACCAGTACACTTTCCAGTATGTAGCATTATTCATTAAATATTTTTGATATAATGAGAAAGAACTGAAAAAACAGCAACATTAATCTTTGTTATTAACACCATGAATATCACTTTATTACTTTGTTTATGGGGCTGGGGTTTAGCTCAGTTGGTAGAGTGCTGCACTCTTTGATGCCCTGGGTTTATTCCCCAGCACCACAAAAACTGGAGAAGGAACTTACAACCCACTCTCTAAACAATCCCCAAACAATCTGACTTGAAAACCTTATGAATAGCATAGAAGCACTAACATAGTTATGGGAAAGTCACGGTGTCTGGGTGTATTTAGTTCAGTTGTACACAAGGGTCACTGTGAGTTATACTGGACTTGACAGCTCCTAGCAAAACAACGACTTTATTTATAGGCAAGTTTTATAATTATATAGACTCAGTATCTAGAAAATTGGAAGTAATCCTATGAGAAGTCAGACAGAAAACATAGGAAAGTTCAATTATAATTTAAAGTTGAATACTGCCACAGATTTGGAACTTTAAAAATTACGAGAACTGATGCTGTTTGGCATTGGATTATTCATTTTAATTTAGATTGTAGATGGACAATTTTCACTCAAAGAATTTTAAGTGTCATTTACATATATGTTGTTGTTTTTAGGTGTCATGAAGTTGTGTCTGAGTCATAGCAATGCTCATATGGTTTTCAATGGCTGATTTGCTTTGGGATTGCTTCTGAAGTAGATTGTCATATCCTTCTCCCATTTTTGTGGTGCTGGTGATTGAACCCGGGCCCTCAGAGAGTGAAACAGTGCACTCTCCCAACTGAGCTAAACCCCAGCCCAGGCCATAGTGACATTATTGATATGTACAACAGAATGAAATAGTACCTGGCACTGTGCCATACCTGGCAATATTTTCAGTGCTTCTCTACTCTTCATAGGGATTTCAATGGCTGATTGTTTTGAGAGTGAGCTGCTAGGTCCTTCTCCCATGTCTACAGCACATGGTAATTCCAGGAAGGCTCCTGTTTAAGGAGTAAGGAGGACTGATCTTGCCTATCTTCTGAGATCAGATGAGATCCAATGCTAGGATGGTATGGATATAGACATATCCATGCACATGCTCTTGAGCTGAGGTTTAGTTCAGTTTGTAGAGTGCTGCTCTGCACTCTCTGAGGCTGTGGATTCGATTCCTGAGCACCTCAAAAATGGGAGACCATCATTCATTTTATTCCCAAAGCAATCCCAAAACAATGAGCCATTGAAAACTCTATGAATAGCAGAGAAATACAGACATCATGCCTAGGAATGTTTCACTCTCTTGCACATAGGGTTGTTATGAGTCAGACTAGACTGAATGCACCTAACAACAACAACCTGGGACTTACTGTGTTCTAGGAATTGTTCAATGTGCTCCTACTTCCCATAATTCTTATCACAACCTTTCAACATGGACTGTTACATTGCTCACTTTACAGATGCTAAAATGAGGCTGAGAAAGAAGAAAGAGAATAATTACTTCATGTATAGTTATACACTGTAAAGTATAGAACTTAGATTTAAATAAGTATTTTTACTCATGTTCATAACTACTGTCTGTTCAGACTTTGTAATATTGTACAGACTAAGTTAACCTGGTGATTAGTAATATGCTGATGATTTAGAAACAAACCTTGTCTCATGTTTTTTACTAGCTTATGAAGTAGGCTCTACTCTTAGTTTTGTTTTACAAGAAACTAAAGCTAACACAAACTAGCTGTTGTTTTTAGAGTGATAGATATTGATAATACAGAAACAAAGAATAAATATCACGCCCTGCCATATGGACACCTAATCCTTAGAAATGACCATGAATGTTACATATTTTTTACATCATTCAGCCATAGCAAATAATAAATAAAAAATTATTTTTGAGTATTCATAGATATGTCCTCATTCTCTGTTGTCTCAAAGTAAGATTAAAAACTTGTAGTATTGAACATTTAATTTTAAGACTGACTTTTTCAAAAAATATCCACATGATGCTATGAATTTATAGTTCAGCAGTGACTCTTATTAAAGGATTTAATAAAAATATTTTTATTTCAAATTTTTCGGTAGGATTTTAAATGGTGTACCTTGCTAAGTCATATGAATTATTTAGAACCAAAATTGCATTTCTACAAGTATTACATGTACTTGTAAGCACAGACTTTCCCTGCAGTATTTCAAGAATGTGATATTATAGCAGGGCCACTTATTCTGGAGGTAGAACAGTTTTAAACACCACTTGAGTGGTTGCCTAGAAATGACACTTATTGCACATTAAGCATTGGTGTTAAGGTGCTTTAAACATGATCTCTCTCTCTCTCTCTCTTTCTTAGAACAGAGAACATTGTACAACACTTGTATCAGGAAGGCTAGTAACTATTAAATCTTTGCTCTGGTGGTGTTTTAGGACTTTTATTTTTAAGTTCACTTATCCCAATTCTATATTTGTTAGCGATTTAAGAACAAATACAACATTCTTGCAATTAATTTTTTAGGTTGATATATATCTTGTAAAGGAAAATAATATGAATATCAAAAAATGAGTGAAAATCATTTAAAAAGTACATAACATCTTACCTCAAATCATTATATTGGTGCAAAGGAGGAATACTATACACTGCATTTAGAGATGTCTGAACTCAATCTCATATAAGGTTATGCATTTAATATTAACTTTCATATATCACTTGATCTCATATAAGGTTATGCATTTAATATTAACTTTCATATGTCATGATATTCATCTGAAAATGGGAATAATAATTATTCACTATGTGCTTCACAGGATTTATTAGATTAGGCCACTATAACATGCTTATAAAGCATAAATCATGAGTCTTATATGAAATATGTTTGTTTATATAGTCAGTCACATATACATTGATGAAGGTAGTTTGGTCAGCATTTCTTTAACTCTGATTAACTTTATTGAGAAGGGTGCTCTGTTGCATATTGGGGCAAGATTAATGAATTCAGAAAAAACAATGTAAATTTACTCCCACAAGTAGAGTAAAATTAAAGTGCCCACCCAATCACTGAGATTTCACAGTACAATTTTCCTACAGGAAGGGCAAGAATACATGGAGTCTGCAAGTAGTGCCTTCCAAGTACAGATTGTTCAGAAAACGTCAATTGTCATTCTTATGTGCCATGTCTTAGGTTAGTGATCAGTAGATGGCAATCTTAGCTTTATCCTTTCACAACTGAACACATTGTCAAAAAATCTACAGGATTTTAAGTCAATTTTATACTCAGTACAATGAGGAATAGAGAAGTAAAGCAAATTGCATATAAGTACTTTAAAACTTAATGGCATAAAATAACTACCATTTTATCTTTCACTTTTGTAGGTTATAAATATTATCAAGAATCATATGGTATTTCTTGAATGTCATGTGGCATAGATTATGACCACTTAGGTATTTATTTGGCCTGGTAGATTCAACGTAGATTCACTGATAGCTCTGGTTCCTGGTGGGAATAACTAAGAATGGTCTCAAATGGGTGACCACGTTGTAAAGGTACAAAGTTACTTTCTCTGACTTTCAAATAGAAGGAGAAAAGATATCACTTATCCCTGGGAGATTTTACAGCCAAACTTAACCCACTACAGTGTAAGTCATTTTGGACAGAATATCATTTTCCATTAAATTGCTCTGTATTAATCTACGTTTTTCAGAAAAGTAGAACCAATAAGATAGAGAGACAGATATGGGAATTTTACTATAGAAATTGGCTCAGGTAACAATAGGGGACAAAAAATGTCTCATGATGTGCCATTTACAAGCTGTAAAACCAGGTAAACTAAAAGAATAATTCAGGACCAAGGTAACTAAGGGTCAAACTCTCATTCCAAGGCTAAAGGCTTGAAAACCTGTGTCCTAGAATTTGAAGGCCCAAAAATCAAGAGCTCTGATGTCCAAGGGAAGGAGGAAATGTGTTCCAGTTCCAAAAGAAACAAAGGGAATTTAGTTTTCCTCCACCTTTTTCTATTCAGGCTCTCAATAGATTAGATGACATTCACTCACATTGGTGAGAGCTGATGTTCTTTATTCAGTTCACTAATTCAAATGCTGCCTGCACCTGTAGCCCTGTGGCATCTGATCCCCTCAGATCTCGGAAGCTAAGCAGGGTTGGGCCTGGTTAGTACCTGGATGGGAGACCTCCTGGGAACACCAGAAGCTGTAGAAGGACCTGGCAACCCCCTCCCAAAAATCAATCTGCCATTGAAAACCCTATGAACAGCAGAGAAGCACTGACAATAGTGTTTCCCCTGTTGAACAGAGGGTCACTATGAGTCGGATATCCACTGGAGGGCACCTAACAACAACACAACAACAATTCAAATGCTAATCTCTTTCTTCCAGAAACACCCTATCAGGAAAACCCAGAAATAATGTTTACCAGACACTTGTTGTTAGGTGCCCTCTTGTTAGGTCAGACTCACAGTGACCCTCATGGGGTTTTCAATGGCTGATTGAATTTCTGGATTGCTTTGGGGTGAATTACCACATCCTTCTCCAGTTACCAAATACTTACATATTCTTTAAAGTGATCAAGTTGAAACATAATTTATCATAGGATGTTCATTCAAATTTTAGTGAAAATCCTTCCATTATTTTCTTTGAGATATTTTATTGGGTAATACATCAGAGTAATATCTTCTTTTAACATTTTTTGTCATTTCAAAGTTATACCCATGTAATTATTAACCAAAGAATAAACCTTGGTTTTGTCACAAACCCTCAATGAAAGCATGAAATGGTGGCTTAAGTTTATTTGGCTAAAGTGCAATTATGCTTAAAATTCATTAGTCAAAATGAAAATTTCTAGGTCAAATAGACTATATAAATTTTTATATGTATTCTCCTGGAGGTCACAAATTGAAAGGATAATTTTCTTCGTGATATTTTAAACTAATGTATTAAACATTCATTCATTTTTACTTCAAATATTAATCCTACTAAAAATTCCATATTATTTTCAAAATGCTCTGAGAATTTTATATTACCTAACTTTCTCATTTTGTTTTCAGGCTCTGAAAAAAAGCTATAGATTTTTTCTAGACAGATTTCTATTAAATCAAATGCTATACTCAACACTGTGTTCTCAATCAATCTTTATCCCACAATAGTTTCCTCAAATGAAAATCAGAATCTCACTGCCAATCTTTTTGTTGTTAGGTGTCCTCAGTGGTTAGCTGTGTGTTTCTCTGAAAGTTGTTGTTGTTTTTTATTAGGTACTGTTGAGTTGGATCTGACTCATAGCAACTCTATGTACAATAAAACAAAATGTTGCCCTATTCTGTGTCAGGCACATGATCTGATCTTTTTTTATGTTTAAGCCAATTGTTGCAGACACTATGTCAATCCATCTACTTAAGAGACTTTCTGTTTTTCATTGACCCACCACTCTCTCAAACATTATGTCCTTCTCCATGCATTGACCCCTCCTGAATACATGTCCAAACTACATAAGACACAGTCTAGCCATCTTCGCTTCCAAGGTGCACTCTGGATGCACTTCTAGGACAGATATGTTGTTTCTTTTGGCAGTCCATGGTATATTTAATATTTATCTCCAGCACCTTAATTGAAAGTATCAATTCTTTACTCTTCTCTCTTATTTAATGTTCAGCTTTCCTAGCAATATGATGCAACTGAAAATATCATGGCATGAATCAGGCACACTTTCATGTTCAGTGTGATATCTTTATTTTTCAACACTTTAAAACAGTCTTTTGCAACAGCTTTTCATGATGCAATGTGTCTTTTGATTTCTTGACTACTGCTTCCATGGGTATTTATTGTAGAACTAAGTAAAGCAAAACCTTGGACAACCTCAATATTTTCTCCATTTATCATGAAGTTGCCTACTGATCCAGTTGTAAGGATTTTTGTTTTGTTGATGTTGAGGCACAATCATATTGAGGGCTATGTTATTTGAACTTCATCACATGCTAAAGCTATGTCAGTAGAAAGCTATGCAAGCAGGATTCAGGTGAGCTTCCAGACTAAGACAGACTAGGGAGCAGTACCTGGCAGTCCACTCTTAAAACAATTAGCCATTGAGAACCCTATGAATAGCAGAGAAAAACTATCAGCTACAGTGCCAGAAAATGAGTCCCTCAAGTTGGAAAATACTCAAAAGACAACTGGGGAAGAATTTCTTCCTCAGAGTAGAATCTACCTTAATGATGGGAATGGAGTAAAGCGCCAGAGACCTCTATTTGCTGATATGTCATGACTCAAAATGAGAAGGAACAACTGCAAACATCCATTAACAGTGGAATGTGGAATGTACATAGTATGAATCTAGTAAAATTAGAAATTTTCAGAAGGGAAGTGGAGTATATAAACATCAACATTATAGGCATCAGTGGGCAAAATAGACTGGCCCGAGCCATGTTGCATCAGATAATCATATGGTCTACTATGCCAGGAATAACAGATTAAAAAGAAATGGGGTTGCATTCATGATCAAAAAAGACTTCTCAAGATCTGTCTTGCAGTACAATGCTGTCTTTGATAGAATAATATCCATACACCTACAAGGAAGGAAAAAAGGAAGACCCTCAGCTAAATGGATTGACACAGTGGCTGCAATAATGGATTTAAACATAAAAATAAGATTATGTTCCTGGTATAGAATTGGACAATGTTTCATTCTTTTTTATGTGGAGTGGCTATGAGTCAGACTTGACTCCATGCCACCTAAGAATGAGAACAAAATCATTCACCTCAGAAGACATATATGTTAAATGCATAGTTATATCTGGCTTTGCATATGGCCCCTGTCCTCCATGGGTTGACAGTGGATGGTAATTTTTAATGGTAGATTGGCAAGGAGCATGTAACATAAGCGAACCTGAGGAAACTTTTCAGTATGTTACCCCCTAGACACTCAGTGTCTGCACAACTCCTCCAGGCATAAGGGATAAATCTGGCTTCACAATTGCTTGGCAGTCTTGGGACTCTCTTTCTGGAGTCTGACATTTTCCCAAAGTTATGTATTCCAAACTACATGTATCAGCAAGGGAGCCATTATTCACATGCTAATCCTTAAAACATTTAGTTATCTCATTTCTTTCCTGAGGAAAACAAGATTGTGTTTCTGTTTACAGTAGCACTGTTATTCTAGATATGATTTCTTCATTTCCATCAGTCAATGGTCTGTTAAAATGGCAGTTCCATTGCCCTCTCACTTGTGGCATGTTACTTTGTTTTCCTATAAACAGTTTTCTTTCTGTAAAATTGGGATGATGATAAGAATAACCAACCACAGGTCTGATATAAGAGTCAAATAAGGCAGTACCTGTAAGGTTGTTGGTATAATACATTTTGCAAGTAAATGTTTGTTATGTTTACATATCTCGGAGTTCTCTCTCTTCTTAACATACTACATTTATTAGGAGAACAAATTTTAGCACTATAATGTCTTTCATAATTATAACATCTTTTTATTGATAGAAAACTGAATGTAATTACTATAAAAGCCACTATTCTTTCTGAACTCTGAATTTCTCTCTAATTAGGCCTTTTAAAACAAGGATCTTGTGCACATTATAAATGTAAATAACTTTTCTTTTTCTTTAGACTATATGTATTAGTTTCCTTTTACTACTGTGACACCCTTTTAGAAACTTAGTGACTTAGGACAAAACAAGTTTACTCTTATTTAGTTCTAGAGGTTAGCATTCTAAAATCAAGACAATGACAAGGCTATGCCTTTACCTGTTGCTTCTTTAGTCATGTTTTCTATCACTGAATGGTTCTTATACTCCTTTCTTAGAAAGATTCTTCTGAATAAATTGGACTCACCTGGTTAATATAGGATACTCTTCCTTTCTCAAGATCCTTTAATCACATATCCAACTCCATTTTAATACATACAGCATGCATTGATTCATGGATTCATGGGCAACTTTGGGGATTACATTAGTCTACCTCAGTATATTTTTAAGCCCTTTAGCATGTTTTTAAGGCTCTTCTTCATCTGTTCTCAAATTGCCTATTACTACTTACCTATATGATCCTGATATTCTAATTGTATACTACATCCTTTATATTATATAACTGTACAATATGGTTAATATAGCATTCACTTAAAATTGTGTGACCTTCTTCTTACTCTTCTCCATAAAATATTTCTTACATATTTTGCTCTTCACAAAATATTACTCATTTTGAGATTTCTGTTCTTGCAGAATGTACTACTATTTGTATTTTGTTAGGACATGTTGTACGGTAAATAAATACAAATTTGTCTACTTACCGACATTGTAAAGAACTTGAAAATTGGTGATACTTTATACTTCATTGTTTTGAAATTAAGCATGGAATCAAGCAAAAATTCATACTTAAGAGATTAATGAATTCACTTGTCACACTTCCTGAAAATACAGACAGGCAATAACAGCTCTGAGGGCCACAGTTTAATGATTTATTATTCTCTATATCCGTTGTGTCTCTCAGTTGCCAAAATGCAGAATCCCTTACAGCTGGTTTGTGGAGAAAGTGAATGTAATAAAGGATGTTAGGTAGCTCATTGAACCTCCCTAAAGACAGAACAATAGGCTTAGGGGTCATGCAGCCAAGAATAATGGCCAAATCATATTGTCAGCCTGCTTCTGGGGGGACCAGTTGGATGCTATTGCTACATACAAATACCTAAAATCACACACCACTGTTACTAGCCAGACCTTCACCACTTTTACCTCTAAAAAATGGACTCATCTTATCCCCTTGGCCAGAAAATCTTCTAGGGGTTTGAAGGACATAATTCTTCCCATGTGAGCATCTGACACACAGAGCCAAGGATATCTGTTTGAACCTCACTTGTATAGAAGGATGAAATAATTATTTCTGACCACTGGTTTTATAACAGTCTGTTCTTTAGATGAGAAACATCTCCACTTGAACGTATTCAAAAGTATTAAGTAGCCAATGAACTTGGTGTCTTCAGCTACCCTGTTTAGAGGAATGATGTAGAACTAGATAAATCCTGTTGTAAATATGTCTTAAGAAAATATAAACTATAGCTTACAGAACAATACATTTTTCATTTTAAATGGAAGCAAACATCCAAAGAAATGTTTATAATCTTTCATTATCAAAATAAAATATTCATTTTATGTAATAGACCAATCAATAGGGTAATACCATGAGAGAGATACTTAGCAAGAGTATTGAAGAGTGACTCATTTGCAGTACAAGATGATAAAAGTTGTCTAGTATAGTAATGTGGGCTGAGATTTAGCTCAGTGGGTAGAGCGCTGCGTTACAGTCTCTGAGGTCCTGAGTTCAATTCCCAGCACCGCAAAAATGGGAGAAGGACCTGGCAATCCACTCCCAAGGCAATCCCTAAACAGTCAGCCATTGAAAACCCTATGAGGGTCGCTATGAGTCGGATACCGACTCGACGGCACCTAACAACAACAACAGTATAGTAATGTATAGTTCATTAGATTAGTAAAAGAATTGTGGTCCATTCTCCTTTAGGTAACGAATCAAAATCCATCACTCTATTTTAGACATGAAAGTAACTCTCTTTGTAATGACATTAATCATTAGGCCTTTCCTGCAGCTGTAGCCCTGTGGCATCCGATCCCGTCGGAAGCTAAGCTGGGCCGGGCCTGGTTAGTACCTGGATGGGAGACCAACACCAGGTGCTGCAGGCTTGGGAGAAGGACATGGCAACCCCCTCCCAAAAATCAGTCTGCCATTGAAAACCCTATGAACAGCAGAGAAGCACTGACAATAGTGTTTCCCCTGTTGTACAGAGGGTCGCTATGAGTCGGATACCGACTCGACGGCACCTAACAACAACAACAAACAAGTTGAAATAACTTCTTTTTTAAAGGAGTGAAATATAGTAGGGATATAGGATTAAAACCACTGAGGTTGGAACAGAAAAATAATTCTATAATGCTAGTGATTCACTGACTAGTTGAAAAAATACAAAGAAAATCAAAATTATCTTCCCTTCATGTCATTATATGTAGACATTAAAGGATAGACTACATCTTTTCAGTGTCTGTTAGGTTGAATAATCTGTGAATATTTGGAAAGGTACAGTTCTACACATATATTTTGCATCCTGAAAAAATGAAATAGCTTAGCCCAATGAGAATAAAGTACATTTTCCATGAAATATAATGTTCTATTTTCTGTACTTAATAAAGCTGTTTCCTTTGTGTTTATAGAAAATATAGTTGTAATGTATACAAAAAGATTTGTTTCTGTGTCCCAATTTCTTTGACTTTATGCAAGGAGCTCATTTCTCCACTGTGTAGCATCTTCTGTAAAGAGAATAATATTCTATTGCATTTTTTATGGCAAAGAACTCTGGTGAAAATCAAATAATGCAGAATGAAGTTATTCATTGACTAAAATATTAGGTAATTAAAAAGGTCCTTTGTTACTTTCTGTATTTGTTACTTTCATAGCTTAGCTAATGCAGAGCTCAGTAACAAAAGCATACTTGACAATTTAAGAAATTGACATGCAAAAACAAAAATAGATGAGGATAACCTGTTAAAAATACCTTTCAAGTATCAATGGGTGTCAGAAATATGGGAAAAAGGAATGTGAAGAACACTGTCAGTGGAATGATGTAGGTTATAGACTTTTTATAAAATGTTATAGTAAGACATAATTAAATATAAAATAATATACTGCCCACTATTGCACACATATACAAATGTTCATATGTGTGTGCATATATATGTATATATATATGTGTGTGCATATATATGCACACACATATATATACACATAGAGATTTCTAGATAAATGTATATATACACAATTGACTTTTTCATATGAGTGAAAATAAAGCAAATGCTCATCAATACAAAAATTATTGGTCATATGGTATATGTAAGTATTAGAAACTGCACAATTTAAAATACTTTAGAAAACTGTATTAATTCAATGTAAGCATATGTGAAGGGGAAATTGCTCAAAAGAACTTTTTAAATTAAAAATGCATGAAATAAACAGTGATTAAAAGAGGAGCACATATGTGTCTTTTTAGGTCAAAACATCATGTTGTATACCTTAAATATTAATAAAGGTAGGAAAAGAATTTAGATGCTCTGTATATTTCTAAGAGGGATCCTGGAAAATCCTGGGTAGACAAAATAAAATGGTAGAATGATCTGGGGCACAATCAAAATTGATAAAATACACAACTAAGATTAATAAGTAAAACACATGAAAATGATAGGATATCACCTCATCACTAGAGGAAGGCTTATGATACAAAGAAGTCTAAGTATTCTATCAAGAATCATAAGACTCAATAATTTCTGGTCCAGGTTGGAGGAAATGAGGTATTTGATGGATAGATGACTGACATAGTCATATCTGTGATAGTTCTAGAACTGATGAAGCATTATAGAAAGTAGGTTGTGGTTAGTATCACTCTAGTGGTAAGTGAATCAGGTTCTGCCTTGTGTATATTGAAGCTCCCTTTTGGGATGAGCTCCATATGTAGACATGCAAATACTTGGTTCTGGCATTAGTTTAAGTTGTTGAGCCTTCTGCAACATACCTTAGGTTTGTCTTAAGATTTTTTTTTCTAGATTGGTAGTTCAATGATTACAAGCAAATCTACTTTTGACAGAATCTGGGATATAGTGTGAGAGAGTAAATTAGTAAATACTTATGAAGTAATTCACTTTTCTATTTAGTCTGAAACCATATTTTGAAAATGTTCTAAAATTTTTGTGAAGTAGAAAACTCTTCTGATTCTGTAAATTTTCCTAGAGGAAAAAAATGATGGTCAATTATAAAAGATGAAATGTGCCATCTGTGGCTAGTGTCTGATACACAAATAATGTTATAATCAGAAAATCTTTAAATTTTGACATTCTTGAACCTAAATGGTATGGTCACTTTTTTTGCAATGGTTGATAACTCTGACTTTAAAATTACAGAGAAAAATATTTGAGTTCCAAAATAATTATTATTAAGATAATCTTGGCTAATATGCCTAATTTCCTCAAAATTCAGCTTCCTATTAAAAGTTATGCCTTCAAAGGGATGTTATATAAATTAAATAAAATAATGTAAACAAAAACCCTTAAAGAACTGGTGACAAATTAATGCCAAAAGTTCTTCTTCTTATTATTATTAAATTGTATTTTTATAATTATTTCAAAATTAAGGGCCTATATAATTAATTTGGGCTGTGGTTTAATTAACTCACTTGGTTGAGTGCAACTCTGTACTCCCTGAGGCCCTGGGTTCAATCCCCAGCACCACACATATAGGAGAAAGACCTAGCAGCTCACTCCTGAAACATTCCAAAACAATCACTCATTAAAAATCCTACAAATAGCAGAAAAGTACTGGCATAATGCTGAGGAGGCACACTGTTGTGTAGTGTTTTGTTCTATCGTACGTAGGGTTGCTATGTGTCAGACCTGACTCAAGGTAACAAACAACATAATTAGTTTAATTTTAAGCATAAGGGTAAAAAGTCATGGAATTAAGGTAATTTAGCAAAAAGTATTTGGAAGACATTTGAGCCAAATGCATTTTGCACATATCTTTTATGCATTATGATTTAACAAGTCACTGATATGTGTTTCATGTTTTCATCTTTGAAACTGAGGTTGGGGACAATATCTCATTCATTTCTCAGCTATAACTCAAGAGCCAAATTACATAATGTATTACAGAACTTTAAAAATTATAAAAACTTTTACAAATGTGAACTTATTTTATAGTTCAAAATGTCTCTATATTGACTTTTAAATATCAGATTTTATAGGGCTTTAGGAAGTTCATTCATTTGAATATCATATTTTTTTGAAAAGTTTGGAGAGGGGCAACACTAGACAAAAATGATTAAAAAACAAGAGCAGTGCAGCAGACCTCATGCCACAGCTAGCATTTTATAATAGTGAGAAGATATCTGATTAAAATTAAACCCCAGTGTGGCCTTTAGGGAGAAAAATCAAATATGACTATCTTCAAGAATGTCTTTCCACTTCTAATTATCCATTTCAGGAAAGCACTTACCTTTAACCATAATGATATTTTAACAGCAGTTTAATGCTTAATTGTATATTATTTTAAGGTATTTCCACATGCTCTGCAATACTGTCCTGCTTTGAGATGAATATATGGGATAATTGATTCAATTTTTAAGTGCCAAATGCCTATGTTTAGCCACAGTCAGACACAAAGAAACAAGAAGAGTGAGCTGCAATGGCAAGCAATTACTCATCAATATGCCACTCATGATAGTATTAGCATTAAATTAACCCTTGAAATAATTTTTGCAAACATAGATGAACCTTCTGATCTTGGGTTGATGGATTGGATTCATTTCAGCAAAACACTAATTAATTTTGCAGTAGAGCAGCTGTATTTTCCAAAAGAGTATGAGTATAATCTAAGTGTACTGGGAGACTACCATATTTAATTCATTGTGGTATCCTGAAGGTCCTAGGTGAAAATGCAAAATTTAATTACAAGAATCTGGACAAAGGCTCTCTACCTTGTTTTCTGATGAAGACATGTGATCAGAACACAAACAAATGAAAGGAACAATTTATTTTTCTGAGAGCACTATTTTTTGTGAAATTTAAAGTTTTGTTCTCAGCTGCTGGTGTTTCTTCAGAATGCTGAAAGCAATAAGTTGGATAACATTTCAGGGTCATAACAGTGTTGTGTGTTACAAATGCTATCATGCAGGAGGAACTCCTTCAAATACAACCTGCATTAACACATACCAACTCATCTTTGGGTTAGAGTGGCAAACATAGCTAATCAAGGAGAACTGACTAAATCACTTCCATTCTTCTGCAGCAGAAGAGTACATAAAGCAAGCTGGACCAGACCAGTGGTATGCAATATATCTTGTTCATATTAGGTAATCCCCATATTCACCATCTGACACACCTTAGACAAGTCTGTGTGCTTTTCTAGTACTTGCAAACTGGAATGAAGTGTCATTTTCTTTCTAATTAAAATATTTCATTTTCCAAATAAAGATGAAGAATGAGAGTATAGATGTTGACCTAGAATGGCTAATGTCGTGGTTGTCTATGCTGCACAGAAAATAGAGATGACCTTTGAAAAGATTATAAAGTGTGCTCTCATTTGATTTTCATCTCAGCATCAATAGAATCAAGAGTGTTTGCTGTACAGTAAGGACTCAAGGATATTTTTGAGTAGATTGATAGGTAAACTTAATTGAATTAATTCAAAATAGGACATTTGAAAATGAAGGTTATAGCTTCTATTTGGAGTCCTGTCTCTTCCACTTGTTAATCATGTGACACTGGGAAATAATGAAATCTGTGTTCAACTTTTATCAACTTTAATATATGGATATAAATAATTCCCAAATTAAAGTGCCACTTTGCAATGCTCTTCGTTAACTATTATTTATTAAGTGGAAATAAGCAAGCAAAAATGATGGATAAGTATTTCTTTAATTTTGGATTGCTGCAATCTTGACTGATATATCTTAGCAAATATATTCAATAAACACTGTCCAATTGAATCTATTAAAATTATAACTAAGGTTTTTGTTAGCTAACAGTTATTGTTGCTGTTTTTGTTAGGTGCTGTCCAGTGCTACCCTCATAGGGTTTTCAATGGCTGATTATTTCCAGATGGCTTGGGGAGTAGATTCCCATGCCTTTCTCCCTGTTTGTGGTGCTGGGGATCGAACTCAGTTCCTCAGAGAGTGTAGTGCAGCACTCTACCAACTGAGCTAAATCCCAGCTGATTAGATAAAAGTAGTTAATTTAAAAGATTACATTTATATTTTCAGCTAATATAGAAGTGAAAACAAAGCCGTAAGTTTGGCATTTGGAAGTGATTTTAGAGATTATTGAATCTAAAATATTCAGTTTATAGAGGTTAAATGTAAGAAGATAGCATATCAGTGCATTTATAACTAACAAGCATGATACACTAAGATCAATTTAAATATGAATTCTTCCTGCTGTACTGTCAAGACAGAGACTGATGATGCTTCTAAACACCAAATTTTCTTCCCCTTCTTTGATGGAATATTTAAGTATGTACCACAGTCCCCTGTCTTTTAGAAGGGACCATGTTACTACTTTTAGCAGATGTGAATTTGACATAATATATAGTACAAGAAGTTTGGACATCCAAATGTGTATATAAACTCTTCCCATGGACAAATACATACTAGACTGTGACATTAAAGAGATTAATTTATTGCATAGACAACTAAAATTTTCAGGTTGTTTCTTACCTTTGTAGGGACCGACGTACTTGTTCTTCCATGAATACACAAATTTTTATCATTTTATTTAAAAGACACTGATTTGTAAGGTAAATGTTCACCTTATGTGTAATTGCTTTGTGTATACCAATCTTAAGAAATTAAAAATAATTGTGATATTATTCAGTGTTATGAATTATGGATCAAAGTTTATTTGGTTATCTTAAGAATATTATTTGGACTGGGATTTAGCTCAGTTGGTAGAGCGCTGCTCTACAGTCTCTGAGGTCCCAAGTTCAATTCCCAGCACCACAAAAATGGGAGAAGGGCGTGGCAACCCACTCCCAAGGCAATCCCGAAACAAACTGCCATTGAAAATGCTATGAGGGTCGCTATGAGTTGGATACAACTCGACAGCACCTAACAATAACAACAACAAGAATATTAGTTAATAGGAAATGATTTTTAAATCACAATTATATAGCTTTTATATTAAGTGAAGAAGAATTTACTAAAGATAAGATAACTTTTGCACCGGTATTAATTTGATTTGCGTATTTATTCCATTAATATTCTTTTCAGAATTTTAGAGTGGGGAAACTGTGATTGATACCTGGGAGAAGAAAGGAGAATGTAGGTCTCAAAGTTTTACAATAGCAAAGGAAAATCCACAGCAATAAAGATTTAGTCTTTCTTCTAGAGATTAGTTTTCACCATAAATTGTTTTTGTTGTTGTTAGGTGCCATCAAGTCGGTGTCAGACTCATAGTGACCCTGCGTACAACAGGTGAAATAGTATTGTTAGTGCTTCTCTGCTATTTGTAGGGTTTTCAATGCCTGATTGTTTCGGGACAGTGGGTTGCTAGATCCTTCTCCCAAGTCTTTCCATGTGGTCTCCCAACCAAGTACTAACCAGGCCTGACCCTGCTTAGCTTCTGAAATGTGAGGGGATTGGACACCACAGTGGTATGATTGAAGGCCTCCATAAGTTAATTGTCATTCATTCCATTAATTTGTCATCAGTATATTTACATTTTAAATGGAATGTAGCATAATTGTTGGTGAAATTTTCAAGAGCAAGTGGAAAGTATGTGGGTAGGTTAATATAATTAGCAGAAATCAGAAGTTATTTGGATAATTTCATTTTCAGAGAATATTAATAAATGAATCAGTGTTCTCTATTCTCTAGTTCAATTGCCTAAAATGTTTTGGTATGAAACTAGCAATGTCCTTTTTTTCTCTTTGTGTTTTACATGTATATGAATCATGGTTTATATAATCATTGGTTAAACTATATCAGAAAATTTAAGAAATGTGTAATAGGCTATGGCATCATGAAAGAGTGGCAACATGATGACTTGGTAACCACCAATAGTTTAATGGATTTACTTGAATAAAAATTTGGAAAACACAGATATAGTTCTGACTTTAGAACACAGATGACTCAGGACAGAATTGACCAAAACTTTGCTGTAATGTAGTCAATAGACTATATCAAACAGCTCAATTACACTTAAGCTTCTTGAAAGTACGGGAAACATGTCTCCCAAAGTGATTTTATTTACAAGCCCACCACTTCTATGACAGTTTAGTCTGATTCATTTTGTATGAAAGATTGTATCTCCTTATATCATTATCTCTCTGCTTCTAATTTTGCCTCAGAACTAGTCATATCCAAGCCATCACTAGAAAATAATTTCTAATTCAAATTTGGTTATGTGTTTCTTCTTCAATGCCAGAGGCAGCCTGCCTAACTTAGTGAGACCCTGTCTCAAGATAACAAACAAACAAACAAACAAACAAACAAAAAACACACAAACACACACACACACACACACACAAATCACTAAAGGTGCAGCTCACCTCAGTGGTAGTTGTTGTTGTTAGGTTCGTTCTGGTAGAGCACTTGCAAAGTGTTCATGACTTAGACTCCCAGTAGCACACACACACACACACACACACACACACACACACACACACACACACACAAATAAAAGCATAGCTGCTGTTCTCATTCTCTTAAAATCCCTATCTCTATGTCTAGGATCAAATCAAAACTAATTTTCTCTTTCTTTCTTTTCTGTTCGTTCGTTTTTTCTTTCTTTCTTTCTTTCTTTCTTTCTTTCTTTCTTTCTTTTTCTTTCTTCTTTCTTTCTTTCTACATTCGTTTTTTGTTTTTTGGTACTTGGGAGTTGAACCTAGGGCCTCACACCTATCTTGGAAGGGCTCTACCACAGGTCTGCACCCCTATCTGCATTTTCAATTTTTATTTTGAGATAGGGTGTCAGTATGCTTTTTAGGCTGTCTCTGGTTTCCAATTTGTGATCCCCATGTCTCTGCCTCTATCGTCACTGGGATCACAGGTAAGCATCATTGTGTACCAGCTCCACTCAAAACTTTGATTAAAAGTATTTAAGAAGGGCTGCCCCAGTATATTTCAGGTATTTTTATCTTTCTATTGCATTGATCTAATGCTTATACTGGAATGTTTATCAAGATGAGAAGACTTATCTAACATATTTATGTTTCTCCTTACATTTCAAACTATTACATATATTCTGAATCCAATTTTACACTGAAATTTACATAATCCAGGTAAAACTTCATTTAGATCCTCAATCCTACCTACACAAAATTGAAAAATTTTAGGATATTGATGTGGAAAATGACTACCAAACTTTGTATAGTACCTAAAGGGGTAGGGATTTAGTTCAGTTGGAGAGTGCTATTCTGCACTCTCTCTGGACCCAGATTTGATCCCCAATACAGCAAAAAATGTGAGAAGGACATGGATATCCACTCTGGAAGAAATCAGAAAACAATTAGCCATTGAAAACTCTATGAGGATTACTATGAGTTGGACCCTAATCAATGGCACCCTAACCACAACGACAAAAAATAATGAAATTTGTATGCACTTTGGAATCAAACAGAATTTAGTTCAGGTTCTGTATTTGTCATGTCTGACCAATAGATGATCTCTCTGATGTTCAGCCTCATCTCCTTACTGTCATCTCCCTACAAATTATAATAATTAATAATATGTAAGTATTTATAATAATGACTTCTAATAAGTAGACAATATATACTAATCATAAGCAGACATTTCATAGCTTGAATGAATGAATGAATGAGTGGATCAGGATCAGCCTTTGTACTTAACATCTAGTTTTCACTTTATATCCAATTTCTCTTGGATAACATTCATACTTGTTGTTTTCATCTAACATTAGGGCAATATATTGTTTTTTCCAGATGAAGCCAGAGAATTCTATTCCTTTCTATGAAATCTTGCTTTGTGCCTATGATGCTGTTATAAACCTGTATAATTTCCTAGTGTGAACAGCCTCTTCACTCTGTCTGCTGATCTAAACTACTTTTTAATGCTTTTTTTCATTCTTCATTTCAAATATTTGCTGGTTCCTTAAGTACCATTTTGTGACAACCCACCCGACACTTTGTCACAGCAGTGATAGTTGGTTTCTACCCTCAGCTTGTTTGTTGCCTAATTTCAATTCATGCCTACATATCCTGCTGGAGATGACCAAGTGCTGTGGGCTTGTGTCTCTATAGTCACACATTGAAATCTAACCTCTCATACTTCAGAATGGGAATGTAATTGGAGATAGCATATGTAAAGAGGAAACTACTTTAAAATGAAGTCATTAGTGTAGGCCAAGTCCAATAGGACTGGCACCCACACCACTAGGAATAAGACAAAGACATACAGAGGAAAGATCCTGTGAAAATAGCAAGCAGAAAATCTACAAGCCAAAGAGAGAATCCTTCAGAGAAATTAATACTCTGGACATCCTTTATCTTAGTCCTTCAGTGCTCAAAAAATCTGAGAAATTAAGTTTTTTTTATTTATGTCATGCAGGCTGTGATAAACTGTTACAGCCTCCCTAATAAATTAATACATCATGTAGACTAGTTAACCTGTTGGTGCTAATGGCAAGATCACATACATTCTTCACTTCTTTCAATAAATACTACTCTATGTCAAGAATCGGGTTGGAATTTAACTCTTTTGGTAGAGTGCTGCTCTGCAGTCTCTGAGGTCCAGAGTTCGATTACCAGCAGTACCAAAATGGGAGAAGGTTGTGGCAATCCACTCCCAAGGCAATCCTGAAACAGCCATTGAAACTCCAATAAGGGTTGTTATGTGTCAGACACGACTCCACAGTACCTAACAATAACAACAATGCCAGGATTGGAATTACCATCTAAGAATAAAAGGAAAGAAAATCTCATCTTGGTCTTTAGGCCATTTATAGTCTAAACTTGTTCAAATAATGTAACTAAGTTAAAGCAATACATCTCCGAAGGGAAGAGGGGATAAAACATTTGAACAACAACCAAAATGATTCAGACTACTCAAATTCATACAAATTTAGAGGTTGCCAAGGTGCTATGGAAATTATGTGATTTTAGTCTACTTCAGATATTTGCTTTAAGATTCTGTATATTGTGCCTGTTTTTGTTTTTCCATTTTACTCTTCTTTAAACTTTCTTTAAATTGAAATTCTAAAGAATTTAAAGCAGAAAAATCTGGAAAAATAACATAAACAGAAAAACACTTCTAGATATATCCCCAGATAGATGAAATCAGTATATTAAAGAGACATTTGCAGCCCCCTGCTCATTGCAGTATTTTTCATAATAGCAAAGATAAGGAATCAACTAATTCTATTAGAAGTTGAATGGATAAAGGTAGTGTGCATATGTATGTGTATATACAATGTAATGTGTATAAATGTGTGAATATATACATATGCATTTCTGTGTGTATACATATAAGCATATATATGTATGATACCGACTCAACGGTACCTAACAACAACAACATATATATATCCATTGTGTATGTGTGTTTATAGACATACATACACACATACACACACATAATGGAGTACTTGTTATTGTTGGGTATTGTTGAGGCAGATCTGCCCAAGTTTGCAGGCACTATATTTCTTCTCATTTTGAGGCATGCCACACCAGCAACAGGAGGTCCCAGGAGCTTTACTCCATTGCTATCAATAAATTCAACTCTACTTTGAAGTGGCAACCCTTCTCCCATCATTTTTTGAATGACTTCCAGCCTTGGGGACTCATTTTCTGGCATTATATTTGTCAATGCTTCTTTGCTATTTGTAGTGTTTTCAATGGCTAATTATTTTGGGAGTGGGCTGGCAGGTCTTTCTCCCTAGTCTTTCTTAATCTGGAAGCTCATCTGAAACTTATCCATCATGGGTGGCCTTGCTGGTATCTGAAATACCAGTGGCATACCTTTCAGCATCACAGGGACACACAAGCCCACACAAAATGACAAGCTGACAGACACATGAGTTGTACTAGTCAGCCATAAAACTAAAGGAAATCTTTTCATTTGTGACAACATAGATGATTCCGGAAGATATTATGCTAAGTGAAACAAGCGAGAAAGACAAATACTGTGTGCTCCACTTCATGGAAAATCTAAAAAAAAGTCCAATGCATGGAAGCATAAAATAGGATTGCATTCAACCAGTGCTAGGAGGTGAGTGGACAAGGAAGATGCTGTTCAAATTATACAGTCTCATTTAGGTTAAATAAGTTCGGAAGATCTATTTTATATAGTATGGTGAGTATAGTTAATAATATATTGTATTGTTGAAAAATACTGAGATCTTGCATGTTCTCCCCAGAAGCAGAAAACAGTGAGGTGATGGAAATGAATTGCTTTGATTTAATCATTTTACAATGTATACTGCAAAGGTTTCCAATTTTATTTTTTAATGAAGTCTTAATAGAGGTCACACACAAAAAGACCGCTATAATTGAACTATAATAAATGTTTCAAGACAAACTACAGTCTTTGTACAAAAAACAGGTCTAGATTCAACTTTAAGAGGAACTTGAATAATCATAAGGAATATTTGGAGACTTCAAGACCACAAGATTTGTTGGTAAAAAATGCCAATGTTAAGAAAGGCAAAAATAAATATAAAAAATTAAAAAAGATATTTATGAAGTACTTAAGGAATACAATAGGCTTTGTGACTGAAATGAAAGTGTACTCCTTTAATGCTCCCAAAAATGCTATGATGAGCATTTTTGCTGATAAGTCAAGATTTTCAAAAATAGACTACATTTTAGCAAGCAGTGTTCTATAGGTAAATTACTTCAGTGTCATCATTATGTTGAAGTTATGTAGAAAAACAACCTGGTTCCTAGATAATATATGGTGAAATGTCAGTGTTTAAAACTAAAAATATTCCAGCAAAAGTGTATATATTTGTGTGCATATTTTAATACATATTATAGCTTTTTTACTAAAAATATATATGTGGAGATGTGTATATACATGTAAGTACATACAAGTATTCATGTATATATGTACAGTGAGTCGTCCTAGTCACCAGGTTCTACGTGGATTGACAGTATTTGGAAAAATAATTGCATCTGCACTGAACATATACAGATCTTTTTTCCTTGTAGTTATTCCCTAAGCCACAGAACAACTATTTACATAGGACTTATATTGTATTAGCTATTATAAGAAAGCTAGAAATGATTTAAAGTTTATAAGAGGATGTGAATGGATTATATGCAAATACATTGCTATGAGCAAGACCCAACTCCATGACACCTAACAAAAATAACTATTCCATTTTACATAGAGGAATTGAGCATGTATCTCTGAGGTGTCCTCGAAAAAATATGTCAGAGATGTGGAATAATCATTGTTTTATTATTTGTGTATGTGTGTGTGAAACATATATATTCAATGAGTGCCAAAAATATATACATATTTTAAGGGAAGTTATCTATGCATGACTTCTAGAAGTTGTATTACAGTAGCATTGTGTTCTATGATGTTTGCTGAAAAGAAGCCAATAATCAAGTGAATGCTAGCATTACACATTCTTGAAACTGCAAAATGGAGATCCCAAAATTTTCATCCCAAAATGTGTATAGGTTTTTTTTTTTGTATTCTCTGTATATATGTAGAAAGCAAAGAGAGAAAGCAAATATGGCAAAATGCTCAAGTGAAAACATGCTGCTCTTTTAAAAAAGTATAAGAAGACAATGTTTTTAACATCATAAGCCAGAGACAGTACTATAATCAAGAAACTTAGAAGAAGTTAATATGATTATTTTTCTTTGAGGCGAAATCTCACTTTGTTGCCTCTATTATCCAAGCTATTATTGAACTGAAAAATTCTCCTGCCTCAGCTTCCCAAATAACTAGGATTACAGATATACACTACCATGCTTGGCTTAAATATGAATTTAATTCTTAAGGAAAATTCTGAAATATATAGCCAAAATATAATAATAATAATGATAACAACAACAACAACAACAATAATAATAATGATGATTGTATCTATGAAACCAGCCTACTTTGTCTGTATCACTGAATATGTATAATTTTTATTATATATCCTTATTAATTAGGAGATGTCAAAGTCATATGTTAACTTAAATTCACCAATATCTTTTATGGTTCACAGGTAGTTATGTTGGTAAAATATAAGATGAATGACGAATGAGTTACTAGAAGTTTGTACAGACCATAAATTCATTATCGTATGTTTTTCTCTTAACTGTCAGTACATTAACCTTCTAAAGTAAGTGCATTTCCTTGTTCTCTGCAATGGGGTATAATAGACTTGGTGGTTCCTATAAGCTTAATCAATTCTGGAATTGTGTGACTTATGTTACACATGACATTTAACCAAGAGTAAAAGTACAAATAGAAGGTATATAGTGAAGCACAATTTTGCTACTCAGCTTTCTCTGGAAACCTAAATGTTCCAATTACAGTGGATACACGTGGTCAAAGTACAAGAATGTCACATTTAACATATACTTACATCGACCAAAGGACAATTAAAAGCCAATATGCTGACAAACAATGGACATGACATTATTAACTTAGGCATAAACTGGAAAAATGCATAGTTTAGCAATTTAAAAATAATTTAAACAAAAAAACCCATATGCATTTAAAACTATACTATTTTGAAGCCAATAAAATCCATTCAGGTGGTTAAAAAATGAAGATAATTGGTTATTTATTCTGTAGCCGAATAAGTCCTCTTAGAATGCATGGCAAATAATAAACTGAGTTCTAATTTAGGGAGGAAGTAAAGAACAAAGATTTGTTCTGTGACTGTCCACTGAAAAGAATGAAGATGTTGAAGCTTAAGGAGATTAAATAATTTGGCTAGCAACTCATCTGATTAGGGAAAAAATAGGATTTAGACTAATATATTTGATCTCAGTTTCTGTGTCCATTGTTGAACTACATTGCCACAGCAAGTTTTCAAAGTTTCTCTTGTAAAGTTTAAATCTTGGTCAAAATATTTACTATATGAATTTGGAAATGTTCTCAATTTCTTCATCTTTAATGTGAAAATAATGAATCTTCATTCTGAGATAGTTTGTAGGACTCAATGTTGCATTATTTTATTAAGAGTTGGAAAGAATACAAATCAAGGCACAGTTAAAATAATTTTAATGCCAAAAATGTTCATAGCAGTGACTGCATGGAAAATCTTCATCTTTCATAATAAAGACTAAATCAAGTAGGCTTGTGATTTTTCTCTTTTTATTCTCAAATACAATGGAAAGTATATTTGTGCTAGCAACATTTTTTTCTATGAAAAAAGCAGGCTAAATTCCTGAACAGTACTTAACACTGACTCAGAGACTGTTTTCATTACAATTAAAAAAAAAAAATTTAAAGACCTTTCCCAGGGAAGGAAGAAAGGGGTAGGGAAATAATGTAGAAGGGTAAGGAGCAGGAGGAAAATCTCAAAAGATATGATGCAACTATATGAATCCATGAGAAAATAGGGGAAAAGGAAAAAAATCAATGAGAATATAACCCATGATTGCATAAGATTTTTATTATGTATCAACTAAAATTCCTACTTTTTTCTTCTTTATGCAGTTTTGTAAAATATGTAAGTTGGTGAATGTATAAACAATAGTGATTTAACAGAGCATAATGGATATGGCAAAAGACTTATTACTCTGTATCCCAACAACATTTACTAATAAAGACAAACAAAAAGACCTTTCCTAAAAATTTTCCTGATTATGGTACATTATTTAAATAATGCAAAAAAAACCATAAATAAAAATAATCATAAATAATAAATAGTATAAACTATATGATATAAACACAATATGGGATAAAATAATATATTATAAAAATAAATTAATGTTTAATGCATTAATACATTTAGTACATATGAAAGGATCATATATATACACACATTTTAAAATATAATATAAAAACTAAAAATTTGGACATCAGAAATTTTTGCCTTTCTTACTCTACTTTTTATTCACATCTATTTCGTAGAAGATCGTGTGGCACTTTGTCCTTCCTCCCAGTATGCATTTACTTCTTCAAGTGGAATCTGGACCTTTCTTTTTTTAGGCAACTATCCTCTCACTGGGCTGGGATTTAGCTCAGCTGGTAGAGAGCTGCGCTGCAGTCTCTGAGGTCTCCAGTTCAATTCCCAGCACTGCAAAAATGGGAGAAGGGCCTGGCAATCCACTCCCAAGGCAATCCCGATACAGTTGCCATTGAAAACCCTATGAGGGTCGCTATGAGTCGGATACCGACCCGACAGCACCTAACAACAACAACAACATCCTCTCACTAGATTGCCTCCATGAAAGTGTATTGATATTTTGGTTTTGATTTCTCTTTTGTCTTTGCTACTGGTATGGTTATTCCTTGCCATTCAAAACCACACAGTGTGTGTTAGAATTTCATAAAACATTTATTTTAGGAGTAGTTCTAGGAGAGTAGAAACTACAGTACTTTATTTCACACTGATAGGAGGAAGTAGCAATAAAACTATCTCCTTCCAGGTCCAGTGTTACCTTGTGACCTTTAAAAGTTGCATATGATAATTTATATGGAAGATTTTATGCAAAAGAAAACAAAAGGGAGAACATTTAGTGCTTAACTTGATTCATGAAATTACATTCTTCTTGTCCATCCTCACTTTATTCTGATACATTATCAATCACAGTCATTTTGAAGACTCATCTGGATCTAAGTGTAGAGATAGTGTTCAGTATTTCAATTTTTTCTTCTATTTCTAACATAATGAAGAAATTAATCATATTTTAATGTCAGAAAGTTGGCAATTATACCTATGATTAGCAAATATAATAACAATCACAGAAAAAGTAGAATATTTTCCAGAAAAAGTGAGTAAAATGTTTATGGTATAAATAGTAAAATAGCAATGGATGCAGAGCTGTCTAGAACAAAAAATGAGTCAACTACTGGACAAACAAGATATATGTTTTAAATAAGTTTCTATCAACTTCTATTTTGGTGCCAACTTTTTTATCTTTCCTAACACCTGAGGGCATTCTCTAAATTGTTAATAGCTTCTACTCTCAATGTCAATGCATAACAACTTATTCTATATAAAATAACACTCAATGCATGTTTGATAGTGATTTTCACTTCATTGATTTTTTTATGTGATTTGTATGACAATGTTATCACTTGATGGAACAAAAATTAACAGTGAATTCAGTCTTATTTCGAGAAGGTGGGTTGCTGAATATTTATAAAATACAGAGTCAAAAATGGCTACAATTCTATCCTCATCAAAATGATTCATATATACATATATTCATCTTTGTGTATGTACAAATTTAATAAATCCTTCTGTGTTTTGTTACAAATATGGTCTAACCAAATCCAAACAATTGAAATTTTCATAGGGAACTAGGAATAGCTTTCAAATTAGAGATTAATATTAAAACGTGTTAGTACAAGAATATATCGGGTGGAAATTCTTCAAATTCAGAAGAATTCAGATGATTCTGAACTAAGTATTCAGAATTGCATCTTTGCCTTTGAGATCATTAAATCGTGAAAGATTGTATATAACATTGGAAGATATCACAGTCATTGTCAATTTTTTTTTTTTTTTTTTTTTTAAGGGAAGACAACTGGATGTGGCGCTGAGCATCTAATCCCAACTCTTGGGAGGTTGAGGAGGAAGAATTGACACAAGTTCCAGGTCAGCCTAGGGTACACAATTAGAACATATGTATAAAAAGGAAATTTTTGCTCTGGATATTGCTTCTCCATCAATTAAACTACATGACTAGAAGAAATATCACATTTTCATCATGTTTGTTTTCTGTTTTGCCTTCCTCCAATTGACTTGAGTATGGTTTCCAGTTATCAGATTGCCATTTACCTTCTGTTTCCCATTTACTGCATAATATAAAAGTCTCAAAAATCCAAACTCACATTCAGTGAATGTGAATCATAATATGTTAATGAATGCCATTTTAATTGATATTACTTTTTTGTAAAGTTTTAGATTCACAGCAAAATTGAGCAGAAAATATAGAAAGTTTTCACATATCATCTGTACCTGCCACAAACAAGCTCTTCACTCTCAAAACTCTCCGCTGAAGTGGTCCATTTGTTATGATCAGTGAATCTACATTTACATATCATCTGCACCCAAAGGTTGAGGTTTAAATTTGCACTCACTCATTATGTTGTATATTCTACAGAATAGGATGAAATTATAATGGGAAGTATCAATTATTACAATAACATACAGAAGGCTTTTACTGTCCTGAAATTTTCCTGTGATCTACATATTCATCCTTCCTTTACCCCTAGACCCATGCAATGACTACTTATATAGTTTTGCCATTTTTAGAATGTCACATGATTAGAATCATACAACATGTAGACTTTTCAGGTTATCTATCATCACTTAGTAACATGCATTTTAGGTTTCTAGATTTTTTTTCCATGGCTTAATAGCTCATATCTTGTTATTGTTGTTAGGCTCCTTTGAGCAGAGTCTGACACATAGTAATGCTATGTACAAAAAAAAAAAAATGAAACAATCTCCCGTTTTGTGCCTGTCATATGATCTTTTTACTGTTTAAGGCTATTTTTGGAGCCACTATGCCAGTCCATGTAGTTGAGGGTACTTCTTTTTGTTTAATTGACTCCCCATGCTCCCAAAGACCCTCTACTCTCCCAAACATCTCCTTCTCCAGGGATTGGTCTCTTCTGATATGTCCAAAATATGTAAGATACAGTCTAGCCATGGTTGCTTCCAAGGAACACTCCGGTTGCATTTCTAGGATGGATCTGTGGATCCTTTTGGCAGTTCAGGCATATTCAATATTTGTCTCTAGCACCTTAATTCAAAAACATCAATATTTTTTCTGTCTCCCTTATTCAATGTCCAGCTTTCACAACCATATGACACAACTGACAATGCCATGGGATGAGTGCACCTACATCTTCAATGTGACATATTTCCTTTTCAATAACTTAAAAGAGTTGGTTTTTTTTTGTTGTTGTTTTGGTACTCTTTTTTTTTCAAAATCTTTTCCCAATGCAATGGATTTTTTGATTTCTTGACTGCTACTTCCATGGATGTTGATTGTAGAATTAAGTAAAGCAAAATCTTGCACAACCTCAAACTTTTCTCCATTTATCATGAAGTTGCATACTGATCCAGTTGTAAGGGTTTTTTTTTTGTTAATATTGAGGTACAACTTATACTGAAGGTTGTATTCTTTGATATTCATCAGTAAATGTTTCAAATCCTTTTCACTTTCAGCAAGCAAGTTGTGTCATCTGCATAATGCAGGTTGGTAATTAGTTTTCCTTGAATCGTGATGCCAAGATCTTCTTCATAAAATCCAGCTTCTTGGATTATTTGCTCACCATAGAGATTGAAATGGTACAGTGAAAGGATTCAACCCTGACATACACCTTTCTTGACTCTAAACTTGCTAATGTTTCCTTGTTCTATTCAAATGGCTGCCTCATGGTCCATGTACAGATTCCAAATGAGTACAATTAAGTACTCTGGTATTCCCATTGTTCACAATGTTATTCCTAATTTTTTGTGATCTACAGAAGTGCCTTAGCATAGTCAATAAAACATAGATATCTTACCGGTATTATCTGCTTTTGGCTAACATCCACCTGACATCAGCAATGACGTCCCTGGTTATATACCCTCTGCTGAATCTGGCTTGATTTTCCAGCAGTTCCCTGCCTTATTCAATGCTTTATATACTGCTGCAGTATATAAAGATTGCTTCTGAGTGATCTTTAGCAAAATTTTACTTATATTGATATTAAGGTTATCATTAAATAATTTCCATATTCTTTTGGATTGCCTTTCTTGGGAATAGGTGCAAATATGGATCTCTTCCAGTTAGTTGGCCAGGTAGCTTTTTTCTAAATCTATTGGCATAAACAAGTTAGCACCTCCAGTGCTGCATCTGTTTGTTGAAACATCTCTATTGATATCCCATCAACTCCTTGAGCCTTGTGTTTTTTTCATTCCTACAAGACAACTTCCACTTCTCCCTTCAGTGCCATTAGTTCCTGATCATATGTAGCCTCTTGAAGTTGTTGGTCCTCCACCAATTCTTTTTGCTATAATGACTCTGCGTATTACTTCGGTCTTCTTTTGTTGTTTTCTGAGTCATTTAAGATTTTCCCAGTAGAATTCTTCACTATTACCCTTGAGGCTTGAATTTTTTCTTCTTTAAGCTTGAGAAAAATTGTGTTCTTCCCTTTTGAGTTTCTATCTCTGGTTCTTTGCTCATGTCATTATTGTATTTGATTTTATATTCTTGAGTTGCCCTTTGCAATCTTCTGTTTAATTCCTAACTTTGTAATGTCTTCCTTTTGCTGTTAAAGGAAAAGGGCAAGATGCAGAGTATTTTTTGACATAAATTGGTCTTTTCTTTTTTCTTGTCTTTTTAGTAATCTTTGCTTTCCTCTCAAATGATGTCTCTGTTTTCATGTGCTATAATTTATTTATCCACCCACCTTTTAAAACATATCTTGGTTGACTTCATATTTCAGCAATTATGAATAAAAGTGCTGTAAACATTCAAGTGCAGGTTTTTGTGTGAATAAGTTTTTAATTCATTTGGAAAAAGAACAAAGAATGTAATTTCTGGAATATATAATTTTTTTATTTTCAGGAAATCACTATTTGTACCCTTTTCCATTTCCTTCAGCAATAATTCAGAGTTCTTGGTACTCTACATTGTTGCTAGAATTTGCTGCTGTTAGTGGTCTGGATTTTCACCATTCTAATAGGTATTTCATTGATATCTCATTGCTGTTATTCTTTTGCAGGTTGATTAGACTATAATAAAAACTCAAAAGGTTAGGCTCAAGTAAAATTGTTTCTATTGAGGGTCAATCTTTTTTTTTTTTTTCAAAATGGTCAGTTTTCCCATCTTCCTTTCTGAAGCATAACTGTTTTTCTTCAATATTCACCTTTTGAGCCTGGTAGCACTCCAGAAGGTAAAATAAATGAAACATAATCGTCTCCCCTATAGCCATACCTCTGTGGAGTTATAAACTGCCAGCCTTTACCAAATTGATCATCTAGCAATTTGTAAATTATAGAATTCATCAATTCTGCATGCTTTCTTCCTCTAAAATGAGGAAATGTTTCAAAATATTCCAATTTTCCTTTAGTTTAAATAATTAAAATATTTTCATAATTTTTAAGAATACAGTTCCATTTGGTGAGGAGCAGTGTTTATTCAGAGTTCCTGTTTGTTCAGCATTTTCCTGGATATTAATGTCCAGGTGAAGTAATTTTGAAAAGCTTTATCCTCCAAAGTGCCAACATCACAGATTTTCCTTTTTTTTCCAAAAATAATCTGCTCAGGTTATATTTCCTTAGAAGCATGATTTTTTTTATTCTTTTCATCAATCTGCCTACCTACGTCTCTACGTATATTTGAATGACTCTACTAAGATTCTAGAGATACAGGTTCTCCATCTCTAATGTGAAGTGAGGAGTGAATATTACACTGATGGGTGTTTTCATCATTAGATATTTGACTGCTAATTCATCATGGAAGTATAATACACATTAAAGTAACTATGGAATAGATTCAGAAGTGAGAGATATGGGAAAACATTTTAGGTTCAATATGTAGATATTTCAGTGACATTTTCCAACAACATACATGCCTTCCATGCCTTTTGCAGCTTCTGGTAGCCCAGAAATTCTTTGGCTTGTGACAGCACTTACTCTAGTGTCACCTTCTCCTTCTTCACATGGTATTCTTTGTCTGTACATCATCCTCCCTCTGTGTCTATGTCAGAGATCAAATTTCTTTTTCATAAGCTCCAGTGTCATTAGATTGGTCCTACCTTAGTGAACTCATTTTAGGCTGGGACTTAGCTCAGTTGGTAGAGTACTGCTCTGCAGTATCTAAAGTCCTGAGTTCGATTCCCAGCACTGCAAAAATGGGAGAAGGATGTGGCAAACCACTCCTGAGGCAATCCCCAAATAATCAGGCATTGAAAACCCTATGAGGAGCTGGGCTTGGTGGCACATGCCTGTAATCTCAGCAGCTTGGAAAGCGGAGCCAGGAGGATCGCAATTTGGAGACCAGAGGAAGTCTGCATAACTTAGCAAGACCCTGTCTCAAAAAGTAAAGAAAAAAAAAGGGGGGGCTGGGGGTGCAGCTCAGTGGTCCAGCACTTGCATAGCATGCTAGCGTGAGGCCCTGAGCTCAACCCCTAGTACCAAAAAAAAAAAAAAAAAAAAACCTATGAGGGTCATTATTAGTCAGACACGATGGCACCAAACGACAATAACAACAGTGAACTCATTTTAACATGATTACATACGCAACAACCTTCTTTCCAAATAAGGTCATTTTTTAGGTACTGGAAGTTAAGATTTTTGCACATCTTTGCGGGAGTACACAGTTCAGCACATAACAGTATTTCTTTTCTCTCTTCTCAAAACTCTGCTAACACAAGTCAAGAGCATTATATTCATTTCTTTTATTACTTCCCAGACCTACATAAAAATTATATAATATTAAAGCATAAGAGATAGAAAGCTAGCTGACAGCTAGGGTTGTTGTCTATAGAATAAATGTGTTATGAAGAATCAACTTAGAAGGAGGTTTTCTTTATCTGAAATGCTGAGTTACACAAAATTGCAGTTAAACTAAAATCTGAACTATTTCTCTAGGTAGTGAAATCTCAATTCTTTCCTAAAGCAAGTATGTAATGTTGGAAAGTCAGCACATACTCCAATAATGAGGAACTGCAGGAAAAATGTAGTTCCAAAATATATTTTTTCTTTTATTATGTATGAAATTTCACCTATTTCACAGTTCATTGCAAAATCCTATAGCTTATATTTCATATACATGATCATAGACTTGTATACAACTCAAGATGCTGACATCCTCTTTATCATCATTAATTTCAGAATACTAATATTCTATGAAAAAAAATTATTTCTCTGTCATCTTTATCATCTAGTTTTAATAGGCTGGTATGCAGTAATGTACAATTGCAAATAATTGAAAATATAATTTCAATTAAGTAAAAAATTTATTGTAGCCATTGTAATGGTGACTATATATATACATATGTATATGTATGTGTATATATATATATATATAAAATCAACCATTGAAAAACCTAATGATATATATATAACCACATTGATATATATGATAATGTCTCATATGTATATGATAATGTCTCATATATATATATATATATATATATATATATATATGAGATGAATCTTACTATAATGGGCATATAATAATAGGGGAATATATTTTATTTAATATAAATAGAGCATAATGAATTTTTACATTCAAATTCTTTTCTACTATAATTTCCTACAGGAGAAGGCCATGGCAATCCACTCCTGAAGCAATCCGTAACAATCAGCCATTGAAAACCCTATGAGGGTTACTATGAGTTGGACCCATCTGGATGACATCTAACAACTACAACAATAATTTCTTAATAAAAAATAAAATTGACTAATTATCAATATCAACAAAAGTACACATTTGATTATTATGATAAATTCTCAAAAATTTGGTTGCTTTGTTTTTTATTCAGTGGTTAACCTTTTATATATTGCATACCTTCAGTAATTATGACAACTATTGATTTTCCTGACTAATGTTATTGTTGTTGTTAGGTGCTGTCGAGTCGGTATCCGACTCATAGCGACCCTCATAGGGTTTTCAATGGCTAAGTGCTTCGGGATTGCCTTGGGAGTGGATTGCCAGGCCCTGCTCCCATTTTTGCGGTGCTGGGAATTGAACTCGGGGCCTCAGAGACTGCAGCGCAGCGCTCAACCCACTGAGCTAAATCCCAGCCCTTTTCCTGACTAATAGGATGTTTTTAATTCTAAAACCAACTATTGATGTTGTCTAAATGCTTACCCCCCAAATAGGAAAAATGCATACAAACTAGTATTTTATTTAAATATGAACATTTTCCCGTTGTATATAGCATCATTTAAAATTTATTAGATTTTTATTAGGCCTTCCTAAAATATGTTTGATTAATATGTTATTTGATTTTATAAAGAAATTATTTGTAATAAGTAGGGAATTATCTGGACACCCCCCCGGGTGGACCAGGAGGGTGCCAGGGCTGAGGCCCACTAGGTCTGGGCCAAGGTCTGATCCCTCCCTAGGTCCTGCCCTGTTCCTCCCACCTCTAGTCACCCTTAACCCAGAAACCTGGACTGGGGCATATTTGACTCCCTAAGAGTCAATATGGCTACCCAAGTCCCAGTTCACCCTTCACCTACTTTAGTCCTACCCCTCCCATGGAGTGATCCAAGATAGCCCCCAAATAGCCCAGCTCTGCCATGGGCTCTTTCAACCTGATTGGCTGCCCAGAGCCACCTGATTGGTCACTAAGGGAAGCTTAGTGATTGGTCCAGCCCGCATCTAACCCACCACTTTTCCAAACCCTCTCAGGGAGAGCTGCCCCTCTGGTATGAGCTGCTCTCTGATTGGTTACATCCTAGTCCACGTTCCCACCCAGAGTGTATATAAACAGATCACCAACGACCCCAAGAGTCCTTTTTGACCACCTGGATCCTAATTCTCACACTCCACACCTGACTTTGCTGCATGGACCATGCAGACCTTCAATCAAACCACTGAGAGTCAAGACTCTAAGAGTTGAGAAAGAAGATCTCAAGCAAGTCAAGAAGAGCTCTCAATCCCCCCGCCCCAGGGAGGAGGTGAGAAAAGAAGACAACTGGTGAGAGGCAACATCATCAGAACATCGGCAAGACATCAGAGCTGTTTGGCCTATGACACAGAGCTGTAATTCCACCACAGCAGCAGCAATCCATGCTGCCAGCTAAAGAGCTGTATAGACTTTAGGACCTCCTGCAAAATAATAGCTTAATAAATTCCCCATTTGCTGTTGTAGGCTCCTGAGGTCCTTCTTGGTGCCACCAACTAGCTCTTGCCCACTCTTGAAGGTCCCCAAGTGAACTGGTGTTGAGGCAAAACTCCAAGGTTTTTGCTGGGCCAGAGCAGACCCCAACAGTCATGAATTGAAATAATAGAAACAGGCTGAATTTGTTTTATATTTTTCTGTGTTTTATTTTTCTTTTTTCTTTTCTTTTATTATATTTCTATGAAATAAAATCCCATTAAATCTATTTAAACTTGATTCTGTGCTGGTCACTGAATAAAATGCATTTGTTTCTTTCTCAAGCCAATACTAAAAACTTGTTTTTCTGGTTTAAGTGAGATAATAATAACCCGCCCAAGAATCATGCACATTTTAGGTCTACCTTTCACATATATGTGTAATTTGCTCTACAACTTACATTGTGCAAAAAAAGTAAGATTTTGTAAATTGTCCCATTTCTAACCAAATCATTTTTTTGGTCTTTCATGACCAAGGTGAGTAAGAAGTCCATTGACAACCTTTCAACCTTTATAAGTCATTTTTTTATATAGTTTCCTACCTTCCTTTTCTTCTTAACATCAAAACATTAACAGAGTTTAGAGAAGAGTATAGTGCATCCCGGACTTGCCTACCTGCTTACTTTGAAAATTCTTTTTAATCCTCTCCATGAGGCTAGGACTTGAATAACAAAGGTTTATTAAATCCCTTTTTAAATATCAACTTAAAGGGGTAATACCAGATTATTCCATTCCCTTCTCTTAATTTCCTCACAGTTAAGATAAAATTCACTCTTTCACCAGCCTTCAAAAGCATACCTGATCTAGCCCTTACCTACCTATTCCACCTCCTCTCAGATCACTCCCCTTGCCTAGCAGGCTACATTGAACTATCTTTTCTCTTCTTGGAACAGTCTCAGTGTATGCCTTTACAATATCTAGTGGGAGTATTCTACCCATTTATATTTCTCTAAATGATGTAGTCTACATTTTTGATGCCTGCATAGACCCCTTTTGTCAGGATACTGTGCTCATAGACCAGCTACTCTGTAGTCTTTTCTGTCAACTCTGGAAAATTGCCCTAGCCAGAAAAAATCACCTTGTCCAGTTATACCTTGTTGTTGTTGTTGTTAGGTGCCGTCAAGTCGGTATCCGACTCATAGTGACCCTCTGTGCAACAGGGGAAACACTATTTTCAGTGCTTCTCTGCTGTTCATAGGGTTTTCAATGGCAGGTTGATTTTTGGGAGGGGGTTGCCAGGTCCTTCTCCCAAGCCTACAGCTTCTGGTGTTCCCAGGTGGTCTCCCATCCAGGTACTAACCAGGCCTGACCCTGCTTAGCTTCTGAGATCTGAGGGGATCAGATGCCACAGGGCTACCGCTGCAGGCTAGTTATACCTAGGAGATAATAATCCCTTCTGAGGGAGAGTGTCGGTAGTCAGTGACTGACTGATATGAGCCTATAAAAGCCCAGCCCTCTTTCTATCTATGAGGTAAGAGTTTGTTACTATTCATACCGTTCATACTCGGGGATCAAGCTAAGCTCACACACTTTTACCATTCTTGTTATTCCGACTTATTCTAATTACCTCTTTGCTTTCATATTTCATCCAAGACACATCTTCAGAAAACCTCTTGTGTTAAAGAAAGAAAGAAAGAAAGAAAGAAAGAAAGAAAGAAAGAAAGAAACTCATCTGCTCCATCATTGGAAATTAAGGACAGAACTCTAGCGTCACTCAAATTGTTGCCTGGATGGCAAGAACTACCTGATGTAAGTGCTAGATGAACCACTGATTGTGCCCAGTATGCTCCATGAATGCAATTGCTGAGTTTTTCCCTTATGTAACTTAGGACAAAAGGTAGATAGAAGACATATACTGCTTTGTACAGTGGTACTGAAATTTGAAAAATCTGAAGAAAATAGAAACTGTAAGAGTCCTGGATATATTATCTATTATTCACAAGATTTTTAGTAGCTTGAATTTTGAGCTTAACTTTCTGTAGCTTAATGCTGATGTTGCAGCCTCTTCACAGCAATAGAATGTTACTTCTATCCAAAATTTGGTTTGCATGTCTAGAATAATGATGCTAATACCCAACAAGAGACAATGTAAAGGTATATTACTCACATAACAGGTCTGCCTGAGAGTGGCACAGCTCTGCAGAAAGTCTAAAATGTCTTGAGAGAATAGGGTAAGCAGACTGGCATGGAAGTTTTGTGGTGCTTAGAAGGTGGAGCCAGGCTGTGACCACATGAGGTTTGAACTTCCCAGAAGTACCATCCATGGGAGTATTCAGGTTATCTACCAGCATTCTCAGAGGTGGAACAGAAAGTGGAAAATGAGAGGTTAGGCTTAAAAATCCTTAGCAAATTCCAAATATAGATACAGACTCCTTTGGAACCAACCAAGATGAAAAACAACAGCCTATTATAATCATGGGGCTGGGATTTAGCTCAGTTGGTAGAGTGCTGCGCTGCAGTCTCTGAGGTCCTGAATTCAATTCCCAGCACTGCAAAAATGGGAGAAGGACCTGGCAATCCACTCTGAAGGCAATTCCGAGACAGTCAGCCATTGAAAACCCTATGAGGGTCACTATAAGTCAGATACCAACTTGACGGCACCTAAGAACAACAACAATTATATAAACATGACCGGAATTCAAATAAGGCTGAATTCTTCTGACTAGTCAATGATTCTATGCCAAACTCAGGATCCTGATAGGGAACTAGTGAAATGAGATTGAGATTGAGATGGCTGGGCAGATACACTTAAGAAATTTATATTTTCCCCAAATCTTTTGCATTATAGAAGTGGCCAGAAAAATAAGACTTTCTCAAACCCTCTCCTTGAAGGCTATGGGTAGGCTTCAAATAAGGCAGGTGACTTATGATGCTTTCTTTGGTGATGACAGGATCCCACCTCCTCTCGTCGTCTAAAAGCAATTACCAGGGTCAAATTGCAGCAATATTTGACTGCAAAAGAGAGAGGAGTTGAAAAGAGAGAAGAGGAATTTTATGGTAAAGAAACTGCAAAACATAGCTTGTATGTACTGTCAGGGTTTCTGAGTAAGATTGTAAGAGAATTTGTAGGTTCTGACTAATGTTGAAATACCACAGATAAGCCAGTCATGGTGGTGCATGCCAACAACTCAGGAGGCAGAGGTAGGAGGACCACAAGTTTGGGACCAGAGGCAGTCTGAGTAATTTAACAAGGCCCTGTCTCAAGAAGTAAAAATATGGGCTGGGTATGCAGCTCAGTGGTACAGAACTTGCAAAGTATGCAAGCGCAAGGCCTGGGCTCATGCCCTAGTACTGAAAGAAAAAAAAAAAAAAAAAAAAAAAAAAAAAAAAAAAAAAAAAAAAAAAAAAAAAAAAAAAAAAAAAAAAAAAAAAAAAAAAAAAAAAAAAAAAAAAAAAAAAAAAAGAAAAGAAAAGAAAAGAAAAGAAAAAAAGAAAAGAAATACCATCAACATTCTGCCTCGTGCTTCAGGACTGTCATCTTGGTGAGGGTCCCTGGAACTGGTTTAATATCCTGCTGAGAAGTCATTTGGAATTTTGAAAAAAAAAAGATGGTCTCTATTAAATACATTACACATGCCAGATGTGTCATAGCTGAATATGGTATGGTACAAAATATCTGAAAATTAGAGCAGTGACTAATCTTAGATGAATCTACTGTATAAAGCACATACATGGATTTGTCAACCTTAGAACTTCTGACATTTGAAGACTGGTATTTACTATGGGAGTAGATAACTGTCTTAACCATAGTGAGTTACTTAGCAACATGCCTGGCTACTCCAAGCTAGATGGTAATAACATCTCAATCATGATGACCAAAATGTGTCCAGATACTGCCAACTGTACTTTGGGGTAGAATGAGGACCTTTGACACTGGCTGGGAATCACTGGTCAAGAAGACTCTACTTACGAAGTTACCAATGGAAACGCTGATGAGAGAAGTTCCAATATTTCTCAATAATTCAGTAGTGACTCTAAGAAAAGTATGGTTGACTGTATGAGATACGCTTACAAAACTGGATTTCTTATATCATGTGTGACAATAAGGTTCTGGAACCAGAGATGACAAAGGACAGAAGTGAGATAGACTTAGTATCATAACAGGTAGCCAGATTAGAGTGAAATTTTCATAGGGCATAAGGACTCAATGTACAAGATCTATGGACAGGAAAAAAAAAAAGGTTTTCTTAGCACCATACTAAAAGTTTACAAAGATGAAATGAAAAAAAAAATGTCAAAGACAGTTACCTCATTGAAAGCTCAGTGAACTCTCCACTTTTTGTGACTCTGTCATTTATTACTTTGAGGAACAAATGATTGAAAGAGGAGCATGATCCCACAAAAGACCTCATACTAGCATGCCAACTGTGTGCAAAGGTGATTTTCTCTCGTAAAAGATCTATGACAATTAATTTTGGTAATTTTACACTGACTGAAAAAAAGAAAAACGTGTTTCAGATTTCAATATCTAGTTGGAAAAATAATGCTGTTGTTGTAGTCAAGAGATACATAGATAAGATTATGATTGCCATGATAAAACATAGGTACATTGTTGTTGTTAGGTGCTCTCAAGTTGTTGTCTGACTCATAGTAACCCTATGTACAACAGCCAAAACAGTATTGTTAGTGCTCCTCTGCTCCTCATAAGGTTTTCAATGGCTGATTGTTTTGGAGAGTGGGTTGCTACGTCCTTCTCCCAAGCCTACAGCACCTGGTGTTCCCAGGTGCTCTCCCATTCAAGTACTCATCAGGACTGACCTTGTTTAGGTTCCAAGATCTGATGAGATCTGATGCCACAGTGATACACCTGCAGGCATAGGCAAATTAGTTCAATTATAAAGGTAGTCCTGGCCAAGATCTGGTGTACTAGAAGGTGTACTAGGTTAAAAAAAACATAGGGTGATCATTTCTGTAGTTTGAAACGATGTATTTTGAATAGATATCTATAGTAGTGGGTGAAATCCAAAAGACAGTTTCTGTAAAGTAACAACTTTAGGAAATTCCAGGCAAAGGCATCTGAAGGTGATCCCTCTCAAAAAATATAGTAAACCTGCCGGGTGCAGTGGCACATGCCTATAATCTCAGGGACTTGGTAGGCAGAGGCAGGAGGATCACAAGTTCAAGACCAGAGGCAGTCTTGTAATTTAGCAGGACCCTGTCTCAAAAAAAAAAAAAAAAAATGCTGAGGGCACAACTCAGTGGTACAACACTGTCAAAGCATGCAAGAGCAAGGCACTGGATTCAATTCCCAGTACCACACACACACACACACACACACACACACATATATATGTTGTTGTTATTGTTGTTAGGTGCCATGGAGTCAGTATCCGACTCATAGCGACCCTCTGTACAACAGGGAAACACTATTGTCAGTGCTTCTCTGCTGTTCATAGGGTTTTCAATGGCAGATTGATTTTTGGGAGGGGGTTGCCAGGTCCTTCTCCCAAGCCTACAGCTTCTGGTATTCCCAGGTGGTCTCCCATCCAGGTACTAACCAGGCCCGACCCTGCTTAGATTCCGAGATCTGACGGGACCGGATGCCACAGGGCTACAGCTGCAGGCATATATATATATATATATATATATATATATATATATATATATATATATATATCCATCTCCATGAACAAAGTCACATCATAGGGGAAATAGTGCTGCTCACAAAAATATTGCAGGGTATATTTTCCTCATGATACCACCATTTAGCTCACTATACTAGCCTCTAATAACAGTTGACCCAGAACTTATGAAATGGTACAACTGAAGGTACTGGTATGCCAGTTGTAGCATATTTGTATGAACAAATCACCATAGTGTCTAGAATACATCATGTAGCTATTGATTATCTTCTTTTCTATATACATGGAAAGGGATGATCACAGACATTCCACAATCATAGTAGGTATGCAGCAGTAAGCATAGAGAGTTTTTCTCTTTGGTAGTTTTATTTTTCTAGATTGAAATAAATATGAGAAGGCTCCAGTACCATCTGAACGTTCTACACGATATAAAATTGTTCTACTATTTTGACACTTTCTTGATTGACCTAATAAACAAAAAATGGCAATTACTCCAGATACCGTGCTATAGATTTTAGAGATAATCACTACAATGGTTCAGATGCCTACCACATTGTTGAAGTTTTTAGGAATCCAAGGCTAGCCATATCATTCAAGCAATAACTACAATATTCCTAAGACTCTTTGGGAGTCATGAGTAGCTAACAACATGCGTGGGAATACTATTCTAACACATTTATTAGGTAAAATGAATGCTGCTAGTTTTGAGTGTGGACCAGAGAAATAAAAGCTGTGAAATTTGTCCAGACTGTTGTTTTAATTACAAAATTGGCATATCTCAAGAATCAATGTCATTTTTCCTAAGGTGTCTATGGCACAGACCAATATAAAAGTTGCAGAGCAAACTCCAAGGGTTAAGGAAAAACATAATGCTATTTTGCAGCACAGACTTATGCATATTTGAAAAGCAACTGCTAACATGCAACTGGACACTGATAGAGACTGCATATCTGACCATGTACTACCAAGGAATCATGGAACTAAAAATACCCATTTTAAGCTGGGTAATAGAAGATTTACTAAAGCATAGGGTCAGTTAAACCTAGCTACAATTCTTGTAGGGTGGCAACAGTACATCTAGAATCAGACTCAAGTAAATTTAATGAATAGAAATAATCTACAGAATAAAGTGGTACAGACTCTCACATTACCCACAACTGTTGGACCAACACCTTTCCTTCAATTCAGAACAATGTCTTGATGTTGAGTGTCTTTTCACTAGCTGATAAAGGAGAGAAAGACAAAGCTTGCTTTATGGATAGGATAAAGATTAGAGTGAAATTTTCATGTTCTATGTGGTATGTTAGTGTGAATCGAAAGTGAATGAAAAGTGAATCAAAAGTTGAATTTTGTTGTGCTACATTTTCCTGAGTGGTAGCCATGAAATTTAAGAGTCAGAGGAAATCCTTCCAAAAGACCTTTTATTGGGAAGTATATCTAATTATCTACATTATGGCAAAAGAGAATTGAACCAAGATTATCACATATAGGAATCCTTGACAGTAGTAAATAACTCCCCTATCTGGCTACAGGGTTAGAAGGAATAATATTAGAATACTAGATGTAAAGACATCTGGACAAGGTTTCCATGGGTGGACTGACAGTAATAGGCACAAGTGTGCAAATCTTCATCTCATACTAATACGAACTGGATAACATCCACCGAAGAAGAGGCTATGCTGCTGTCCCAAAGGAATGGACTACGTGGGTTTGGGATGTAAGGGATGTAAACAGGAATGACCCTATTCTCCCTCTAGGGAATTTTGTGTCATGTTTAGTTTCAAGTTTACACACTGTGATTCCAAAAGTCCTCATTCTCATAGGAGAAGTGCTTCCTCCTAGAGGACAATAAGAGCTCTACCCAGCTTTTATAACAGCAGGTGCCCCACGATCACATCAAGCTTTGTGTGATAAAATCAGATCAAGAAAAGAAAAAAAATCATACTAGACAAGTAATTGAATATGATCATTATAGGTGGAGGAATTGTTGACAAATATGGGGAAAGAGGAGTATATTTTATATTTAGTTATTTGGCTGGGAGATATCTTGAAATATCCTGTTCAGTTTCAATTGTAACTAAACAAGTGCAGCAATCTCAGTCAGTTGAAATGGAGGTTCAGAACTCTCAGAGATGAGGATCCATATTCCCCAAGTGAGCCACCTCATGTTACAGAGTCTGGAATGGATGGCAAAGAGGGGAGGTGATGAATATCATTCATGGTCTTGAGAAAATTTTAGTTGTATAATAGGTAATGATGATTCTAGAAAGTGTTTCTAAAAATATCATGGTGGTGGAAGCATGGTAGAAAAAAGAAGCTTACCTCCTGGAAGACAGGAAAAATTTCTTTATTAATGTAGTGAGTTTAATGTGAGATACAAGTAGATCTGAACATTGCAAGTTATGGAATGTAGCAGAGGCTGCTGGTGTCCTCCACAGATCCTTTATTTGGCTTATGGCACTACCCATCCTTGCAAATGCTATTTATTAATAATAGCTCATAGCTTTGATTCTGTCTTAAGAGATATTTTTGCCTAGAACTACCTTGCTCAAAGATGCCTGTGAGAGATTACTAGGGAAGTCTGAGTCATGGGCCCACTGATAAGGGGTTTAAATGGCCTGGTGCCATCAAGAAATTGAAAACTCTTTGGTGACATTGATGATCCAATGTGGGTACACTTTAGCTGAAACAATTCTTTGTCTCTATCCTGTCCTGTATTCCTCACTTCTATGTAGGTTTCTCTGGAAAGCATTTGCTAAGATATTAAGAATCTACTGTAAGGATCTAGATTCCTTGTCGTTTATGTCACAGCTAAATTTTAACTTCATCAAATATTTGGCCACCTATCTAAATTCACTAAAGTAGTGTCAGAAATGACTCATTTGGATAAAAACTACTGCTTTAATAGATCACTAGCAAATAAATTAGAAAATTAAAAATTAAGAGTTGTAGTCAAAGACAGAAGTAAGTTTCAAGTTGGTTATTTTTAAAATACTATTACTATTCTAGGATTATTTTCATGTAATGGGTCAGAATACAGGTGGCAGCTATATTTTAGCCTTCCAATTGAGAAAAGAGGCTTTTCTTAGCCAGCAATCTCATCCTCATTACTTCTACATAATTGTCTTACAAAGGGTAGAAATTCAGATGTACTTTGTTAAACACAAACAGGCTTTGTAAAGCATTCAGTACAGATTCTAGAAATTCTGGATAGGAATCATTAAATGTATAAAAAATATAACACAAATGATTATACTTATAAGACATAAATGATCATCAGATATAAGTGTGTGTTTCCCTGGATACATACTAGAATTTCTTGGGGAAATAGTTTAGAAAATATTTTGACCAATTAAATAAAAATTTTTAGAGGTGAGGCCTCTGAATGGCTATTTTTCCTTAATCACTAGGGATTATAGTAATTTTACTTATCTAAGTCCTACATTTCATTTTATAAATAATGATATATAACCCCAACAGCTATTTGGGTATAGTACCAGGATTGCAACATTCTTTTGTTTTTAATTTTTTAGAACTTGTTGTTTTTAGTGCTATGGAGTCAGGTCCGACTCATAGTGACCCTTATAGGGTTTTCAATGGCTGATTCTTTTGGGATTGCCTTGAGAGTGGATTGCCACATCCTTTTCCCATGTTTGTGGTGCTGGGAATCGAACTCAGGACCTCAGAGACTGCAGAGCGGTGCTCTACCAACTGAGCTAAATCCCTGACCCTTTTAGAACTAGCATACAGTAAAATGAGTGTCATTATGGGATTCTCATAGCAACATTGCCTTACAATGTAATCCAATGATTATTGGGCTATATGAAACAGTGATACATAATCTATAATAAATTAATGTGATACATGTTCTTATGCATGAGTCTGAGCTAGAATTTTTGTTTCTGTAACAAGTACATGAGAGAACAACTTAACAGGAGAAAAGATTTATTTTGGTTCATGTGTTCAGAGGTTTCAGCCCATGATTTGCTAGTTCCTGTGCTTTGTGTCTGAGGTGATATAAAATATCTTTGTGGCAGGAGCATGGGAGAGCAAAGCAGCTCACCTCATGGAAGACAGGAAGGAGAAAGAGAGAGAAGGAGAATGGGCAGGGGGAGAGGAAGAGGGAGGGGGAAGGGGCCAAGGAAAAGATACCTTTCAAAGGTATACTCCTAGGTACCTAATCCATTGATGTCAAAGCCCTTATGGCCCAATCTTCTCTCAATGATTGTATATACCAGCTGGAGACCAACCCTTCAACACACAAACCTTTCAGGGGACACTTCATACCTAAATCATGACAAGTAAACTGTGTATATATTTGATAATGTGTTCTGTATATTTGAAAACACAGGATCCCTTAAATCAGTGGTCCTCAACCATTTTGGCACCACGGGCCAATTTCACAAGTGTCAGATTTTCCATGGACCAGAGGTGGAAGCTCAGGAGGTAATGAAAGAGAGAAGATATGGCTGTAAATACAAGTGAAATTTGCTAGCTCCTCTAACAATCATCTCCTGCTGTGTGGTTCCTAACAGCCCTACTGATCCATGATCTGGGGTTAGGAACTCCTGCCTTAAGTGATAATTAAATAATAAAAAAACTAATGGTTTTCATAATTTAAAGCAGCATTCCCTGAAGTGTTTCCCAGGAACTCAACCTTTAAGAATTAATAGATGTTGGCAATGACCTTACCCAGCATAACACTACCCTTATGACATGGGGATGTCAACAACACTAAATGATTTAGGAAAACAATGGCTTTTATATATCTTTGGCTTAGATATTCCTAAGGCCCACTAGCATATTAAAATCTGATAAATATTTCATTAAAGGAAACTTTTCAGCTTTAATTCAGTGTTTGTCCATTTATAATAGAATTTTTTTTTGATTAAATATTGGGTAGCTGAATGAATTAGTGGTGTTTTTGAAGTTTTTTTGGAAATTTTATTAAATATGTTTCCTTTCCCAGGATACTTAAACATGTCTCTTCACCTGTTATTATGTAGTGTTATTGTTATTAAAATTGTTAGGAAAAGTATTATAAATTGACAATATTTCACAAAAGTCATATTTATAGCAAAATATTTCATATTACAGCCTGTTGCCATAGCACTGTGGCATCTGATCCCATTAGATCTTGGGAACACAGGGTCAAGTCTGGTTAGTACTTGGATGGGAGACTGCCTGGAAATACCAGGTGCTATAGGCTTGGGAGGACCCAGCAATCCATTCCAGAGAAAATAAAAACAAAAACAAAAACAATAAGCCATTGAAAACCCTATGAATAACAGACAAGTACTAACAGTACTGTTCCACCTGTCTTACATAGGGTCGCTATGAATTGGACACTGACTAGACAGCACCTAACAAAAACAACATCTCACAACAAGGAGAAATTGAGCTAGTTAAAGTGTGTTCAGTCAAGTTGAGATCCTTATTGAAATAGAAAACGGTACCCTTATGGGGACAAGAAATAATAAGTGATCACTCCTTTAACCTATAACCTGTTATTCAACAATAGTCTCGTGTCTACTTTGTCAACAGTGTATGGAATATGTCTGTTCCTTATCCACTTATCACAAGATGAAGAAAAACCTGCCAAGTGATATCTCTAAGAACAAACTAGCCACAGATTTGTTTCTTACATGGGAAGAACTCTTTATACCATGAAGAAGAGATTAAAGAAAATAACATCTTCATGACTAACAAAAATTCTCAGACCTTATAACATTCTAACAACCCAGTACTAGTCCACAGGCAGTCTGAATCTCCCCCACCCAATGCTATTCCCTTTTTTTCTACCCTCTTTTTTCCTTCTGATTAAAATGTTTTCTGAGTTCATACTCTGTCGCAGTTTTTATCTCTGTAATCACTGGGATGAATGCTCCCTGTGGTCAATATCATTATCAGATTAATAATTTTTCACACATTTGTTATAAAATGAATACAGGAAGATTGTGTGGATTTCCCAGGGGGATAGAGAGTAACCAAACATGGCGGGTCCCTGGGGCCTGCCTAGCCCTCTTGGAGGACCAGATTCTATCCTCCAAGGCAACTGACCCTTCCCCCACATCTGGGTACCTCACTCTTCTCCCCTCCCATCCAGTGAACCAAGAGGGAACTGGCCAGCTCAGGCTTCCTCAAGGCCTGATTGGCTGAGCCCCATCTGCCTCCTCATTGGTTAATTCCTTGCCCTTGTGCCACCCACGAACCTTGCCTGCTTGGTCAGCTGTCATTCCTTGGATGACAGTTGGATGACAGTTGGCTTAAGGGGATAAAAATCCCCTGACCCCAGAGCCCAACAGCTCTACCTGAATACCACCAAAGGAGGGCTCACTCTGTCCTCTGGTCCCATAAGGACCAGAGGCCTGCACTTGCCTGACTCACCTAGTCTTCAGACTATGCTTAGCCTTCCTTCATCCTTCAACTGACCTGCTTCCATCCTCACCTCTACCTGTCTCCCTGCATCCTCCAGATCTTCACCTTCTCCTCCTCAACCAATGGATCTAGTGCTTTGAGAGACAAGCCTCCAAGAGCCTAGCTCAGGGCCTCTGCAGTGGCGAAGACTGCAGACCAGATGAGCAATGTCAGCTGGGAGTCCTTGCCCCTGTGGCAGGGATAACAGCTGAGCACCTTCCTCCCCCATCTCCCTTCCCTGACCCAGTCTTCTACCACCTACGCTTTCCCTATCCCTGTAAATAAACCTGCCTTATTTTATACTCCTGTGTGTGATGTTCTGTTCCCTGGTTTCAGTCTCTCACAGGGTGCAGTGTTGGGGTACCCAGTTGCAATACACAAGGCAGAGGGCCAGGGGTCGAAGTCCAGCTTTCCCCAACAGAGATTGATTGGTTTATAACACAGAAAGACACCAGCTTGTAATGATTTGACTTAGAATTTTTTATTTTCCAAATTTTTGAAACTGATACAAATTTAGTACGAACTATACCTTAGATTGTGAGTTTTGGTATTTCCTAGGCTAGCAATGCATAGGGGCTAATCCCTGGAGAAGGACAACATATTTGGGAGAATGGCTGGACAACGAAAAAAGGAAGACACTCAACTAGATGGATTGACCCAGTGTCAGCAAAAATTGGCTTAAACAAAAATGACCATGTGCATGGTGCAATGTGATGGAGTGTTTTCTTCTGCTGTACATAGGGTCACTTTTAGTGGAACCCAACTTGCCAGCACCTACCAACAACAACAACAACAACAACACAAACAAAAGCGGTGCATGATACTATACTCTCACAACACCTGACAATGACAGTGAGCCTTAGAAACCAATACGTTTGTAATCATAAAATTAAATTTATCAACCTCTATCTAACATGATAATTTGCCGGAAATATTTTATGTAAAAGGAACCTGAAACTGTTTTCAAATATAAAGGTCTACAGGAATATCACGATCAGATATACTGTTTTTCAATATTCCTACAGTCTTGTAAGCAACTTACATTTGTCTATACACAATCACAACTGAATAAGTAGTACAAAAAAGAAAAAAGAACAGAAAAAAACCCATAATCGTTTCTGTAAGATCAAGAATACAGCTTTATCTTGTGACTCTACTAAAAATGTCTTGCAAACGCTTGCCTACTTTGTTTATCTGTGGTAGCCTACTGGGATAAATCCAGCCTTTAGATGTAAGGTGGCAACTCCCCTTGCCTATAGTACTTGGCCTGCAGTGATTAACATGGATAGGGGCAAAAAAATCAATCTTCAAAGAACTAAAGTGGCCATGAAGTTCAGGCTCAGGAGAGGAAATGGTAAAAGGGATTAAGTAGAATGAAAAAGGGATTTTGAACAGCAACATTGTGGGATCCCTTACTTATAGTTGTTAACAGAAAGAGCATCACAACCTCCTGGAGATCCTAAACAACTACGTTAAAGATGAAGTCTGATATCTCAGTTAGTCCTCAGGCAAAGTAGCATTGGCTTAAAAGTTGTCAGTCAATACAAGACATTCTTTAAGTGCTATGAATGACTGACATTCATTTGCTTCTTTTTTTCACTGTAAGAGAACAATCTTCATCCCCAGTTTTGATTAAAATCTCATCCAATGTAAGGTGCCATAAGAAAGGAAAGAGAAATGGGAAGCTCACTAATGCTGTCATGCCCTGCTGTCTTTTATATATAGTTAGGAAAGACGATCAAGTATTCCTACCTATCAAAGGTCTTTCAGGGAGAGTAGCCCTTACAAAAACCCACCAGACTAGTTATGATCTCTTCTCTTCTCTTCTCTTCTTTTCTCCTCTCCTCTCTTTTCTTCCCTTCTCTTCTCTTCTCCTCTCTTTTCTTCCCTTCTCTTCTTTTTCCACTCTTCTTTCTTCACGCCTTTCCTTTCCTTTCCTTTCCTTTCCTTTCCTTCTTCCCTTCCCTCCTTCCTTTTATTCTTTCTTTCTGGCATTTTATGAGAGATTCTCTTATTTTTAAATTTTGATAATAGACCTAAATTAAGTTAAATAGTTTACAATAAAACAAAAACAGCCAGTAGTCAGTCAATTGGCAACCATTTGGCAACTTCTATTTTAGTAGAGTAAATTTAGTGTCACCATGCCATGGCACAAATTCATCTACTGATGATACCCATGAAGCTTGGGACATGCTACCCCAAATATGATACCTTGGCATTGGGGAAAACAGCAGAAGCAGGAAGGTCACTCTCACCTTCCCTCCTCTCTTCTACCTGAACCAGGCTATAAGACTTAGGAAAAACTAACTGACTTTCCCTTGAAGCAGATCAAAATAGCCTCATTTGAGAGATGCTTCCATTATGCCTGGAAAAAAGGAGACATAATCAAGGAGAAATTGAATAATCAGGTCTTGTTAAGTTTCCCTGGTTTATTACAATTAGGTTGTACCTACTTTGTCTAATTGTATTTCTCAGGACTGTTCACTTTTCAACAGACCTAAGTGCAGAAATATACAAAGATTCTCTCTATGGGTTGTCATTTTTGAAGGTTTCTATGTTGTGAGAACTTATGTATTTAAAACTGTGTATACTTTTTTATTGCTAATTTGTCTTTTGTTACAGGATCTTCAGCCATGAATTTCAGATGGTAGAAAGAAAAGAGATACATTTCATCTGCAATTTTTTTTATTACCAAGTAGATTGTCTTTTATTTTTAGTGTTTCTTTCTGTTATGAGTCAGACCCGACTCAATGGCTCCTAACAGCAACAACAAATTCATATGAAAATTTTGCATTTAGTACTTTCATAGCAATTGTCATCTTTCCAGTCAGTTGACATACACTAGACACCTCCTGTTTCTAGATCTATTTTTTCTCTTGGGTTTACAAGCAGACAAATACACTCAGAGAACAAATACACAAACGAGTCCAAGTTTAATGTTGGATTTTGTAATTCTGTTTTATAGTGTTTGAGGAAAACTTTCAAATAGTAGAATTTTACTTTAGGCCTCAGTACAAATAAATAAAGAAGGAAGATAAACAAGAGAAAATGATGACATTCAGCAAATATATCATCCTATCCAGATCTGTGTTTAGAATTCCAAAGCAGGATCCTCTTAGTAACCTGGAATGGACAGCACTCACCACTGGGCCATATTTATACCTCAGATTAATTTAACACAAGTTAGCCCAGTCTATATCATCACTCCCAGTTCTCTAAATGAATTTGGATTGTAACGTGGGTCTATCATGGGAAAACTGGAAAAATAAAAATCATGAAGCACAGGACAGAAGCCTCTCCTGTGAAAACACTATTGAGGCCTTTATCGCTTTGGCTATGCTCTGCTATGAGTATGATTTCCCCATACACAGGCCAGAAAAAAACATTCAGGCTGAAATTTAATCTTCTTTATAAGATATTAGTATATGAGACCAGGTGGGACCTTTAAGTTGTGATTAGGGCTCTGCCTTAAGGAGTGGAGTAATCCCTTTATGTGATTAATGCATCACTGGATTTGTGGGTTAATGGACCTGTTATAAAAGCCAGTTTGACTAGCTCTCTCCTGGACTCCCTAACCGTCATTATGTGTTGCCTGGAACTGTTTTGAACTCTGCCAATAGGAAGACAATCTCCAGACATAGCCCCTCAACTTTAGACCATATCACAGAGCCAAAATAACTCTCTTTTCTTTACAAATTACCCAGTGTGTGCTAAACAAACTAAGCAAACTACATGTAGAGAAGACGACAGAGAATTATTAAGAGTCCCTCGAGGTGTTAGGACATGACTCCATTCTGAAGAATAGGTTTAATGAGGATGATAACATTAGAGGGGTCTATCTGCATTCTTATATTTTACCAGAAACACAAAGAGTCCTTATTACGGCTTAATATTTGTCTTCGAATATTACCAAAAAGTTATTATACCTTCATTTTAATAATGAATCACATGGGAAAGTGTAGAAGATGGGATTGAATTTTACTTTTAGGTTCTAAAGATGATGTCTCTTTTTAAATCTCTTGTGCAAGAAATAAAGAAAATTTGTTTCTAAAATAATAGCTAAAAATGGAAGCTTTTTTATTAATTTACCTTTGATCTTAGATGAAATATTTTCTGCATGCTTATTTCTTCCTTTTTTTCAATTATCTTTTTGTTTTTCTTTATTTGTAACAGTTTTCTTCTTTTTGTTCTTTTTTTTTTTTAATGGTACTGGGGGTTGAACCCAGGGCCTCCCACTTGCATGCTTTGCAAGTGCTGGACCACTGAGCTGCACCCCCAGCCCATCTTTTACTTTTTTTGAGAGAGGGTCTCCCTAAATTACATAGACTGCCTCTGGTCTCGAACTTGTGATCCTCCTGCCTCTGCCTCCCTAATTGATGGGATTACAAGTACTTGCCACCTCATCCAGATTATTTGTAACAGTTTTCAAGGTACTCATGTAATAAATACAATTTAGAGCATTTGCTGAAAGCTTGTACCATGTGGCACATCATTTTTGTGATTCATATGCAGAATAAGAAAGCTATGTTCATACATTTTATATTCTTATAGGGAAAAACAAATATACCACAGACTAATACATAAGGTATTTAAATCCTACATTAGAAGATGCTACATTCTGTGTTAAAGATACATGAGGATTTCTGAGTGATGACTTGAAGAAAGTGAGGTAAATTGCAATTCTTACCTGCAAATCTACAAGAAGAATGCTCCCGGCAGCAAACTCAGCTGAAGTAAATGCCCTAAGGATGGAATGTGTTTGTCATGCTCAAGGACAGTCAAAATGCCAGTGTGATTTTATTTCTTGTTTTATTTGTTGGTGTGTGGCTTAAAATTTTCACAAGATTTTTTTTTTCATGAGAAAAGGAAGGAAAGAAGAAAAGACAGGAAGGAAGGAGGGAATTGATGAATAAATAAAAGAGGAAAAAAGGAACAGAGAAAGACCTATATTTTACAAGTAGATCATAAGAAGCCTATGTTAAAAACTTGACTGGTACAGGTAGTAATGACCCTAGTTTTGTTGTTAGGTGCCCTCCAGTCGATATCCTACTTATAGCCACCCTGCGTATAACAGGCGAAACACTATTGTCAGTGTCTCTCTGCTGTTTATAGGATTTTCAATGATTTTTTGGAGTGGGTTGCTGGGTCCTTCTCCCAAGCGTACAGCAGCTGGTGTTCCTAGGCAGTCTCCCATCCAAGTACTAATCAGGCCCAACCCTGCTTAGCTTCCGAGATCTGACTGGATCGGATGCCACAGGGCTATGGCTGCAGATGACCCTAGTTTTAGGAAGGGAAAAATCAACATAGAATAGAATGGAGGGTAGGGAAGAGAGTTTTCATGGACAAAGTGCAACTTGAGTTCAACTTTGAAATCTGTTTAATATTGAGATAAACTATGAGGAGAAGAAACACTTTAAAGTTACAGGGAGCGAATCAAAATTAGTGGAAACAATAATTCTCAAATATGCTCATTCTTAAAATGTTTGGGTGGTTCTCTGAGGGTCAATACTACTTGTCTCCGTGTCTACTATCCCTCTAAAACCAAAAAGAATTTAGTGAACTTCTCTGTTCCCCCCACCAGCCTTTGTTCCTCTCTGACAAATATATTCACTTACTACACTACTGCTGGAGACACGTGGAAAAATGGAAAACAATCATGTTTTCATCAAAATTGAATTGCAGATATAAAATATTGTATGGGAATTATACTTTGATAAGTGGGAACATTCTGGATCCCATATTGAGTCCAGATGGTTACAGTGTCTTTAATAAATGTATCCATTTGGCATAAGCACATTTGTGTATCACAATCTTCCCCTCATTTGGGTTTAATGATGGATAGGTTCCAAGTAATACAAGATGCTCCCCAACTTGTTAAACTTCTGGTAAGTGAGCAGTTATCTCTTCCTTGTATAACTTGTACACTCAGCATAACTATTGAAAGACGATCTGGACTTAAGATTCATTAGCTGCTATTTCCCCTCCCAGAGATAGGACGTAATAAAGAATTGCTTCCAACCAAAAGAGGAAAATCTTAACTTAAACTCTAATGTTTGCACTGAGCCTAAAATTCCAGAATTGTTTTCTTCAGGCTGTAGTTAAACAGTGAATTTGGGATAAATATTAGTAATATTCTCTTATTACTTTTAGGATTTGTGGGAATTTGTCATTTTAAAAAAGCTATCTACAGTTAAATTGGGTGGGTAGAAAAGATTGCCTTTAACATAATTCAGATTTATTCTTTTCACCTGCCGCTCCTCCTCCACTTCCTCCTCCTCTTCCTCCTCCTCCTCCTCCTCTTCTTTAATAAAATCTATACTATGAATATGTCACTTACCTACCATGGTTTCTTATCTTTATTTTTGTTCTTTTTTAAAGCCTGCAGCAATATTTCAAATTTGTTTTTTCTTTGAATGGTTAGCACCATCCACTAAATAAAAATATTAGATCATACAGCAAGGCCATAAGACTTACCAAAATTTTTTATCTTCTCTAGATTTGCAACAATCTCTTTTTAAAATTTTGTTTTTGTTTAATTAGTGTACTTGGTATACATCTAAATTAATAAATGTGGGGATGCCTGGGGATGATATATCTGGTTATGCCTAGAATTTGCCCCGAATATAACTCATTCTTCTGCTTTTATTCAGAAATATGACATATGTTCCACTCACTAGATACTGAGTTGATATGAGAAGTGACATTAATATTTCTAAGGCAAAATATACTCACATCCTGATGCAATTCATATAAATTTTGTACTTGCCCTATACCAGACTACTCTAACTACGTATAGTCAGAGTATATGACTATGTCCCTGTAAGAGCAACAATGAATAAACAGAGAAATATAGATCCTTTCTATTTTAGAATGGTAAAAGATGCCTCTAAAACCAAACTGCTTGTTCCCAGCTTCATTACTTCTAGCTAAGTAAAGGCTATTCCAAAAGGAATATTCATGCCCCAATTTTTCCTAAGTAATAAAACACTGTCCTGGGGTTTGGCTCAATTGGTAGAGGACTGCTCTGAACTTTTTGAGGACCCAGTTTTGATCCCCAGCACCACAAAAGTGGGAGAAGGATGTGGCAGTCCACTTCTGAAACAATTCCAAAATAATCAGCCATTGAAAACCCAATGAGGGTTGCTGAGTTGGACATGACTCCATGGCACATAACAACAACAGAACACTGATCAGTATGCAGAAATGAAAGACTACATTTCCCAACCTCCTTTCTAGGCCATGTGACTAAATGTACTTAAGTGTTTTTGCAGATTTTCATGTGCATTCTTGAAGGTTTTATAAAGGCCATGGGGAATTTCCTCTTCTTATCATATTCCAATTAGTTATCTGCCAGATTTTTGACATTATTCTACTGTTCTTGAATAGTTGGGGTTTTCTTGTTTTTACTCTTTCATTTTAGTTTGGAATGATTGTATTGATATTTTCCAAATTTGCTGATTACGTCCACATCTATGTTGAGTCTACTGAGGAAACTGTCAAAGACATTCTTCATTTCTGTCACATTGTTGTTGATTTCCAAAACTTCCCTTTAATATTTGTTTGTACTTCTTTGTCTCTGCTTATATTATCTATGAGTTCTTGCATGTTTTCTGTATTAATTACAGTGTAGTAATCCTACCTTATCTGTGGGATATGTTTCAAGAGTGCCAGCAGATGCATAAAACTGAAAGTAGTACTCAATCCTCTATATACTCTATTCCTTCTTATACATACTTATCACATAGCTTAGTTCATAAATAAGGCCCAGCAAGAGATTAATAATAGTATCTACCAATAAAATATAACAATTACAACAATGTATTATAATGTTATTTAAACTTGGAAAATGTTCATATCTTGAATTTTCCTGTTAATATTTTCAGACCACACTTCACTTCAGGTAATTGAATCCAGGGATTTTGAAGCCATGGATGTGTTGTTGTGGTTAGGTGCCGTCAAGTCAGTATCCGACTCATAGTGACCCTATGGACAACAGGTGAAACAATTGTTGGTGCTTCTCTGCTATTCATAACATTTTCAATGGTTGATTGTTTTTTGGGAATGGGTTGCCAGGTCCTTCTCCCCAGCCTCCAGCACCTGGTGTTCCCAGATGGTTTCCCCTCCAAGTACTAATCAGGCCCTATCCTGATTAGCTTCCAAGATCTGATGGGATCAGATGCCACAGTGGTATGCCTGCAGCCATGGGTAAGTGGGGACTACTATAATTTTAAACGTCTTGTCTGATAATTTTCCCAAATCTGTGTCCTACCTCTGCCTAATTATGGTGGTTGCCTTGTCTCTTCAGATTGTATTTTCCTTGCAGTTTTGCACATTTTGTAATTTTCTGCTGAAATTCAGATGTGAGGCATCAGGTAATAGAAACAGAAGTAAGTTGGCTTTTAGTGTGAACTTTTATGTTAATTAAGCAAGGAGTCAGGACATTTTCAATGTCTGTTGTAGGTTTCAGAGTCTTCATATTCCTCAAATGTCCTTGTTTTCATCTACTATTATCTTTATGCTTCCTTAAGAACTCCTTGAAGTGTGGACCTTACAGCTCTTCCCATTGTAATCCACTACCTTTGCACCACAACCTATTTATGTGAAGGGAAGTTGCAAAATAAGCAAAATGTTCTACAATTGCATGATTAAATCTCAGTCTTTGAGTGGGCATGTGTCCTAAGGTGATGCCCCTCATTAATAGTTTGTAGCTTTCATCTCTACCCAATTTAGATAAGTAGAGTAGTGTGGGATACAGTTAAAACAATTGTCATTTCTTTCATGGGAATAGAACTCTGAGAACAGTCTGCATGTACTTTACAATGACTTTAATTCTCCTCCCTTGCCAGAACTTGGAGGAGATACTTCTTGGTTCTTTACTATGAAAACATGAGAGTAAGAGATTCATGACAGCAGGGCTTTTCTGTAGAATGCAGCCTCCCAAAGTTTCTCAGGATAGTCTATAGTCAGTTTCCAGAAGTTTGTCAAAATCCTACTTAAGTTTCTTTACCAGTTTATGGTTCAGCAATTGATGTTCCAGGTAATCAGATCTCAGTTATGATTATCTGGATTTCCTTTTCTCCAAAATTTAGACTGTCAATTTGCACTGTGACCCGAGTTCTCTGATAGATCCTAAAAAATGTCTTTATCAGTTTTGTTAACTTTCAATTATGACTTTCTAGAATTTTACAAGTTGTTCCTAAAACATGAAGTTGAGTGTATACATAATGGTATACAACATATTTTGTTTGAGGCCATCATATATATGTATTAACATAAAATGAAAATGTGTTCTAATGCTTAAAATTTACAAATTCTTGAGGAATGATTTTGTTTTAATATTGTATATTCCCAGTTCTATTCTCATGTTTCTGTCCTCAAACATAAAAAGCATCAATGGAACTTGTTAAAAGTACCAATTGTTGAACCCTTCCCCCAGACCTCTAAGGCAGAAATTCTTTGTATAGTATAGTGGCCATGAATATGTGTATTGGAAAGCTCATCAGCTGAGTATTATATACAGTAAAATTAAGAAACAATGTGTGTTTGATCTAGCACATATCATGCACATGTATATTTAATAAGTATTTATCAAATAAGAAGAATATTGGAAAAATTTTACTTTGTAAATATAGAAAAGTCAATGCTGTATTTAGATATAGTTTTAATTCATCAGAAGAAGTTTTTGCTTCTGGAACTAAGGATAGAGTTTTAGAACATGTTATAGTAATATGACATAGAAAACAAAGGACAGTGTCCATTTTTGTAGTGAATATCAATTATCTTTGTCCATAGTTTTAGTCAAGAATTATTCATTATTTGGCAACCATCAACAAAAAATGCTGGTGAGGATGTAGAGAAAAAGAATGGTGGGAATGGAAATTATTGCAGACATTATGGAAATTAGTATAAAGAATTCTCAAAAAACTAAAAATAGTACTACTATATGATACAGTTATACCACTATTTTTTATTGGAAATTTTTAATGTACACCTTAATGTGATTCATTCTGACATACTTTTCATTGTGACACTTCCATATATACATTTTGTTGTGCATTATTCATATAGGTTCCCCCTTATCCTCTTGTATGCTTCCCCTCTCTGTCCCACCCCCCATCAAGGAATTCTCTTCCATTTACTTGTCTTTTTATGGTAATATTTTTCTATATATCCTTGGGTTCCAGATCTGTTTAAGGTGAAAACTTTTCCTGCAGTGAACTTTCTTTTTGCCTTGTCAGAACTATTACATGCATTTTCTAGACCATCTATAATAATACCATTCATAGCTTTTTTTTTTCTTTTATTATGATCCGACCTTTGTATAGGATTTTTTCCTTCTTATAATTTTGATTCAGCTCCCACATATGAGTGAGAACATGTGGTGTTTCTCTTTCTGAGCTTGTGTTCGTTCACTTAAAATAATTTTCTCCAATTCCATCCATTTTGCTGCGAATGGCCTCATTCCATTATTTTTGATTGCTGAGTAGTATTCCATTGTGTATATGTATAATAGTTCTTTTATCCATTCTTCTGTTGAAGGGCACTTGTTGATTCCATATCCTTGCTATTGTGAAAAGTGCTGCATTGAACATGGAGATGCAGGTGTCTCTGTGGTATGATGACCCATCTCTCTTTGGATAAATTCCCAAGAGTGTTATAGCTGGGTCATATGGTAGATCTATTTTCAGTTTTTTAAAATACCTCCATATTGATTTCCACAGTGGTTGGACCAATTTACAGCTCCACCAAGTAAGTGTTCCCTTTCCTCCACAACCTCACCAGCATTTGTTGTTATTTGTTCTATTGATTTTGGCCATTCTTACTGGTGTAAGGTGAAATCTCAGAGTTGTTTTGATTTGCATTTCGCTACTGGCTAGGGATATTGAGCATTTTTTCATGTGTTTCATGGCTTTATGGACCTCTTCATTTGAGAACTGTCTACTCAGTTTCTTTGCTCATTTGTGTATAGGGTTATTTGTTTTTTGGGGAGTTTTTTTCTTGAGTTCTTTATAAATTCTGGTAATTAGACCTTTGTCTGATGTATAGGATGTGAAGATTTTTTTCCCAATCCATGGGGGTATCCTTGACTCTGTTAATTGTTTCTTTTGGTGTACAGTAGCTTTTTAATTTCATGTAATCCCATTTATCTATTCTTGTTGCAATTTCTTGAGCAACTGGAGTCCTATTAAGGAAATACTTTCCTATGCCTATATGATGGAGTGTATTGCCTATCTTGTCTTCTGTTAGTTTTAATATTTCTGGTTTTATATTGAGATCTTTTATCCATTTTGAGTTAACTCTCATGAATATTGAGAGATGTGGGTCAGTTTTCATTTTTCTGCATGCTATACCACTCTTGATTATATACTCAAAGGAACCTATGTTAACATACCACAGAGATACCTGTACTTTCATGTTCATTGCAGAACAGTTCACAATAGCCAAGTAATGGAATACACACATGCGCACGCACACAGACACGACTCAAAAGTAGTAGGAGGCCTACATGGAAGACTGAGGGAAAAGTAGAAAGGGAGAATAAAAGACAAGGGGGAGTGGGAAGGAGGTGAATATGAACAAAGCACACAATATAATTTAATGGCAATCCCATTATGAAGACCACTATATTGTACACTAATCAAAAAGAATAAAAGAAATAAACACAATCCATTCTTTTATCTACATGGTTGAACTAAAACAATATTTCAGTTTGACGAATCAGTCTTCAAGAATTTTTCTTTGGTACTGAGAGGAAAAGGTCCAACCACTCAAAGAAAATGGCTGTACTGCAACATATACAATCCAAATGTAAATATAAGTAGTCATATTTTCACTCATTTGAGTGGGAGAATCAAAAGCTGGCTGGAAAAGGAGCATAATCAAAGAAATACATGGAAAAAAGAATTAGAAGAAAAATAAATCCAAATGACAATTGAATCCCAAATTTATTGTTGTTGTTGTTGGACACCATCAAGTCAGGTCTGACTCATAGAAACCTTATCCTCAGCAGAAATAAACACTCCTCAATTCTGTGCCAGGCAAATGATCTTTATTTTATGTTTAGCCCACTGTTTGTAGACACTGTTTCAATCCATGCAGTTGAGGGTCTTGCTTTTTCTCGTTGACTTGCCACTCCTTCAAACATGGGGTCCTTCTCTGGGGATTTGTCCCTCCTCACAATATGTCCAAAATCCAAAAGCCACATTCTAGCCATCTTGCTTCCAAAGAGCACTCTGGTGGCACATATAAGGTGAATCTGTTGGTTCTTTAGCAGGCCATGGTATATATTCAATATTCATCTCTAGCACCAGAACTCAAAAGCATCAATTATTTTTCTGTCTTCCTTACTCAATGTCCAGCTTTCACAACCATATAATGCAACTGAAAATACATGGCATGAATCAGGGGCACCTTTGTCTTCAATGTGACATCTTTCACTTTAAAGCAAAACCTTTTTCCAATGTAATGTGTTTTTTGATTTCTTGACTGCTGCCTCTGTGGGTGTTGATTGTAGAAGCAAGTAAAACTAAATCTTGGACAGCCTCCTTATACAAAAAGAGAGAGAGAGAGAGAGACAGAGAGAGAGAGAGAGAGAGAGAGAGAGAGAGAAAGAGAGAGAGAGAGAGAGAGAAAGAGAGAGAGAATTCCCCTCCAATTTATATATTTTCCATAGGATTTTAAGTAATTTTTGGATTTTTTGTCATTAGGTGTCATAGTACTATTTTATTTTTAAAAGCAATTCAAATTGTTTATATTTTTGTTCATTTATTGTGAAATTGCTTCCTGACCTAGTCACAAGGATTTTTGTTTTATCTTGAGGTGCAATCCATACTGAAGGCTGTATTTTTTGTTGTTCATCAGTGAATGTTTTAAATCCTTTTCACTTTCAGCAAGCAGAGTTGTGTCACCTGCATAATGCAAGATGTTAATTAGTCTTCCTCCAATCTTAATGCCATATTTTTCTTCATAAAATGCAGCTTCTTGGATGATTTGCTTAACAGAGAGATTGAAGAGGTTTGGTGAAATGATACAGCCCTGATGCACCCCCTTCTTAACTTTAAACCTGGCAGTATTCCCTTGTTCTGTTTAAATGACTGTCTCCTGTTCCATGTGCAGAGTATGCATGAATACAATTAAGTGCTGTAGTTGATAGAAAACTCAGATTTCTTTGATTTTGAACTTGCATATAACATCTATGTTTTTCATCACTAGAAGAATAATTCTGGACTCCCAGTAGCTACTTGACAGCACCTTGCAAGAGTAAAACAATGCATGTAAGAGAAAGCAAAAAGACAGTTATAGATTAGCATACATATGTGTGAACATATGTGTATATATGTGTGTTTATTTTCCTGTTACTATAATGGATCTCTTGAGGCTAGGTAAATTATAAAAAGAGTTTTATTTTGGATCACATCTCTGGAGATCCCATCCTCACATATGGCATCTGGAGGTGACTTTCTTGCTGGCAGAGTCCTGATGCTGTGCAGGGCATCGCATGACAAGAGACAGTGTGTACACGTCTGTATGTCCCCTCTGCTTTCTTCCTATTTACAAAGCCACCAATATTCTTCATGGGAGCTCTAGCCTAATGATGTTGTCTAATCTTAATCACTCCAAAAGACCCACCCTAAATGTTACTGTCACATTAAATTTCCACTCTCAATACCCCATGTTGTTGTTGATGTTAGGTGCCATGTGAGTCGGTATCCGATTCATAGAGACCCTGTGTACAACAGGCAGAACATTATTGCCAGTGCTTCCCTGCTGTTCACAGGGTTTTCAATAGCAGATTGATTTTGGGGAGTGAGTTGCCAGGTCGTCCCAAGTTTACAGCACCTGGTATTCCCAAGAGGTTTCACATCCAAGTATTAACCAGGCTCATCCCTGCTTAGCTTCAAGATCTGATGGGACCGGATGCCATAGGACTATGGCTGCAGGTATCAGTACCCCATAGAAGGGATTAAATTTCAATATACAAACTCTTGAGGGACACTCCAACCCTAACAATAGCATAGAATTATGCATATGTCTACAAACATACACACACATTCCAAAATATGTCTTTGTTCAAGGACATGTTCTTCAATCTCACTAAATAACAAACTAAATCCAACTCTATATAACTGACTCTTTTCCCTCCTTACATGCACACACACACACACACACACACACACACACACACACACACACACACACACGGAGAGAGAGAGAGAGAGAGAGAGAGAGAGAGAGAGAGAGAGAGAATTCCCTTCCAATTTGTATATTTTCCATAGAATTGTAAGTAATTTTTGGATTTTTTGTCATTAGATGCCTTAGTACTATTTTATTATTAAAAGGAATTCCAATTATTTATATTTTTGTTCTTTTGGTGATTGTTATAGAAAGTTTGCTTCTTTGGCAGAGCATTGAGACCAACAGAAATATTAAGAGTTTTCAAATACTCTGTCTTGAAGGATATTGAAATCTGAAAAATATAAATCTGTCATTATCAGGATAATTTTCAGTAAAAGTAGGGAATAATTTTTTCATGATTATTATTCATGCAAAAGAGTAATACTAAAATTTGTGTTGTGTTTAAATTTGCCATTTTATACTATACTCATTTGAAAAATATTCATTCCACATCCTTGTCCTTCAAGGAGCTTATAGACTGTCTCAATCTAACACTAGAATAGAGTTAGGCTCTCATGCACTGAGGCTGTCATTTTCAAATGTCAGCCTATTTCTGAATCACACAGAGGTCGTATTGAACATAGATTTCCTGGTCCTTCTTATAGAAAAATGATTGGCACAGGACTGAAATGGAGATTTAAATTTGCATTTCTAACAAATTTTTACATGATACCAAAGTCCTCTGAGAACCAATGCCCTAAATCATCTGTTCTATGTCAGATTCACTTCTCTTCCTTATATCTGGCATGGTCTACTGAGAAAATAATCCCAAAAATTATTTCTGTGGAGCTTTTTTCTCATGAAGCCCAGTTAAGAAAAGCTGACAGAATATTCCACAATTTTTGATTAAGATAACATTTACCCCCTCCTATGAACTTTAGGGAAACAACACAAGAACCTACAATAGTAGAGAAATGTTAAAATCAATTATTCATTTTAAATCTGCATATACCACAAATAACTACTGACTTTAATTTTATGCAGCTATACCACTTGGAAGTGATCTATGATTGTAGTAACTTACCAATTTGAAAGAAATTGTGTGTTAAATGTAGTCCTAAGTAGATTACTGAAGACTTATCAAGATTTACTTAATAAATTATTGAAGATTCATAGGCTGAATGAGACACCAATTTTCAGAATGTCTGATCATACTCTTCTTTTCTAACATAATTCATGACTACACAACAGTACTTACTGAAACTTAATACTGAAAACTAAAACTGGAATTCCTTCAGTATTTTAGCCCTTTATTTCTTAAGGTCATAAAGAATGAAAGGGAAGCTGTGGAGTGAATGCAGTCTTGACAGTAGCAAAATACTTCTCTACATGTGTTTAATAAAGGATGAACATATCTCAAGTCTGTTGAATATCAAGAAGTATGGGGCAAAATTCACACACCCTATTCTATCTATTCCCTTTTGTTAGAACTTCTTTCTTGTATTTTAGTGCATCATTGCTCATTTGAGAAAATTAGATGTGATTTCTAAGTCCTTTTCATCTCCTTGTCTTTATTGTTTTTAATTTATTGTTTGCTTTTTGCAGTTATGTTCAGGATGAATTACCTTTATTTATCTTAGATTCTATTTGCCTTTTTTCAGTTTGCTTGTCTTTGCTTTGCTGCCTTTATTTCATGTTCAGAATTGTCTGTCAGCCCTTTTTTTTTTTTTTTTGGCCCATACTTTTATTTTGCCTTTGTTGATTCTCTGGTGCTCTTATTTTGCTGCCAAAGTCCAAACGAATATGAAACTCATGTCTCATGTGGATTTACTCTGTGCTGCACAACATTTTTCTTTTATGTTTTTGTTTGTTACAAATTATCATGGTTTATAAACCCTTCCAGGCTTTTCAAAGGGTTTTGTATTACTAAACGTGAAAAATAAAAGGATGTAGCTGTTTCAAAGGGACAAATTTTCTTTCAAAAGCCACAGAGGATGCTAAAGTAAAGCAATACAATGGCTATTGGATATATTTTTGAACATCATGAGGTAATACAGTAGTTCTTAGAATGTCACAGAAGTTAATGAGGCAATTTCCTGTGGAGAGATGGGATGGCATAGAGCAAACCTCATGATACCTTCTACATAGAAAACAAAAGCCACTTCACTCACTGGAAGTTATACTTTCAAAATAATTCACAAAATAGTGTCTATTTGTTAAAAAATGGAATCCTGACCGAGGTTTATTCAGAGCTTCAAACATCTGGGAGTAAGGTAGTTTTCTTCTGTGTCTATGCTTAGCTGATTATATTCTTTCCTCAGTAACTTCTCATGCTAAGCTTGAAAGAAAAGTGTTAGTCTATAGAAAGATCTTAGTTTATAGTTCACAAAATTCTAGCCAGTCTAGATTTCAACTCTGGCTCATTAAGGGGACTTTGTTGAAAAGTAGTGGCTTGCACAGAAAAGTTGCAGGAGATTGGTGAGCTATGGTTAAAAACAAACAAACAAAACAGAATAAAATGTACATAGATTCAGGAGAGATTACTTCTAGAATGATAGCCAAAGTCTTGCTAAAGAAAGGCACTATCATGGATTGTTATCTTTGAGAAAACTATATTTTATTGTTGTTGTTAGGTGCTGTGGAGTGTGGTTTGACTCATAACCACCCTATGTACAACAGAATGAAATGAGCCATGACAGTGTGCCATGCCTGGCACTATTGCCAGTCCTTCTCTACTATTCATAAGAGTTTTAATAGCAGATTGTTTTGGGAGTGGGTTGCCAGGTCCTTCTCCCTAGCCTGTAGCACATATATTCTTCATTACCACACTTTCATGTAGACTGGAAGTTCTAGGAAGGGCATTTTGACTGGCTAAACCTTGGTAATAAACTTACCATTTAGGTGTCAGAAAGGTGGTAGAAATTTGTGGCTTCTGAAGGTTAGACACATCAAATTCTCAAGGTGTAGCAATTTCTAAATGGAAGCTAATTTGCAGGTCAGCTAGGAAAATGACAAATCTCTCATACATTTCTGCTTTATGTATGCATTATTAAATTCTGTTATTTAGTTTTTACTTGTTTTTGAGTTCTACAGAGGGAATCAACATATAAGTCATCAGAACAACTATATTGTTTTTGCTGTACTACACAGAGTCATTATACCGAAAAGAACTACTGACTGATCAACCATTTCAAGAAGTTCCATATGTTCAGGAACCAATGGTACTAAGGGAAGAAGTTGAAGTTCCCTTGAAGGAAATAGTGAGTCACAAGTCTCCAAGAATTGATAAAATAGCAATAGAGATGTTTTAATAAACAGATGCAACACTGGACATGCTAACTTGTTTATACCAAGAGATTTGGAAAACAGCTACCTGGCCAACTGATTGGAGGAGATCCATATTTCTGCCTTTTCCCAAGAAATGGGAACCAACAAAATGTGGAAACTATCAAATGGTATCATTAATAGTACATGCAAGTAAAATTTTGCTAAAGATCATTCAAAAGCAAATGTAGCAGCATATTGACAGGAAATTGCCAGAAAGTAAAGGAGGATTCAGAAGTGTACATGGAACTGGCCACATCATTGCTGATATCAGATGAATACTGGTGGAAAGCAGAGAATATCAGAAAAATGTCTATGTTTTATTGACTTTGCAAAAGTATTTGAGTGTGGAACACAACAAATTATGATAACATTGCAAAGAATGGTAATACCAGAGCACTTAATTATACTCATGAGGAATCCATACATGGACCAGGAGGCAGTCATTCGAACAGAGCAAGGAAACACTGCCTGTGTTAAAGTCAAGAAAGGTATCTGTCTGGGCTATATCCTTTCACCTCTTCAATCTCTATGGTGAGCAAATAAACCAAGAAGCTGAACTTTATGAAGAATGTGTCATCAGGATTGGAGGAAGACTCATTAACAATCTGTGCTATGGAGATGCCACAACTTTACTTGCTGCAAGTGAAGAAGATTTGAAACATTTACAGGTGAACATCAAAGAACACAGCCTTCAGTATAGATAATGCCTCAACATCAACAAAACAAAAATCCTTGCAACTGGGTCAGTAAGCAACTTCATGATAAATGGAGAAAAAATTGATACTGTCCAAGATTTTGTTTTACTTCATTCTACAATCAACATCCACTGAAACAGCAGTAAAGAAAGAAAGAAAGAAAAACTCTTTGTATTGCATTGGATAAAGCTGTTGCAAAAGACCTCTTTAAAGTGTTGAAAAGTAAAGACATTACATTTAAGCCGAAAGTGTGCCTGACTCAAGCCTTCATATTTTCAGCAGCATTTTGAGATTATGAAATATGGACAATAAATAAGGGAGACAGGAGTAGAATTGATGCTTTTAAATTTTCGTTCTGTATGTGAATTTTGAACAGAACTTGGACTACCAAAAGAACCAACAGATCTGTCCTAAAAAAAGTGCAACCAGAGTGCATCTTGTAAGCAAGGTTGATTAGACTGGATCTAATGTATTTTGGACATGGCGTCAAGAGAGAACAATCCCTGGAGAAGGATATGTTTGAGAGAGTGTTAGGTCAATGAAACAAGGGAAGACTTTCAACTAGATGGATTGACACATCACTGGCCACAATGGGCTTAAACGTGAAAAATCTCATGTGCGTGGCACAATGTTGGGTAATGTTTCATTCTCATGTATATTAGGTCACTATGAGTTAGACCTCACTTGAGGGCACCTAAAACAACAACAACAACAACAATAACAACAACAGCCAGAGCAACAATGTGGAATGAGTATTGACTTTTGGAGCCAAATAGGCTTATTTCTAAAGTACTATTTTTTCCATTTTATGAGTGCATCACAATGTATAATTATTGCAGTTCATGAGTACACATATTTGTTGTCTTTAAGATGTGTGTAGTTTTAATTACTACACACAATATTATGGGAGGCTGAGTTTTAGATCAGTTGGTAGAGGGCTTCTCTGTGTTCTTAGAGGCCTGGTTTTGATCTCCAGCACCACACAAAGGGGAGAAGTACATGGAAGCCCACTCTAAAACCACTGTGAAACAATCAGCCATCAAAAGCCCAATGCATAGCAGAGAAGCACTGACAATAGTGCTAGGCATGGCCAGTTGTTAGAGGGTGTTTTGTTCTGTTGTACATAGGGTAGCTATGGGTTGGATCATACTACAAGGCACCTAACAACAACAACACACAACATCACGCACATTCTCTTAAATGTACCCTGACTACTTCTAGAGTTTTTAAATAGGAGCAGAATTTCTGAGCTTAAGGGGTGTATATAGTCCTTTATATTTAATAAGTAATGACAATCTATCTTACAAAACATTTTACCAGTTTGTAGTTTTTCTACCAGTTCATGAGAATTCTGTGACACTTAAATTGGCTAGTTACTGTCACAATCATGCTGCTATACAGTCCACTCTGAACTCAGTGACTCAACTCAGTGGCACCCCTTTTTTTGCCTTCTTGCCCGTTCCTGCCTGGACCACTGATGAGGAAACGCCTCTCCCACTGCTCTACCCCTGCTCTCCCCCGGACCTTTGGTAAGGAAAGAATGCTCTCCCGTCACAAACATCAACAAGGAAAAGAACCTGCTCTCCATTTGACCACCATTGAAGCAACAGCTGTCTCCTCCTGACCACCGAGACGACCAACACAGGTATTTGCCCCTGGAAGGCAAAAGTGCCTGAGGCTTTTCCTTTCTCCTGTCTCTACCGGGGTCTGAGGGCAGCACGAGTCCTAGCCTCTCACCTGAGGGTCCCAAGTGAACTGTGTTTAGTATCTGTGTGCGTGGCGGCGCCGCCCGTCTGAACCTCCAGGCCAGACCGGGAGGCGTGTGCCCCACATAGCATTTACTCTCATCTGTCTTTGGATTATCTCAGCTTCACACTGAGTTGTGTGGTCTCAGTTGGCCCTGTATTTCCCATAGTCTAACTAGATCAGAAGACCAATGGACATTTTCTTCCTATGATGAAGTCAGAGATATTAGAGTGCAAGACAAATACCACAAACACTCTTGGAGTTTCTGTTTACATTACATTCACTAACATCCTAAAGTCTAATGCAAGCCACATGGCTAATCTCTAAATGATAAGTAGGAAATTGTCTGTTGCAGCTCATAGCAACCCTATGTACAACAGAAGGAAATATTACCTGACACTGTGTCATGCCTGGCATTGTGTCACTGCTTCTCTGCCATTCATAGAGTTTTCATTGGTTGATTATTTTAGGATAGGTTTGGGAATGGGTGCCACCTCTTTCTCCCATTTTTGCAGGGCTGATGATATAACCCAGGGCCTCCTAGAACATAGAGCAGCACTCTACCAAGTGAGCTAAACCCCAACCCTATTTATAATTTAGAAATATTTATATTAACTTTCAGGAATTTAGGATGCTTACCCAGTAAATTTTGTTGATTTGTCTTACTTCATTGTGGCCAGAGATCATGCTCTATAGCATTTACTTATTTATTCATGTATTTATTTATTCATTTATTTATTTGCTTCTTTTTGAGGAGTTATTACACATTCCAGCATAGGTAAGGTGAAAATATTACTTAGTGTCTGAGCCAATTACTTAGACTGTTGAATGTATAAAAAAGCTGCTAACTAGATAAGGGCTATCTTGGGTAAACCAGGCTATAAATTCAACCAAATGTGTGATACAATTTTACAACTATCTCATGCTTAAAAATTATTGGTGCTCTATTGTTATGGATACAATGTCTCATGTATGGATTAGTTAGTTGTAGGAGAAAAGAGGATAAAGCCAAGCAAATATGTAATAAAATCATAGATCTATATTTGTTTAGAATTTTCCATGTATATTTTATCAATTATAAAAATAACTTAGATAAGTAATTATGACAATAGTCCCACTCCTATATATGGAACAACACATAAACCCTTGAATACCCAAACACACACACACACACACACACACACACACACACACACACACACAATTTTAAAAACATTCACACCTAGATTTTTCACTGAAAATTTTAGAAATAAATACTGCCTTTTGACTGAGGTTAATAAAGTTTGTTTGATATGTGGACCAAAGTGAAAATATGTCTTTAAATCACAAATTTAGTAGGTGTATTCTCAGTTAACCTCTCTAGCTAGTACTCTCTGATAACACTTGCTAATAGGTTTCTAGTCACTCTCACTCTTCTCCTTCCCCAGGAATCTGAACTTTGTAGACCATCTCAGACAATCACATTTGCACTCTAGAATTTGGATGGCTTCAGTGAATAGGAGTCAGTGCCAGGATGTGGAGGTGGGAGGAGGGCAAGTTACAGTTGCTTATGTCCCTGACTTTGCTAGATCTCAAGGAGTCAGTGACTGTATTCCTATACCTAAGGACACAACTCTCTTCTATAACTATAGGTCTCTGTTCATCTTTCTTTCTACTTCTCTTTCAGAACTAGGGGTCGAAATGGCTTTGCACCCGTCTTAAATCCTACATGCTTCATCATCGTAGACCTTTTAATATTGTCTACAACATTTTAGAGTCTTTTTATTAAACAGTTTTTATTGCCTATTAATTACCTGCCATGGTCCAAAGTCATACAATATGTAACTATATTTTTCAAAGGTATGCTAAGTTAATTCATAATTATTTGAAAATATTCATGAAATAAAATTTGAGTACCACTAATTATAGAAACAAAACATACATAACAGAACAACATCATGTACATTATTTGAATTTATTCACCTTTCTTAAATAAGATAAATACTTGGAAATGAGTGCTGTGGAACACACTTGTAATCCCAAAGACTGGGAAATCACAGGCAAGACGGTGAATTTGAAGGCAGAAGCAGCCTGTGCAACTTTGTGAGATTGTTCCAAAAATGAAAATTAAAAAAGGGACTGAGGGTGCAGCTCAATGGCAGTAGAGTGGGTTCAACTTTGTCCGCTCTGATACCCCTTAAAGCAAACAAACAAAAAATCCAACTAATATTGAGTTTCCAAAGAGACTATGGAAGAGCTCTCCTAAATCATACTATTTATGTGAGGAAAATCACTTTAACATACTATGAAGAACTGATGTAGCCAAGTAAAGCTATTATTAGGGATAATAATATATTATTACTTTCTTACCCATCTGAGTTAGTTTGATAAAGCTAAAAGTTGATCACTTAAGACTACATATCAAATTTTATTTGTGGAGAATATTTGAAATACTAAAATCCCAAGAGACACCATTAAATGCTGTCAAATTTACTCTTTTAATCATATTACTTTTTTTGCCTTAAAAATATTTTCCCATGCCTATTAGATAATAATACTAGCACTTTAAAATTTGTTGTAGAAATTTCATATCATTTTCCAATGCAATGTAAAAGCAGCTTGTCACAGGTGGGAAATTCTTTGAGAAAAACTGTCAATTAAAGATCAAGTTTCCTCCTTTACTGAATGGTGAGACTTTAATTATTTCAATTGAGAATAAGTTAATCATAAAAAATAAGTAAAAATAAAAAAGGAAAGCAAGATAACAAGTCTACATTTGGAGATGTTATCCCTAGCATACTTTACTGATAGGAAGTTATATTTGGAGATTCTTGGAATTTGAGCATTTGGGTATTCAGATGAAGAATGTTGGTGTTCTTACCGTTCCTGTTTATACAAAAAGTCACAAGTTTGGAGTAATTTGAAGCTTAGATGAAAATAGTTTTTGCCAGAGTTATACAGTTCAGATTTTTTTTTTTGTAATGGGCCTTATATATACATTCATCTCTCTCTCATGGTATGAAATCTTTTTGAAAATGCCTTATGAAAAGACTGCTTATTTCTTGGCAGGTTGAAAAACTAGTAGTATAATCATTGATAAGTTATTTCTTACTGAGAAACCAATTTAGAGCAGAAATGGTCAGGCAACCTGCGAACAGTGGGGTAGAGGCTTCTGAGGTATAGGATAGAAGAAGAGAAGAACAGCAGGTTTTCACATTAATTTGGTCCATAACCTTGGCACTAAAGTGATAATGGAAATCTCATAAGGTGTGAATGAAGGTCTCCAACCAAGCTAGTGAGGATGTTACATAATACATCTCTTATAAAACCTCTTTTGACTACGTATGTAGTGAGTATCTCATACCGCATAACACTGAACTTACTGGTATTGTGGAGTAGTAGAAAGAGCAAGGATTTTGAAGTTAGATGAGTTGAAGTTTGCTGAGTACATTCGGTGAACCATTTAACCTTTCTTGCCTATGGTGTTTTTATCTGGAACATAGGGATATTGGATCAGATCATTTGAAAATTTTCACTGAGCTTCATAAAAGTTATGACTCTACATAGATTTAATGACCAAACTCTAAGAAAGATAAAAATGGCATAATAGAAAGCAAAATGGGTTTATTTCAAGAGAATGGAGACTTAGTGTGGGGGATTAGGGCTCCTGAGATATTTTTACCACTGACTTTCAAATCTTGATTTATAATTTAATTATTATTGTCATTAGGTGCCATTGAGTCAATGTCTGACTCAGTGACAATAGGTACCACAAGTGAAACATTATTCTCAGTGTTTCTCTGCTACATGTAGGGTTTTCAATGGCATATTGTTTATTTGAAGTGTGTTGCCAGGTCCTTCTCCCAAATTTAGTGTTGTTGTTGTTGTTGTTAAGTGCCTTTGAGTTGGTATCTGACTCATAGAGACCCTCATGGGGTTTTCAATGGCTGACTATTTCGGGATTGCCTTGGGAGTGGATTTCCATGTCCTTCTCCCATTTCTGTGGTGCTGGGAATTGAACTTGGGACCTCAGAGACTGCAGCACAGAGCTCTACCAACTGAACTAAATCCCAGCCCCCCAAATTTATTAGGATATTGTAATTTCTCTTGTACAAAATGGATACAATAATTCTTAATAAAGTATTTATAGTAAAGAAAAGATTGAAGGAAACATAGAGATACACTTTAGAACATTATTCAAATATAGCAAATCAGCAGTTATATATTTGGTTTCAAATTAAAGTAGAGGTAATTAATTTAGACTTTTTCCAGTAGTAGGGGGCTGAACCTAGGGTCTCAGGCATATTTTACCAGTATCCTACCACTGAACTGCACCCCTAACCCATTTTTATTTAATTATTTTTTATTTTGAGATACAGTCTCACTTAGTGATGCAGTCTGACTTAGGCCTTGAGCTCATGATCCTCCTGCCTCCATCTCCCGACTTGCTGTGATTACAGGCTTGTGGCTCCATGCTTGGCAAGTTTATATTTTTCTTGACAGTACATATCCTTGGCAGTTAAGGACAAGCATGATTTCATCTTCTTCCTCCCGATGCTGAGGGATGTTTTCAAGTGTTAAGATTCTCTGTAAAAAGATGATGGGGACTTTGACATCGTGAACCATTGATTGACTAACAAAGGAAGATCCGCACTGACCTGAACTAGGCAAATAGTTTTAGTAAGAAATAAATGCTCACAAAAGAGAAACTTAAGAGTTAATTTGACTTTGCCCTATAACTAAACTTTCCTGTATAGTGGAAGCTTTAAGCCTAGAAAAAGAAAGTCTTTGTTGAAAATTAAAGGCCAGAGAGAAATCATAATGTTGAGGTGAGAAGATGTGGATATTAACCATCCTTGGACTTCAAAGAACATGGAGACTAAATATCTAAGACAACAAGAGAATTTAGTGCAGGTTGTTAAAGTGGTAAATTTTAAGGAAGATTTGTCCTCAGAGAGGTACATTTAGCTCTAGAGAGCATCAGAAGTTGAACTCATACCATATTAATTACCAAAAATATCTCAAATCAGGACTGGGCACAAAGGTCATGCCTGCAATCCCAGCAACTAGAGAGGTAGAGGCTGGAGGATCCCAAGTTCGGGTTCAGAATCAGCCTTTGTCACTTAGACCCTAACACAAAATAAAACACAAAAATAAAAAATGGGCTGGGAGTAGAGTTGATTGGTAAAACATTTGCAAAAGTATGTGTGAGGCCCTGGGTTCAAACCTAAAGTACCTCAAGAAAAAAAAGTGACAACAGAAGAAAAGAAAAGAAAATGTCAAATAAGGAAGAGTTATTTGTGATTCTAAGTTTTTTTTTTCCAAAAGCTGATTTTTCTGGAAAAAAAGAAAACTATTAGGGTTGATGGATGGCACATTGCAAACCAAAAGTAACCCACAAGGTTTAAGTGTAAGGCTAAGAAGCTCTTAGCTTATTCCGTGTGGGTAGAGGTAGGCTAAGTGCAAGAACAGGACATCAGCAGCTATGATTGCCAAGAGCAGGTTCTTATACATGGTAGCAGAAGAGGGTGGGAGAGTGATCGCTAGAACAGCCAAGGTCTCTGGTTCTTCCTAATTGTCTCCACCTTTGTGCTTATCTCATCTGGTGTTCATGGTTCGTGATGTGCTGCAGGGTCTCAGAAACACGCTGCCTGCATGTGTTTTCTGTTGCTTTAGAAGCTGTAGTGTCTTCCTGGGTTATTGGCAAGTCAGCGGGTAAACATTTCTCTTGGGTTTGGGAGAAGAGTCCTCACAGACTTATTCAGTGGGATCCTTATAGTATTCTCTTGGGAATGGCAAAAGAAGAGAAGTTATTCTGGTTTCATCCATATAGATAGGGATTTAAGGGAGCTCTCTATGCGAAGTGGGAAAATATATATATATATATATATATATATATATATATATATATATATGGGCTGGGATTTAGCTCAGTGGGTAGAGCACTGCGCTGCAGTCTCTGAGGACCTGAGTTCAATTCCCAGCACCACAAAAATGGGAGAAGGGCCTGGCAATCCACTCCCAAGGCAATCCCGAAGTACTCAGCCATTGAAAACCCTATGAGGGTCACTATGAGTTGGATACCGACTCGACAGCACCTAACAACAACAACAACAACAACAATATATATATATACACACACACACGTATATACACAACAACAATATATATATATATACACACACATATATATACACATACATATATATATGTATATATATGGACTGTATGGTTGAATTAAAGCAAGCAATTAAACTACTGAATGGCACATATGGTGGTTGGATGCAGCATGCAGCATGTTTTGGGCAGGAAGCTGTGGCTTGGAGACATGTGGATATTAAATATTCAAATTAGGAATATTGGAAATTGATTGTAGGGCAGCAAAGTAGACTCTAGGCTACAACTCTACTTATAAACACTGGGTTTTTTATATTGTTCCTACTTTGTGTGAATTGTCTCAGGAACTAGTACAGTGAGAGGATTCTCTTCATGCTTTGGGGTTTAGTAAACTCCTAATGCTTGACTTGGATGCTCCCTTTCTCAGTGTCTGCACTTTGTTCTTTCTCTTAAACAGACTCTTCCTTGCACTACTCAGTTTTACTTTCTTCTCCAGCCATGCCATATATTTTTGTATGGATAATTTCTGTTCAGTTTTGCTCTCAGGAAACTTATTTATCTTCTTCCAAATCAGAGTCGCTGATTTTGTGTCTGTGTATATTCCATAATAATCATACTTTTCTATTATTTAAAATCAGTTTCTCACCAGTTTCCACTAATCTGGAAGAACTGTGAAGCCAGTAACTATGTCTAACTTCAGGGTACCTAATATTCATACAAACGTGTCATAATGAATAGATAAATTATCAATAAAAATAAAACCCCTTAATGCTTAAACTTGAATATTGGGACTGACACCTTTATTTTCGGCAGCAGAACCACCTTAGATACACTGACCAAAAAAAAAAAATATATATGAAATACAGAAAATAGCGATTCTGTAGTACATCAAAAGTAAGGAAATAAATCTCTAATTTTGCAATATAAATGATCTGTACATAAAATATTTATGCCTTTTAAATAATTTTCTTAGAACTTTTATAATGTGAGATTTTTAGGATCATACACATAGCCTTGGTGATATTATGTAGATTAAAAATTATTTTTTTTCAGGTATTCATACAATTCTGCAGTTTGTGAGCCTAAACAGCAGGGAGCCATGAGAAAGAGTGAGGTGGGAGAGATGAAAGAGAATATCAAATCAATATTGCTCTGGTAAGAATAATGGTAGCATTTCTGTATGTGAAATTTATACACTGAGGTCAAACTTTCCCAGACAACGCAATGAAATATGACAGTACCACATCCTAAGTAGGGGAAACAAATGTGCAATGATTATTAATAAATATGCATATGTTGACAATATCATATAATCATAAGAGTATGTCTAAAGTATCAACTGTGCTCCAATTAATATTAGAAATTGCACCAAAAAGTAAAGTTAAAAGGAATAGAATTTATCCAAATACAGTAAAATTCTTTTGTTCTCTTTGTAGAATTCTATAGAAAAATGTTGTTGTTGTTGTTGTTGTTGTTGTTACATGCTTCAAGTTGGATCTGTCTCATAGTGACCCTCATAGGGTTTTCAATGGCTGGTTGTTTCAGGATTGCTTTGAAAGCGGATTGCCATGGCTTCCTCCTGTTTTTACTGTGGTGTGGTTCAAACCTGCGTCCTCGGAGTGCACTCTGCACTCTACCAACTGAACTAAACCCCAGCCCCTCCTACAGAAAATAACTTTGAAAAAGAAATGATAGGGTGATCAATATTATCTGATAATACAGTGACAAGAGCAAGTGTTTATACTTTACCATGCTCAAATTTTTGCCTTTTATCTTATGTACTTGAAGTTCTAAGGAGAGCAAAGCAGAATTTACTTATAATTAAAATTCCTTCTTTCCTGTAAATGTCTGCCACTACCACTGCCTGATCTGCACTTTGTGACTGAATTAAAGGAAGAGAATACATATTTTTCTCAAAATCAATTTTTATTTTGTCCAGTTGTTCAACTTTATAATTCTTATAATTTTATTATTTAACTTCATGTTTTCTACACAACCCAGTTACTTATTATTTTTCATTCAAACAACTCATTGAATGTTCAATGATCATTTGGAACAAGTGTAACATTTATTTAGCAACAAAATTATACTACATTAGCCTTGGGTGTGGGGGAACAAAAGAAACTCAGTCTCTTCCTTGGTCTAGTTGTTTCATTCTCTAAGCAGAGCACCAGCAAGTACTGCAAGGGGATTCTGAATAGGTATTCCTTTCAGACCCCTGAGATTCCTTAGATAGGATTTGTATATCTCTTTATCTATTAGGAGCTCAAGATTTGGGCTGAAGAAAATCAACAAAACCAGTGTCCTAGATTAATATTTAACCATTAGGATGAATCTAACTTGGTTGAAGAACTATCACCAAATATTCAGTAAAAATCTCTGGGTCTTGTTGTGGTGCTTGGGACTAGATTTTCAGGTATTAATTATTGGTCATTTTGCCAGGACCTGACTAGGGAAAATGTAGAAATGACCAATTACTATTCTAAAATCTACCCTTGGTAGGGGATGCTTGGCAGGAAAACGGTATAAAAAATGGTCCTCCTCAACCATCTACTACCCAGCACCATTTGGAGACACATAGGTGTCAATATGTCAGCCTCCTCTGAAACAAATGTCTTCATTTTGTGGTCAAGTGCTACCCTGGTAGATACTATCCTTGAGAAATACAATAATTGATAAAGAAAAGATCCTTTACAAATGGCTTAATTGGAGGCCAATAGCATCCTTTACATATAAAGACAACAGATGCTTCCCATGTCCCGACTAGATGGGTTGTACCTACTTTGAAGCAAGACTGCTACTATGTTAGAGAAAAATATCCTGTTTTACAACCTAGAGAAGGGCACCATAAGGCCAAAACAATAAAAACAAATAGGAAACACCCTGAAGCCAGGACAAAGGAATGGAAGGAATATCTGTGCTTTTAATGATATATGGACTTATAAATTCCCAAAGCCCCTACCCTGGATCCAACTGTTCCCAGACTTTTACTGTTAAACCTGCCCACTTTATCACTTGTAGCTCAGAAAACATAAATTTCTCTCTCACTTTCTCTTTCCATCTCCTTCTTCTTGACAGTGGTCTAAAGCCCAAGTCCACTTGTCCTGACTTAGGGTACTATCCCTCTTACTAACTCCAATAAATTTTCCTCTAGTTCTTTTCTGGGTCTATTTTTTAATTATTATTATTATTTTCATCAAGGAGATCAAGGATACCAAAGAAGGACCCTAAATTCTCTCAATGACATCTTTAATTGTACTTGAGTTTTATACCCAGTAGTCTGTTGTTAGGTGTCATCAAGTCAGATCCAACTCATAGAGACCTTAAATACAACAGAATGAAAAACTACCCAACACTATGCCATGCACATGATCTTTTTCTGTTTGAGCTTGTTGTTGCAGTCACTGTTTTTTTTCTTATTTTGAGTCATGCCACATCAGCAAAAAGAGGTCTCAGGGGCTTTACTCCATTCCTGTCATTAAGGTGGACTCTACTTGGAGGAGGAAGCTCTTTCCCTAATTCTTCAGGCCTTCCAGCGTGAGGTGCTCATTTTCTGGCACCATATTTGACAGTGCCTCTCTGTTATTCATAAGGCTTTCAATGGCTGTTTCAGGAATGGGCTTCCAAGTCCCTCTCCCTAGTCTGTCATAATCTGGAAGCTCAGCTGAAGCCTGTCCGCCATGGGTGGCCCTGCTGTTATATGAAATACTGGCCACATAGCTTTCAGCATCATAGCAGCATGCAAGCCCCTACAGCATGACAGGCTGATAGGTGCATGGGGGATATAATAGTCTAGAAGCCAACAAACCTAACACTTCTTCCAAATACAGGATCCTAATTTGATGCACAATCAAAAAAATTTAACTTTTAATTCAATTGAGTAATAGTGGAAGACAGTTTCTAAAAATCATCCTCTGGCACCAAGCTAACATCCTCTGGCTGTTACTAATAGGCAAAGGAGAGTTGGGAATTTACTCTCTCTGTGAATCCTGGAAAAGGAGAAGGAATGGGATTTGTAAACATGTGTCGCTGCCTTTACTCTTTAAACTAAGCAAGTGTTCCAGTTAGCCTCTGCTTTATAAGAAACTAGTCCCAAATACGCTGGCTTACACCAATAGCAATGTTATCTGGCTCAGAGTTCTATATAAGGCCTTCATCGTTCTTCTGGCCTAGGCTGGTTCTTCCTGTGCTTTCATTTATCTTTGGTCAGTGGTGTGCTGGAGGATAAATGATTTCACATGGCCTTGGTCAAATGATTGCCAATTGGCAGGTAAGTGAATACTCAGATGAGATGGCTCATTTCAGCCACTTGTGACCTCTTATTGTCCAGTAACTTAGCTCAGCTTTACTTATGTGATAGCATCATATTTCCAAACACAGATAGTAAGCCCTGAACTCTTCTCAAGTCTCTGCTTCTGTTACTAATAGAGCATTGTTGTTGTTAGGTGCCATTGAGTTGGTATCTGACTTATAGCGACCTTAGGTACAATGGGCAAAACACTATTGTCAGTGTTCATAGGGTTTTCAATGGCAGATTGATTTTTGGGAGTGGGTTGCTGGGTCCTTCTCCAAAGCTTACAGCACCTGGTGTTCCCAGGTGGTCTCCCATCCAAGTACTAACTAGGCCTGACCCTGCTTAGCTTCCGAGATCTGAGGGAGTCGGATGCCACAGGGTTATCACTGGCCCATCTAATAGCCCATCAGCCAAAACAAGTCAGGTGGAGAAATAGAAATATAAGAAATAAAGAATAAAATTGAGTATGTTAATTGGTAAAACATCAATGCCACTTTGCAAAAAAAGGCACACATGAAAAGCAGGTAAAAATCTATGGGAACATTTTCAATCTACATTGCACGGTAGTTGCTCTTGATTCTCTAATTGTGTTGAATAAAATGGCCACTTTCCTACATTGCTGCATTTTTCTTGCAACTCTCAGTGTATATTCTTTTTCTTTTTTTCTCTCTCTCTTTTAACTAATTAATTAATTTATTAATTTATTTTTATTTTTTTTTTTTGTGGTACTGGGGGTTGAAGCCAGGGCCTTGAAGCACAAGTGCATGCTTTGCAAGTGCTGTATCACTGAGCTACAACCCCAGCCAATTTTCAGTTTTTACTTTTTTTGAGACAGGGTCTTGCTAAATTATGCACACTGGCTCTTTTCTCAAACTTCTGATCCTCCTGGCTCTGCCTCCAGAGTCAGTGGGATTACAGGCATGCGCCACCATGCCCAGCTTTGTTCTTTGCTTTTTAAAGAATATAATAGAACATTTCTCAAGCTTGGTCAGGGCAGCTGGTTCCACTCTAAAGAGAAGGAGCCAAACAGTGGCACACGCCTATAATCCCAGCGGCTCAGGAGACAGAGGCAGGAGGATCTCAAGTTCCAGACCAGAGGCAGTCTGCGTAATTTAGCGAGACCTTGTCTCTAAAAGTAAAAAAAATGGGCTGAGGGTGCAGCTCAGTGGTCCAGCACTTGCAGAGCATGCAGGTGCAAGGCCCTGGGTTCAACCCTCAGTACCCACCCCCCCATACAAACAAACAAACAAACAAACAAACAAACAAAAACGAAAAGGAGCCTGATTTGGAATGAAATAAGAAATGGGTATTTCTAATTGCAAGCAACAGGGATAGTCATGTTAGGTTTTTGTTCCTTGTAGTACTCTGCCAACTCAATCGTATTCAAGCTTTGTCTAACCAGTAAGCATAACACTATTGAAGAACCCCTACCTAGAGGGAGTCATTAAAAATATTATTATGATCTAAAGGGAGATAATAGGGGAGAAATTGATGACTAGCTATTTCAATCAGTTCTTTTGTCACACCATTAGATACACTGGATTTACTCCCTGAATTTGGTGTTTGTTTTAAAGTACACAATTCTATAGGAACCTAATGATAGTTCAGGGGAAGTTTATGAGAGTATATAGCTCATACTATAATAAATCACTTACTTATACTATATTGTTAGTGGTTTCTTGGGAAAAGAATGCTTGTAATATAATAATTATTATAAGTAACAATCAAAAGGCATGTAATGTACTCAATTGAAAAAACAAAAACAGTGTAAGATTTTAGTATACATGTTTTGTGTGGTTTGTACATCAAAGCTTACTTAATGAATTTTTATTATGCAGCAATTGTTTAAACTAACTATTAAATATTAAACTCTAGCCATCTTTGACCCTCATTCATAGTCATCGTCCATGCCACACCTTAATTTCTGTCTGATCACTACAAATAACTATCTCCAATAAACTAAACAAACCATACCACTATTTCCACCTCATATCCATGGACACTTTCACACTCAACATATGACACACACACGTATATTAACTACTTATGAGACTCTAGGAGGATAAGAAGATAGTAACAGCAATCATTTTGTCACTTTTTCGTTCATTACAAGATAACTTCCATTTAGTTAAATCTCTCATAATCCTTTAGAAGTCAGTGTAGGCTAATTAGTGGTATAGCGAAAGTGAAAAAATACAGATATTCATTCAACACTCTCCTTAATTCTTCATCATTGGTCACAAATTAAGATATGCTCGTGTTCCAGAGCTAATAATGGGCACAATGGTATTAACATTCTTAGACTATGTTTTGTTATTATTTTAAACCTGGAAAATGCTTGTCAATTGAAAACTTTTGGTTCATTTGCTTTCAGAATATATAGGCAATAACATGGGCAAGTCAACCACATATTCACATATTTGTCTTCTCCATTCTGTAGATAGCTTTTTATAGTGCACTCCTTGACCTCTGGCTACATATTTTGTTCCTATATATAAAATCATACTAAACTCCTTCTTTCTCATTTTCCCTAAATTATTAAGGAAGAAATAGGAATTTATTTTTCATTGGCTTATTTATTCTTATAGATCAGTCTGAAAAGTAAGAGAACTGATCATAATTGTCTCATAGATTCAAAAATTATAGATAGATACATTTGGTAAAATCTAGGAATTAAATATTTATGGTATATCTTTCAGACCAGTACCAACCTTATCACAGTCCTTGTACATTTTCACCCAATGAAGACAGAATATGGACATTTATTCCAGGAATCATCTACTAATATTCAGGAAACAATTATAAATTCTGTAATAATTTTCTTTTTTGCAGGATAATCTATGGTCATTTCCTTAATAGTCTGCTTGATGGTCATATAATTCTTCTCCTCCATACTCTATGTATTAAAGCTTCTTCCAGTTAATGTATGTATCTATAGAAATGCAACTATCATCAGAATGAAAATGGCATCTCATGTTTGTAAAAAGTATATTGAACATCTCATTGACTGCATCATAAGAATATCCTACATTATATTAGATAAGCAAAAAGGAGTCTTGAAATATTTTGCCCCAAATAAGAGCAACCTTAGGCTTACAAAGGCGATTTTAGCAATATAAAGTATTATTAAACTAAAACTATGGAATTATACTTCTTTTTTTCAAAGTTTCCAAGATTTATGGACTGATAACCTACATATGTTGTAATATCAGCCCATTTCCCAATGCAAAACTTTTTATAAGAAAATAGTTTTTCTAAGTAAATGACCTAATTGTACAAAAGGGAAGGAAATACGTCTGTCTCCTCCTTTTCATGCAAATATAAGTGATTAGGTGGTTTTCTGCTATGCTTTTATTTCCTATTTAAAGTACATTATAATGTCAATAAAACATTGATTATAAGGAAATAGAGTGAAATTCACCAAAACAAATGAGTCTGTGATTAATCTTTGTGCAAAAGTTTCAATATGGAAATTTGATTTATAAGTGTCTGATTTAAACATGGTTTTAGAGATTGTGCTTGCCCAATACACATCAATGGATCTGAACGGCTTTCTAGCCTCAGTTCCCATTTGATTTCTGCTTGAGACCAGAAGTAAGTTGTACAACTTAATAAGATATTGATTCAAGGTAAAAAATAAAAAAGTGACTGTGGATACAGCTCAGTGGTAGAGCTCATGCTGAGCATGTACAAGGCCCTGGGTTCAAAGCTATAGTACTGCTAAAACTAAAGTAACTAATTAATTAATTATAATAAAAAGGGCTAGATGTACAGCTCAGTAGTGGAGCATTGGTTAGCATGTGCAAGGCCCTGGATTCAACCAGTATTGTAACATGAGATCTCAGGAGATACCAGAAAGGATTTGAAAAAATGGTGATTTTAACAAACTATCATATAAGTCTCCAACCCCAGAGCCAGGGAGCAGTATTGGTCCATGGTCTGTTAGGAACCAATCCACAAAATAAGAGATGAGCAGAGAGTAAAGTTTTATCTGTATTTATAGCCACTCCCATCCCTTGCATTTCTACCGGAGCCCTGCCTCCTGTCAGATTGGTGGTATTATTAGATTGTCTTCCACCAAACCAGTCTCTGGTGACAAAAGTTTGGAGATACTATTCTACAAGTCTCCCAGCTTTCACTGTTTTCTTCAGTACCCAAATTCCCTTTCATCTGGCCAAGTGTAATTGCATATGGTTTTACAAATATTGTATGTTTCCTAATTTCCTGATATATTTCATATTTGCTCTTTTTGTGGTTGGAAATTCTATACTTATTCCCGTATCTGGGTTAAAAGTTCTTCATCTGTGTCCCTATAATATTCTGTTTCTCTGAGCTAAACCTTAACCTAGCTCCATTCTCACATTTAATTGGATTCCCTTGTTTGTATCTTGAAATGAAACAAATTTCTTTGTGGTTAGTGTATAATTTTTTCTCCCTGAAGTATTTGGGTGTTGAACCTAGGGCATCACACATACTTTGTAAATGTAATACTACTGGGCCTACCCTCAGCCCATTTTTTATTTATTTTTTATCTTGAGACAAGGTCTTGCTAAATTATGCTGGCTGACTCTGTCCTTGAAACTGTGGTTCTTCTGCCTCTGCCTCCTGAGTCACTGGGATTACAAGCATGAGTCATGGTGCCTGGCCCTTGTTAGTGTCTATTCTTGAATTCTCAACAAGTAATAGAAGGTTCAGCTTAGAATATATGATCAATAAATATTTATTGAATAAATTGATCAAGAATGAGTAACAGAAATAAAGTGTCTGAGAATGAAGAAAGACAAAGTGTGCTACCATTTGGAAAGTTTCCCACATATAAACAAGTATTTTTCAAAGCCCATGACAAAATGGTGATAAAGCTACTTGCTACTTTTAAGTATATTTTTGTCTTCATGATGTCTTGTGAGTTTTACTCCTAGATTGAAAAATATGGTAGCCTATTTTCAGATAAGACAATAGAGGAGATAGCAAACTGAATGCTGTGATTTTAGAAACTCTAAAATCCTTCTGAAAACAATATTTTTAGATTGATGAAAGCATTCTTGAAATTGGGGAATGGGATTTTTGATTTAAAATTCTAAGTTTCAAAATTTTGCATACATTAAAGAGTGGTTTTTGCCTTGTTTCCAGTTTCTTATTTATGTAAATGAAAGCAATAAGATGTGCTTTGTACAGTAAGACAGGGTGGGTCCCAAGTACTGAATTATTTATTATTCCCTTATTATACTGAACTACTATAATAATTATAAAAATTGTCTCTTCTGTGAAAATATAACACATATCTATGGTATGAAAAAGTACAGTAAAGTAGATAAAAATCTTCTAAAACAATACTGCCTATATTCAAATCTCAAATAAATAGATTTACTTACTATCTATGATGTATTCCTTAACTATACTAAGTCTTAGACTTCTCATGTGTATGTAAAAGAATAAAAATAATACTACTACTAATAACAAAAATATGGATCTAATAAGTGTGTTCTGAGGATTCACATAGGCATACTAGGTAAACAGTGAGTAGTCAATACGAGTTGTCTAATGCTTTATTTCCTCAATCTCATTGTAAAGACTGGCATACAATTGTTTATTTTCATGTCTGTTAAAAACTTTGAACAATATTGCACATTGAATAGAAATTCAATAAATTATTTTAAGTTCAACATTCTTTTCACTATTTGTTAAACTCCTTTTTACACATAAAGCATTTCACTTTAGTTTTACAAACATTTAGAACTCTTTCTCTATTTATTTCAAAGGGAAACAAAAATTCTTGGCTTATAGGGAAAAAAGTTTCTTGGGGTTGTTTGTAAAGTCATTGCCCTGGAATATTAATAAAGACCACATCATTTGGAATCTGTATTGTTCTAGCTATGAAGTAATGAAACCACCAAATTCATATAAGAGAGGTTGGGTTTAACTTCTATCCCTCTACCCTCAAGGAATCCATGAGACTTAGAATGCAAGAGATAATAACAAGCTAATGGTCCTTCTATCTGTTTATACATTTGGATGTGAGCCTGAGGGAAAGGATATAATCCACTGGAGAGATCATCTCAAAGGTGGTAATTCTCAAAGCTGTTCAAAATATCTCCCAGATTGGGCAATAGCATTCAGGTTGGCCTTAGACTCTGAAGCTTCTTCCAAAATGGGTGAAGTCAAACTTTTCATTTCTGAGCTTCAGTCATTAGAGTTCAGAAAACATATGCAAAATAGTCTCCAAAAATCAATTATCCAGCAGAATAATAGTGATATTGAAATATTAATAAAGGTCCTGAGAGACTGTTCAGTTATTTTTGCTCCTATAATATAGTAAGTTTCTCCTCATGTATTATACATTGCTTAAATTTGTGTAACATAAATAATACATAACTAAGTAATTTATATTTGAGAAATACACTTTTTATTCACCTTTTCTTTTTTCACAGCACATTGTTATTCATATTCCTTAGATAAGTTAATCACTTGTGTCAGTTGAGTATTGGTCAATCAAAACAAAATAGGAAACCATTCAGATGATTTCTATCAGTATTTGATACATGCTAAGAAGCATGAACATGTTTAATTTAAAACAAAAGAAAGTGTGCAAGAAATGATATTCTTATCATCTATTCCAGTATGTTTCTTATAATGTGCTTTATTACCTTGAATGTAGTGCCATAGTAATATAAATAAAAGTTTAATGTTGAAATAAAATAACAAAATGCAAGTTCTAGGATCCTCAGAGAGTAAATAATGTTCTTCTGTGAAATAGTTTTGAGAAATAAGCTCTTAGAAATAGGAGATAGGATACAATGTCTTAACATACTTCTTGCAAGAATGAGTCTGATTAGCCTCAAAGGACTGTTCCAATGAGCATTCCAGAATTCATCAGATTACTCAATGTTACAAAAAGGGTATCTGAGATTTTTTGGTATATGAACTAATTTAAAAGAATTTCAGTGAGTGTCACTCCTATGTAATTCTTCTTTTTTTAAATTTGCAATTAAAAATGAAAGCAAATTCTGTTAGTACTAGTCCATTCAGTCTGAATATAATTAAAATAGTTCTTTGATTTGAATCTTTTTGCCTTCTCAGATGAGGGTCTTTGGAATAAAATGAGAAATAAATTGCCACTGTGTTTATAATTGAATTCACGGCTTTGAACAAGAGGTCTACAGGGATTAGTATTTTAACAGAAATATTATAATATACAGAATGGAAGGACTGTAAGTTAATATTGCTTATTTCTCTCCACAAGCAGATACAAGTAGGTGTGTGAGCGAAAAAGAGGAGGTTCATTTTCTTCATTCTTCATCTGGGTAGACCTCAAATCCCAAAAAAATACACATCAATGTCTGTGTCCAACTCCCTTTGTCAGGGTTCGTCTTCATTTTATTTTTCTTATTAGAAATTCCTCTATCCCAAAAGCAGATACAGTTCTGTTCACCATCACATAAAACCAATATGGAATAATAATTGTACCAATACTGTCATTAATATACCTATAATTTTCATTTATTGAGCAACTCCATGTTAAAACTAGATAGTTTATATAAATGTACATTTAGTGGATTAATTAAATGGACTGATTTCATTTAATCCCTAAAATATCACCATGAAAATGCTTTCTTTATTTTCTACATTTTGGAAAAGAAGAAACTAAGCAATGTAATTTGGGAGAAGGACCTGGCAACCCCCTCCCAAAAATCAATCTGCCATTGAAAACCCTATGAACAGCAGAGAAGCACCGATAATAGTGTTTCCCCTGTTGTACAGAGGGTCTCTATGAGCCGGATACTGACTTGATGGCACCTAACAACAACAACAACAAGCAATGTAAAAGTTATAAGATGCACTACAAAGAAAGCTACTAAAGCCAAAACTGGTGCCAAAATAAAGAACAAACAAACAAGTAAAAAACAGCATGTTAGTGCTGTGAATCTCTTAGCCACTGTATTATATTAATCCTTTGTCTCACTTTTACTATAGTTCCTAGAAGCAACAAGTAGAGTTTATTTGTCTTAAACATCCCCAGCACAGAGAGCCATTAACAGTCTATAGCAGATAATAGTCTATTTGTAGAAGTCTGGACAAATACTTCATTATTTACTCAGCAGTTAAGCATTTTCAACTTTTTGTTTGTTTGTTTTTGCAATCAATTTATTGGAATAAGTCTGAGTGGCTGGTGAGGGAGGAGGTTGTTTTGGCACTCAAGTAGTAAAATGTTTTTGTCCGGTTAACTGTTTAGTCTCAGTTCCTGCCTCTTGGCCACTTGGAGGTTGGCATATCCTCTGGGATCCTGAGGGTTCTCCATTGGCCTTTTATTGTTGTCAGCCAGAATATTGTCTCTTCCCAGGTGGTGGCTGAAGAAAGTCTCCAGTAGGATCTTTTAATGGAACAGAAGAAACAGAAACTTCTTATATTGAAATAAGGCTGAAAGGTAAACCTGAGTTGTTAGTCAGATCATAACTGTGAAGAATAATTTCTTACATGTAATATTTGCTAACTTGATGTGAAAACTATGTTTCGGTTTTCTCGAATAAAGAGTAAAACTCTCAGCTGGGCATGGTGGCACACGCCTGTAATCCCAGCAGCTTGGGAGGCAGAGCCAGGAGGATCGCAAGTTCCAGACCAGAGGAAGTCTGCATAATTTAGCGACATCCTGTCTCAAAAAGTAAAGAAAAAAAAAAGAGTAAAACTCTGTGAATGAAAGGAAACATAAAGAATATTTAAACTAGGGAAGCTTCAAAATTCTCTTTACATGATTTCTTCTTTCTCTCGCTCTCCATCTTATTATGTCCTCTCTCTTTTCCCTCCCTTATCCTTTTCTCAATCCTTTTTCTCCTCTCCTGATCCTCCTTAATCCTTTCCTCCTATACTGGTCCTTCTTTTTCTGTCCTTATCTTTCATTTCTATCTCCATCTGCATGGTTACACACACACACACACACACACACACACACCCCTCTGTATAGGAAAGGATAGACAAATAGAAATAGACAGAGGGTAACAAAAATGCATACACCTTATAGGATAAAAAACTTTCCAATTTACTGTTTTAAGGAATACACAATGTCATTATACTAAAATGAATTGGTGGATGATCAACCATTTCAAAAGGTTGCATATGATCAGATATGATATTGAATGGTAAAGTGGAAGCTGCCTTGAAGGAGTTGGTGAAATATAAGTTTCCAGAAATTGATTGAAGACCAATGGAGATGTTTCAACAAACATATGCAGCACTGTAATTGCTAACTTATTTATGCTAACAGATTTGGAAAAGAGCTACCTGACCAACTGACTAGAAGAGATCCACATTTGTGCCTATTCCCAAGAAAAGGGATCCAATAGAATGTGAAAATTATCAAACAATATCATTAATATCACATGTAAGCAAAATTTTGCTAAAGATCATTCAAAAGTGACTACAGAGTATATTGATAGAGAATTGCCAGAAAACCAAGCCAGATTCAAAAGAGGTGATGGAACCTAGATAACATTATGAAGAATGGGAATACCAGAGCACTAAATTGTACTCATGAGGAATCTGTACATGGACTAGGAGGCAATTATTCAAACAGAGCAAGGAAACACTGGCTGGTATAAAGTCAACAAAGGTGTGTGTCAGAACAGTATCATTTCATCTTACTCTTCAATCTCCATGCAGAGCAAATAATCCAAGAAGCTGGACTTTAGAAGAAGAATATGGCATCAGGATTGAAGGAAGACTCATAAATGGCCTGTTATTTTGAAAATGAAGAGCTTTTGAAACATTTACTGATGAAGATCAAAGAACATAGCCTTAAGTAGGGATTGTATCTCAACATCAAAAAACCAAAAATCCATGCAAATGAGTCAGTACTCAACTTCATGATAAATGGAGAAAAGATTAAGGTTGTCCCAGATTTTGCTTTAGTTGGTTCTACAATCAACACCCATGGCAACAGCAGTCAAGAAATCAAAAGATGCACTGCTGTTGCAAAAGACCTTTTTAAAGTGTTGAAAAGTAAAGATGTTACACTGAGGATGAAGGTGCACCTGACTCATGCCGTGGTATTTTCAGTCGCATCATATGATTGTGAAATCTGGACATTGAATAAGGGAGACAAGAGAAGAAGTGATGCTTTTGAATTATGCTACTGGTCATGAATATTGAATATACCATGGATTGTCAAAAGAAACAATGTATCTGTCCTTGAAAAAGTATAACTAGAGTGCCCTTTGGAAGCAAGGATGGCTAGTCTGCATTTTAGGTATTTTGGAATGTAGTCCAGGGGGACAAATCTCTGAAGAAGGACATCATGTTTGAGAGAGTGACAGGTCAACAACAACAAAAAAAAGAAAAAACCTCAACTAAGTGAATTGACACAGTGCCTAAAACAATGGACTTAAGCATAAAAAGGTTCTTGTGCCTGGCATAGAGTCTAAGACGGTTTTATTCTGATGTATATGAGTTGATATTTGTCAATGACACCTGACAACAAAGAATATGTCCTTTGTTTTTTCTGAAAACTCCTATCTCATGTGTACATTGTTTGGTAGACTTCTGTGGGAAGTGCATAAACTGCTTCAACACTATAGCAGAAGAAGCAAGAGTTTTTGCTGTGTGAGGCCTCCTGGATCTTCCCTTGTACACATCACATATAGTAACATGTGTCTCAAACTTATCATGAGTGCACGCAACTGTTAGGCATGTTGGAGGTTCTTTTGAACACTCATTCATCCATTATCTTACTTCTATGTTCTCAAATTTCATTTACAACTTTAAAGTGATCTTGTACTCCTCAAAGTATAACCATGCTTCCATCATTTCTTTGACTGTCCTGCCTGTCATATGGTGGCATTGTTGTTGTTGTTAGGTGCTGTCCAGTCGGTATCCGACTCATAGTAACCCCCATAGGGTTTTCAATGGCAGACTGTTTCGGGATTGCCTTGAGAGTGGATTGCCAGGTCCTTCTCCCATTTTTGAGGTGCTGGGAATTGAACTTGGGACCTCAGAGACTGCAGCACAGCGCTCTACCAACTGAGCTAAATCCCAGCCCATGGTGGCATTAGCATTTTTATTAATGCTATATTTTGAGTTAATATACTACTACTCATTGGTACCATTGTTCAATTCATCTTTGAAAAATAATACATAGCCAACTGTGATGCCACATGTCTGTAAGCCCAGCAACTCGGGAGGCAGAGACAGGAGGATTGCAAGTTCAAGGCTAGAAGTAGCCTGTGTAACTTAGTTAGATCTTTGCTCAAAATAAATAGTAAAACATTGGCTGGGGGTGTTGCTCAGTGGTACAGCCCTTGCAAAGCATGTGTAAGGTTCTAGTTTCATGCCCTCAGAACTAGAAAAAAGTAACTAACATGTGCTTAATATTTCTTAAAATGTGTATACCTTGTTGGCACCACTAATATATGTAAAACAGGGTATTCTATTGCTTCATTGTTTTGTGGAGATTTTCAACAATCAGAACAACTCAGTAGATGCCAGGTGTTTGTTCAATCTAAGACTGTGTGCTCAAATATCTGGGAAGAATAGTTGAAAGATTGTGAAAATGGCTTGGCTAAAAATATTCTTTACCTGACCTTAGGTTACAAAGTCAAAAAATTCATTGGGAAGCTGAGGAAAGTGATAGTAAGGATTTCTTTAGAGAGTTACCGAAGTATGTTTTGACACCTTGCAAAGTTTGAAGAAACAGGTAATATTATTTGGTATTTGCCTGGAGAAAGGCAACCACGTAGTTGTACTAGCTCAGTCTGAGGCAAAAGAATGCAGAGAGACAAGACTACATTAAGAAGAAACTTTGCTTACAGTTTCTGTTCTATCCAAACACAGATTCATAATGCTTTGTGACCTCAAACGAAAAGGGCTTGGGTGAAGTATCTTCATCTTTTTGGGCTGCTATAACAAAGTGCCATAGGCTGTATGATTTATAAATATAAAAAATTAATTTCTTATAGTTCTGGAGGCAAGAAGTAAGAGATGAGGGTACTAGCAAGGTCAGGCTCTGGTGAGCACCCTCTTACAGGTTACAGATGGCTGGCTTCTTTCTGAACACTGAGATGATAGGGAAAAGGTGAGAGAACACTGTGGAAAAATTTTTATAAGGGTAGTAATCCCACTCATGAAGGCTAGACCTCACGAACAATTCATCTCCTAATGGATGCACCCAATGCCATCACATTGGAGGTAAGCAGTTCAATATATGAATTATAGAAGAACATAAACATTCAGTGGTTTCATTGAACATTTGATACAGAACTGATAATGTGTAAGATGCTAGCTCAGGTGTCCTCTTATACACTACAGCCCTCTTCTCCCCCTGGTGGTATGTATGAGTGTGTATGTGTGTGTGTTTAGGAGATGTGCATGTGTAACAACATTAGTGCCAACTGAAAGAAAGTATTGGCTCAGCCTGAACACAATTGTACCAATTCAGTAAGAATATTTCTATTTTCTTTGTTGTCTTTCTCTCTCCCCCTCCCTCTGTCCCTCTCCCTCTCCCTCTCTCTCTCTCTCTCTCTCTCTCTCTCTCTCCCATTCTCTCCACTAAATCTTTTCTCAAGAGTTGCTTTCAGCATCAATGAGAAGAAGAATAGGTGAACTGAGAAACAGAGAAGGGGAGGAGTCAACATTGTTTTATACCCAATTATAGATTTTTCAGCATTGAGCTTATTAGAGGGATAAGCAAGGGTTAAGATCTTGAACTTTCTATATTACATTGGATTGAATCTGTGTGTGAATTTGGGCTTATTATCTGAGGGTAATCTGAAAGCTTATGAAACATGCCAGTGTTACAGAAAATTTTATTCTGAAGCTTGTCAAAACAATAAGGAGGAGCTTATTCAGGACTATAACTATAGATTTCCAGACTACTACAATAAGGGAGAGAGACAAGATTCAACTCTATATATATTGAAGGTAAGTGGATATTTATTCCCTCGGAGTAGAAGGAAGGGAGCTAGTGTGTGGAAATTACTAAGAGAAGACATTAGGGTAACAGAGTTCTTGCTAAACCAACTGAATATCACTTTGGTCAAGGGCAGGTCAGGATGATCAGACATCAGAGGTGAGAGGGCAGTTCATGTTACACTGATTTAGCAGAATTCCTGCTGCACCTGAACTAGCAGAGTAGAAAGACTGGGTCTGAGACTGATGCTTTGTCAAAAAGATGCTGTTAGAATTTGAATCTAAAAATGTCCCCCAAAGCTCATGTGTTTGAATACTTTGTCTTCAGGTAGTGGGACTGCCCTGAGATCAGGGAACATTGGGACCTAGCTTTGCAGAAATAGGTACCTGGGACATTTAACCCAGATTTCTTGTTGCAGTAAGTTGTCTCTGTTTCTCCATTACCATGATGGTGGTTCTCTGCCACATGCTCTGCTGCCTGCTTAGCTGCCATGCCTGCCCTGTTTCTATGCACTGAAACCTGAGCCTTATGGTATTTGAAGAGAGAAACGTTTCTATATACACACTGAAGATAATCACTCTGGAAACAGGTGCTTCTATACTTCAAAGAACAACAACAAAAAATCCATGTTTCAAAAATTTGGCAGATGTCTTATTGTCTTCTGGTCACCCATATAGTCTAACCAGGTCTTACATGGATCCTCAAAAAGAATAGTAGTTATAAGGCGAAGTCTCAAAGATCCATCTTTCATCAAATATAAGAAACTATAGATTTTGTGACTCATAATTATGCTAAGAAAAGTGTTGGGGTTTTAGCTCTAGCCTGGCTAAAGTTAGGGCCAAACCCCCAACATAAACAACGTGGCCGATGTCGGGAAAGAAGGACCTCGGGAGACCTTCAGATAGTTGGAGAAGGACAGGGAAGGTTTATTGGGGTGCTCCCCTTATGGAGAGCAAGGAGCAAGCAGCCCCTATAGAGCAAGGCTCTATCCCTTTAAGTGCTGGCTCTAGGCCTGCAGCATAGAATGCTGCAGGCTAAGTGCTGGTACAGCTCAGCCTTAAAGGCACAGTCACAGCCGCTGGTGTTCAGTTGTGGTCCGATGGTCTTGACTCTCGCGGCTCGCCTTCTTTACCCCCCTCCTTCCCAAGGATCGGAGGAGTTGGGAGGCTCTTCGTGGCTTACTATATGCCTTCGGCTCTTCTGGGCCCCTGGGCTTGATCTCGCCGGCTTGCTAGATGGTCTTGCTGGAGTAGGGAGTGCTGGTCCAGGTGATGAGGTTCAGGAGATGGTCAGAGAGGTGAGGATCGGTGATGCTACAGGGATGATTAGGGGTTCAGGAGCCCTGCTTTTATAGAGTCCTGGAGGGGTCACATGGTGGGGTTCAGCCAATTGGGGCACACAGCTGGCCGGTACAGTGGGCAAACGGACATAACTGCCAAGTAGAGACAGTTACTACCTGCAAGGTGGTGAGGGGAGCCAATCAAAATTAAGATGGTTAGGGCTGGTCAAGCTGGCCGGGGGCCATCTTTGCTCACTCGATGGGAGGGGCCGTTTTAAGCGAGTGAGATGAGCCCTGGGGTCAACTAGGGGTCGGCCCCTCAGGCTGTTATAAGGGACCCTAGCTGGGAAATATAATTTTAAAAATCCCCAACAGAAAAGAATATACAACATAGACAACTAATACACGACATTTTCTTGTCATTCAGAATGTTCACTCTATCAAAAGAGCTTCTTTTAGACTGATTTCGATCTAAATATCAACCATGAACCCAGATGAAATGATATAGAAATGAAATAAAGTGCTTGAAGCATTCTCAAAATTTGCTCATTCAGTGAATCACATCATTTTTCTGGGTACTAATATCAGAGTTATTCTAATGGAATCATCCTCTGTGCCATCAAAACATCCACAAGGTAGCATGTCCCAAATGAATACTATCATTTTCTTCAGGATGTTGGTGATAACTGATGAAACTCACTCGGTAAGTTTTGATTCACAAGCAGTTGATTAGCCACTAACAGCCACCTCACAACTACTGCCTCGGTGGTTGTGATTGTAGGGCATTCGGGATATCATAGGTATTAAATGTGAAAAATGTGCACCTTGGGATTCACAAAATAGTACAGGAGAGCTCAAGAGTGTCCTTCAAATGTTCTTTTAGAAAAAATTGAACACTTTACCTTTCCTCACCACTTAACATAGGATGTAAAATGATTGGTATGAAGTATTTGCACTTGATAGATTTTCATTTAATTCCTTACTTATAGAGCAGGTAAAAGGTATTGAAACCTTTCTCTGTTCATTCTGTGCTTTCTCACCCTAGAGTTCTTTTTAAAAGAGCATTGTTATTCTTTTCTGTTTCTTTGTTTTGTCTCTTAGTTTTCTGAACTATTTTCTTACCATTTGAATCTCCAAAGAATATAATGCAGTTAACAATCCTCCATTAACTGTGAGGACATAAAAAAGTTTCTAATATGAGCTAATTAAAATAATTATTAAACATGAAAACCACATTCATCATTAAGTTTTACGTCCACCCAGTCTTTTCTCACTCTCTGCTTCTAAAGAGAATTAAAGATTTCTTTGTTTTACCTTCTCCTCTCTGCCAACCTCATAGGAAGGTCAGACTTGCTGGTTAATTCCTTTGGGGTATTAGCTGAAAGATTCTGAATAAAAGGTCAGTGGCCAATTGTTTGGGAAAGAAAGCAGCAGAAAAATAGGCAAATGAACTAGGCAGATTTTGCAAAGACAGAGGGCCTTTGAATAGTTATTCCACATATTATAATATCATAGATCATGAATGTGAAGTACCACTGAATACTATTCAGTTGGAATGCTATTCTGAAGAAACTGGGGCCATTAGGAAAATAATTTTAGTTAGTGTTTATATTGTTTTGATTGATAACACCATGATTAGAAATTGTTCAGTTAGAGCACAGTTTTATAAATGGTACCCAAAATCCCAAATCCAAATTCACTGTTAAAGCAATATCTAAAGAAAACAGATAACATATTTTCCTTTACAGAAATTAAGTGTGGCAGAACTGGAAAAGATGTATTCTAACTAAGACTGTAACAAGAAGCAAGGCCTATCAGAGAGAAATAATCACCTGAATGCCAGTATTAATTAGAGGAAGGGATTTCATTGCCAGCAGAGCCACAGCAGAATTTCTGGTCCCAAAATGGCTGTGCTCCCCAAGTTATTCTTTCCTGTCCCTTACATAGGACTTTGAGAATAGTGGACAAAGGGATCTGTGTGTTTCTGTCTGATTGGTTACTTTAAACTATCTGCGTGTTACAGAGCAATTCAAGCAGGAAGCAGAAAGTCCTTGACCACGAATCTTTGAAAAAATAACTTTGAGATAACTTTTAGATACCAGAGGCTATGTCCATATAGGTAGGAATTTATTGCAGTGCCTCTGTGTTCAGAGACAGGAGCTCCTGGCAGTCCCTAAATAAGGAAGTGCAATCCTGTTCTTTGATTAGAGGAGTGGGGAATGTAAACTCCTGAGTGTCAAAATTGCCAAAGTTTGTTATGGTTTAATTAGGTTTTTCTTTCTCATACCATACTCTTGCATATCAAAACTACTCAGATTCAACATTTTATGAATACTTCAGACAAACATGATTATGGCTTCAATTCAATTGAAGGTAGACAGTTAAAAATTTCAACAAGACACAGATGATTAAAAAGATAACTGCTGATCACACTTGTCATTGCATTATATATTGTATTAGCTGGCTTTGTATTATTCAAGCAAAATACACAAGGCAATTAAGTTGTAATAGAAATGTTTTATTTAGCTCACGTTTATGGGTCCACTGCAAGATTGTAAGTCCTCTTTGCTTTGAGCCTCTGCTAAAGGAGCCAGATAGCAATGCTGAGAGTGTTTATCACTGCAAACTGCTCACACCATAGATCAAGAAGCAGACAAAGACTGGGGATCCACAGTCCCATTTAGGCTATGAGCCCAATGACTAACGATTTCTTGTGGGTCCTACCTCTAAAAGATCTGCAGAAGCTCCCAATACCATCACTCTCAGGATGAAGTTTCTGGAACATGAAACTCTGAGGGACACTGTTCATATTCAAACCACAATACAGATTAATAATAAAAGGAAACAGAATTTGTGCTTTAAATCCTAAAATTAAGATGCAATATTATGTGCTATCTTGATATCTGATGAAACTAGGAGGACATTGACTGGCCGAAGCAATTTCCTCTCCAGCCTTCTAGATGAATCATCCTCCTTACCAAGGAGAACAAGTACAGTTATTACTTATACCTGAGTAGAAGGTTTTTACTTCATCCGACCTTGTGGAATTATTCAAACAAGGCAATCGTGTCCTGCCTCAGGAACAAGGGAGTACCTCACCCTTTTAACTACACTATGTCTGCCACCCACATCCACAGTTGTTCACTGATTCTGAGTGCATCTCTGATGTGGCCTTCAGTGGCCTTCAGCATCCTCCTTCCCTGGGTTGTAAGAATACATGACTAATAAACTGCTGTTGATCTGACCTGTTAGTGTCAGATGTTGTGGGTTTTACCATCCCCATGACCCTAGGGCAGGATTTCCCCTTTCACCAAAAAGATGAAGAGGATTTGGTTAAAACAAAGAAATAGTCTTGTATAGAAGAAATGTTCAAAAGTCTTATATTGAAATGAATGAATGTTCATGATTACAAACAAATTCAAGGGTTCATAGGCAAAATTTCATAGATGCTCAACTTCAACTTATTGCGAAGAACATGGTAGTTTTCAAATGCCAAATTATATAACCTAGACCAATAAATCTCAATTCCTTGAAGAAGATATTTTGTAGCATTAACTGTATAGAAAGAAATATCAAATTATTTCTTTCCTTTTTTGCAAACAATCTCACTTTTATTACTAGTATATAATTTGCATACTAGTATATAATTTGCATGTTTCTTGATGAGACTTTCATACAATTGTATAATGTACATTGCACTTCTTTGCCTCATTACCCCATGTTACTCTCCCTCTCATTCCACTAATTCCCTCCCTGCCTTAGATAATCTCCCATGTCTTTTCCAAACTTGTTAGTAGGTACTGTGGAGTCAGTTTCCGGCTCATAGCAACCCTATGTACAACAGGTGAAACACGATTGTCAGTGCTTCTCTGCTATTCATAGGGTTTTCAATGGCTAATTGGTTTTTGGGAATGGGTTTCTGGGTCTTTCTCCCAACCCTACAGCACCTGGTGTTCTGTACTAATCAGCTCCCACCTTGCTTATCTTCCAAGATCTGACACGATCAGATGCCACAATGGTATGGCTGCAGGCTTTCCAAACTTAGACACACACACACACACACACACACACACACACACACACACACACCACACACACACACACACACACAATATTATATATTTATTTTCCTTCATGATATTTCTCTTTCTGAGTCTGACTTATTTCACTTAAAATGATGATCTTCAGTTCCATCCATTTTCTTGCAAATGACATAATTTCATTCTTCTTTATGGCAGAGGCTGCTTGTGCCAACATTCTTTCCTTGGGGCTTCAGGAGAGTTGGTGTTTAGCCCTGAATAGCCTCAGGACAGAAATGTCTTTAGTAATTTTTTCTTTCATTATTCTGCCTTCAGGCTATGTTAAGAGGGAAAGATAGTATCTTGGCGTGCTGTAACTTGTAGAAAGTTTACCTGGTTGGCCATATAAATAAAATCATTGGGGATTTGATTGTGTTGGCTTGTATGTTTTCCTGTATCAAACTTTAAAAAACAGTCAGATAACTCACCATGTGTGTTTTGTAGAGTGATATGAGACACCCAAGGGCAAGATGCATTGTTGTTTAAACTTTGCATTTATGACACTGGTATAATATTCAACATTCAGTAGCCACTTAATAAATACTTGCAAGCTGAATTTGAGCATAATTATACTGTTAAAAATATAGTTCTGTATTATTAGAAAACATTCAGGTCATTAGTAATTCATGAAACTATTATCATTAAAGAATTTTAAACCAGGCACGGTGGTGCACGCCTACAATCCCAGTGGCTAAGGAGGCAGAGGCAGGAGAATCGAAAGTTCAAGACCAGAGCGTAACTGAGTGAGACCCTGTCTCAAAAGGTAAAAAAAATGGGCTGGGTGTGCAGCTCAGCTCAGTGGTCCAGCACATGCAGAGCATGCAAGCGCAAGGCTGTGGGTTCAAACCCCAGTACCGCAAAAAAAAAAAAAAAAATTATTTCTTCTTAATATTTTTAATAATTCCCCCATCGTAAGTCATTATAATTCATCCATTTCATAGTTGCCCTTCTTTTCTTCTTTCCTTCCTTCCTCTCTCTCTCTCTCTCTCTCTCTCTCTCTCTCTCTCTGTTTCCTCTCTCTCTCTCTCTTCTTTTCTTCCTTCCTTTCTTTTATCTGCTTCCATGGGCCCCACACATACTTTTGACTGGACTGCACCACTCCTCCCGCCCTGTTTTCATTTTTCACCTTGAGACAGAGTCTTGCCAATTGACACCACAGATAACAAAAGCAAATGTCCTTTAAATGTTTTTTTTCACAATAAATGGCCATTTTATTTGATCTGCATATTCTACCACTTTTTGCCTTTGTCACTAATAGCTTCTTTTTTGAGGCTTCAGATTTAAATTTTTAAAAGTAGAAGGATGATCTCTAAACATGCAGTTACATGATGCACATGAAATTTATGGCATTTGATTATTTAGTAATATATAATTCATATTTAATAACAAGCATTTGTTTAATATTTACTGTGTTTCATTCACTATTCTAATGAGACATATTGCCATATTTAATTTGCACAAGAGTCTTATAAAATAGACTCCATCAATCCATTATGCAGGAAATTAAACTGAGGACAAATGCAATATTTTTTTCTCATGAGATACACAGCTAGTCAAAGTCTGTGCTGGTTAATTTTATGTGCCAAATTTGTTAAGGCACAGTACCCAAATATTTGATAAAATGTTATTCTAAATGTTTCTATGAAGGCAGACTTAGATGAAATTAACAAATCCATACACTTTGAATATAGAAGATTTTTCTCAATAATGGAGGTGAATCTTACCCAATCAGCTGATAGCCTAAGAAAATGATTGACCTTCCCTGAGGAAGAAGGAATTCTGCCAGCAGAGATCTTCATGCTCAAACTGTAACATTTCACTGGATCTCCAGACTGCCATCCTACTTTGCAGTTTGGAACTTGTGAGTCTGCATAGCCACATAAATAGATTTTTTCCATTAAATCTTGATATACAAACATATGCACATGTACACATCTATATACAAATCTACCTCTAACAATAGAGACAGAAAGACCTATATATCTCAGCATTTCATGGATTCTTCTCTTTTCTGGAGAACCTTAACAATACATTAGGCAAAAGAAAATTAAAAACAAGGTCTTTCTGACTGTAAAGTCTGAGATTCTTCAATTTGGGGGGATAGTAGAAATTAAAAGTTCACTGTATTAATTGTTCCTTTACTATTTGCATATTTTTCTGCAATATATATTTGTTTCTGGCTAATATCTCCTTGGCTGCCACTTGTCCTCCTGTCCAGTGGAATGGCTGGGATATACTCATTCCATCTGTGTGTGTGGAGGAGGGGATATGGTTCACTATGACTAATTAGAACAGTGAATTTTCTGGTCACTATGATTGGTTTAATTATGAACTCAAAGTGAGACCAATGAAAACCTTCCTGAATCTATCAGAAAAGAAGCAATTTCTGCTAACATTATTTTACTGAAGACAATATATATGTCTTTATATATGTCTGGAGCTGACATAGGATAAAATAAACAAGAAGAAAGCAGAGTAACGTAATAGAGGCAATGAATTTTCATGAATCATTGGCATTCTTGGGAATGCCAGTTTTATTAGCCTACACTTTGTTATCTGATATTATATACTCTGGTTGTTGTTGTTGTTGTTATTAGGAGCCATCGAGTCATGTCCAACTCATAGCTACCCTCATAGGGTTTTCAATGGCAGATTGTTTTGGGATTGCCTTGGGAGTGGGTTGCCACGTCCTTCTCCCATTTTTGCAGTGCTGGGAATCGAATTCAGGACCTCAGAGACGGCAGAGCAGTGCTCTACCAACTGAGCTAAATCCCAGCCCCATATATTCTGGTAGTGAAACTAATTCATCATATAATATAAATTACTGAATGTGTTTATCTTACTTGAAACTAAGAATTTGATTAATATCTAACACCATTGGCTAGTATGTATTTTTCTTTTTTTTAATTTTAATTCAGAACATTGTTTCAAGCTCAGTATGCTGACAAATATAAGTGAAAGATATTTTAGCATACAAATCTTATTATGTGTAAATATTCATTTACTTATTCATCAAAGTATTATATTCAACTTAACATCACAGGGATGAATCTTCCACAATACTTGCAGATCCATGTAATCTTCTATATTTACATAACCATGTAATTTACCAAATGCTATTTCATTAACTGTATCACTCAGATATTCATGGTGAATTATGACGTACATTGAACAGGTGAGATCCCAATATGCTGGTATTGAGATGTTTTGCTTCACACATACTCCCCACCATGATATTACCTCACCTTAGCCCAAGAGCAATGGAGTCAAATAACCATGGAAATAAAAAAAATGAACCCATGAGCTAAGATAAATCTGTCCTCCTTTTAAGTTGTTTCTCTCAGGTATTTGTCACAGGGACAAAAGACTAATACAATCATGTAATGAGGAAAGAGACAACATAAAGATGTACTGAGGAAAAAGATAAAATCTGTTTATAGATGATTTAAATACAATAATCTCACCTTGAACAAAAGACATTTTTACAAAGATTATTAGAAACAGTTAAACTGAAACCTTCATTCTCTTGATATATACTCAAGGACTCTTGAAATCCATTTGAAGGTTTTCATTTTGTTTCTCAAGGTAAAAAAGAAGAGAGAATAAAGTGAAATCTTTTACTGATTGATAGATGCAGGAAAATCTTTTATATAATAAATTTAGACATTGAACAAAACGAAAGCATAAACCTATATGATGATAATGTATCCCTCTAATTATTTTGTATACATTTACACTAAAATTATCCAGATAAAATACAGTGGTACTGTGGGGCGTGCACCTCCCGGTCCGGCCTGGAGGTTCGCATGGGCTGTGCCGCCGCGCACACAGATACTAAACACAATTCACTCGGGACCCTCAGGTGAGGGGCACAGACTCCTGTGGCCCTGGGGACCCCGGCGGAGACGGGAGAAAGGAAAAGCCTCAGGCACTTTTGCCTCCCAGGGGCAAACACCTGTGTTGGTCCTCTCGGTGGTCAGGAGGAGACAGCTGTTGCTTCCTCGGTGATCAGACGGAGAGTAGGTTCTTTTCCTTCTTGAGGATTGGGACGGGAGGGTGTTTTTTCCTCACCAAAGGTCTGGGGGAGAGCAGCAGGAGAGGCGCTTCCTCATCTGTGGTCCGGGCAGGGACAGGCAAGAAGGCACAGAAAGGGATGCCAGAAAGGCCGTGCCAAAAAAGGGGGGTTCAGCTCTTTATATAGTTCTCCCACGGAATGGCCTGAGCCAATCAGCTTTCAGTCCAGTTGTCCAATCAGGAAGGGTTTTGTACAAATGTGCAACCAAGCTACTTTCATTTTCCCTAGATTTCTAACTTACAAACCAGATATTCAAAAGCCATTTTCCCAGTTTGGGAGTTTTTGCCAATTTCCTCTCAATTTTTCCCTACAGGTACCACCACACTGGAGTTTCTCCAAATGAGTATTTTGGTCCTAGAGCAATATTTTTGAGAGAATTCTGGTTCAGTGCTTAACCCCTTGCTCAGCACTGAATCACTGTGCTAAAATCTGTGTGAGACACATACTACCTGTCATGTTACTGGGTGATACAAAGGGAGAGTGCTACTTTGCATATTGATTTCAAGCTGTAAAGATCTGTTTTGGTGTGCTATAATCATGATCTCATTTTTTATGTATATATACACAGTATACTATATAGTTATCATGGCACCCAAGAAGCTTTGTAGTGTTAAAAATGAAGGAAAGAAGAAATGGTAAGTACAATTAAATTTTTTAAAGAGCTCATTTCTAAGTATATGACTGGCATTTGTGTGTCTGAAGCAGCTATTTGACTTGGTGCTTGATCCAAGAAATACATTTACATTATTTCTTATAGGAAAAAACTGTTTGGTGCTTGAACTGATTAGCACTTGACCAGCTTTCCATAATTAACTGTGGTCTAGTGCTGAAGTAACACTGATATCAATATTGAGCTATTAGATTTAAATAAATTAAAGTACAAAAGTACTAGCCATATTAGAATTCATATTAGAAAAAATGAATAAATTTGATTATATTAAATTTAATAAATTTGATTCATCAAAATTTACTGTTGAGCAAACTAAAAGGTAGTGCTCAGAGTGAGAGAAGAATTTTGTAATGCATACATACATAAAACAAAAGACCTTTTCAGGATATGTGATACGCTTGCCTATTAAATACAAGAAGAAGACAACTCAATAGGAGAATGGGCAAGTAACTTGAATAGATATTTCACAGAGAAGATACTGAAATTGCCAAAAAACATACCAAAGGCTATTAAACTTAATAATCACAGGAAAATGTGAAGTATAACCCAAAGTATAGCACTAGTTCATCGATCAGTAGGCAAAAACAGAGTAGATGGAAAAATCATAGCTGCTGATGTAAACAGGAAGATAATAGAAACCTGTGCTCTGCTGATGAGAATGTAAGTAGGTATTACTACTTTCTAAACCTGGATGTGTCTGCTACAGCTGAATAATTGCATGGTGTATAAAGCAAAAATTCCACTAGTGTATGCTCACTAGTAATATACATGTGTTCCCTGCAAAACATAAACAATAATTTTCATTGATGTACTATTTTTAAATGACAGATGTGCAAAAATCCAAAAGCTCATACACAGTTAAATGAATAAATAACTCATTTATATGATGACTATTACAGCAATTGCCTGCAGCCATACCACTGTGGTGTCCTATCCTGTCAGATCTTAGAAGCTAAGCAGTGTCGGTTCTGGTTAATACTTGGATGGGAGACTGCCTGGGAACACCAGGTGTTGTAGGCTTCTGAGAAGGACCTGGCAACCCACTCCCAAAAAACAACCAGCCACTGAGAAGCCTTGAATAGCAGAGAAGCACTGACCAGGGCTTTATTTGTTGTACATAGGGTTGCTATGATTCAGACACCAGCCTGATGGCATCTAACAACAGCTATTATAGCAATGAAAATGTACAGTTTAAAACTTTACAAAAAAGTAACTCTCAAAGTATAATGTTTAACAACATTCACATGCACACATATAAATTACATGGTTTCACTTACCTTACATTAAAAAACAGGCAAAAATAATTCAACCAATAATGTTAGAAGTTATACCACTAATTGCTTCTGTAGAAGATAATAATGGAAGAAAACCTTGGGTGGCTGCTAGGATGGTATAAGATTCTGTTCCTTGATGTACATGTATTTGATTGGTAAAAACAAAAAAATGACTTGTTCACTTATAATTTGCTTCTTTCCATAATAATATATTATAATACAGAAGTAAAATATAAATTATTATTAATATTTCATTATGGCCCTCTGAAGTAAAACAGTTCCTAGTCCTGCTAAAAATGATATCTAATCCACAGATTGCATGAAATTTTTGTCACAGCTGTTTCATGAACATGATGGTGGGATCTAGTTACAAAGTAAATAAGGATTGCTTCTTCCAAAGACCAATCTACTAATTACTTGGTCAAAAATTATATCATTCTCTCATGATGTTTTCCAAAGCACATGAAGCATGAGATACTTTGTCTTTAAAGGTATTGTTTAAATTTAATGGATTAGTCTTAGTGGTTTAATAATGTAAATATTCTATGATCTGTTCTCCATTACCTAATGAATTTTTCCTCAGAGTCTTCCAAGCTGTCCTAGAAAAACTGAATTCACAGATTTCCCATCTTCCCTTTATACGAATGAAAACTGGCATGTTTAACTATTTTCAGTTCTCCTTGTCACTATTTTAAATACATAAATACATGATGTTGTTGTTGTTGTTAGGTGCCGTCGAGTCAGTATCCAACTCATAGCGACCCTCTGTACAACAGGGGAAACACTAATGTCAGTGCTTCTCTGCTGTGCATAGGGTTTTCAATGGCAGATTGATTTTTGGGAGGGGGTTGCCAGGTCCTTCTCCCAAGCCTACAGCTTCTGGTGTTCCCAGGCGGTCTCCCATCCAGGTACTAACCAGGCCCGACCCTGCTTAGCTTCCGAGATCTGATGGGATCAGATGCCCCAGGGCTACAGCTGCAGGCTAAATACATGATACCTAGATTAAAACTAACTACTAATAGGAAATATGGGGGTGGGATTTAGCTCAGTTGGTAGAGCACCTTTCTGCAACCTCTGAGGTCCCTGGTTCAATTCCCAGAACCACAAATATGGGAGAAGGATATGGCAATACACTCCGGAGGCAATCCTGAAATAGCTATTGAAAACCCTATTAGGAACCTGGACATGGTGGGTACGCCTATAATCCCAGCTGCAGGGGAGGCAGAGGCAGGAGGATCACAAGTTCGAGACCAGAGGTAGTCTGTGTAATTTAGCAAGATCCTGTATCAAAAAAGTAAAAAAAGAAATAAATAAATAAAATAAAATAAAATAAATAAAAAGGCAGGGTGTAGCTCAGTGGTCCAGCACTTGTAAAGCATGCAAGCCTGAATCTCTGGACTCAGCCCCCAGTACCACACACACACACACACACACACACACACACACACACACACACACACACACACACACCAAAAAAGAAAAACAAAAAAAGAAGAAAAGAAACAAAATAAAAATAATGAAAAAAGAGAAAGAAAGAAAACTCTGTGAGGATCTCTATGAGTCAGACACAACTTGACTTCACCTAACAATAGCTACAACAATAGGAAATATACATTACTCTTTGCTAAATGAGTCTATCCCATTCACTCCACAAATCTAAAGGAGAATTCAAATTATTATCAATACTTTAGATACAAGGATGTGAAGATGAAAGTTGAATAACTTACCCGAGATCACATATTTATAAAATTCATAACAAGGTATTGACTTTATCACACACCACATTTAACTGAAAAGATGACTTTACTACTGTACCTAGACTAATAACAGGCCACATTCACTGTAGTGCTACCATCTTAAATACATGCATAAGAAATTGTGCACTTAATTGCAGACTCTAAATATGAGTAGCTATATCTGGGGAGACCCTTATCTTATTTTCTGGATTATTTTTTCTTACTTACTTGGAATGTGATTTGCTAATGTTTCCATTTTATGTTACATTGACTGAAAATCAAAAATGAAGTCAAGGCTTATTTCTATTAGGGAATAATGGCAGGCGACTCTATAACATAAGCTAAGCAACAAACTCACTTATTTAAGCAAAGCCTTTCTTTCTGGATTTTACTTCAGCTTCATTCTGTTCCCTATTCTGATGGTTACATGCACCCTGAATAGCACTTAAGTGCTTTGTGAGAACATTATTCTGTGTATGTGGCATATTCTAAGATAATTACCTACTAATGCCTCAATATCTTTCCTCATTTATGAAATTATATTTAAGATTTATCTAGTCCTTCTATTTTTGTTATTCTCCATAGAACATTCTTTCTACTAGTTTGATACTTTTTCTTTCAAGTAGCACCTGATAGATTAAAGCTAAATATTTTTAAAGACAATTTAACTCACCTTCTTAATATCTTTGGAGAATAAATAACCACAATGGGAAAAGGTAAAATGATTAGTTTTATTGGTCTATCTCAGAAATACAGGGAATGTTTTACTTTAAGTTACCTAATTTTCCTTTAAAAAAGTGAAATAAAAATTATGGAACAAAGTGAGTCCTTTTCATCTCTAGAAACTTCTCATGAGAAATCTCAAGAGGACATTCAGAACTGCTGTTTCTATATTCAACTGAAGGGTATGGAGAGGACAAACAATTGAAGGTGATTTTTGCATGATTTCAGGCAGTGACACCGGAATTAAATGTTGAAAGCTTAGAAAAGCTATAATGTCAAGGAACTTGTAAGAAATATGAATCTAACTATGTCTTCATTAAACTTTCAGCTTAAGCTTTTTAAAGGTTGAATAAAATATTTCACTGTTGTATCTATCAGAAATCATGCATTAAATTGCTGAAAGGTTTGGCTATAGTCTATTTTTAAAAGATGATATTTCCAAAATTCTACTCATCATACACATTTTAAATGACAGTGGTACATCTTGTGAGTTACCCTTGAAATAATAATAAAAATATATCTGAGCTTCAATAGTGATATTAGTCATCATAAATAGGAAGTCCAAACAAAAATAGTGGTTACAAGAAAATAAATAGAAGACCTATGAGAAGACAATTTAGGACCTTAGATATTATTGAAGAGTTTGAAAAATTATGCCCAACCATTTTTTGGGGGGATTCATCCTCCTAGATTTTCTATCTTAGATTATTTTGCATTAATTCCCCTACTTACCACAAGGTTGGAGCTCAGAATACTTTTCCACTATCTATACACAATGGCTCACTCTCTTGTAACAAATTTAGCCTGTCTAACAAATCTCAAAATGAAATTTATTTACAGTCATAGAGATATAATTCACAGACATTGTAGTCTGTCTTCTAAACTGTATACCCCACTGGTCTTCAGTAAATTCACAAGGTGGTATCATCATCTCCACAATCAATTTTAAGTCATTTTCATTAGTCTGAAAGGAAATCCTACGCCCATTAGCAAGTACTTCCCAGTCCTTCCAACTTTATCCCTTAGAAGTCATTCATCTTTATGGAGGTACGTTAGAAAACTAGAATAGACTGCCATATGGCCCAGTTATACCACCCTTGGGAATATATCCAAAGGAAGGTCAGTCAGCAAACTATCAGAAGTCCTGAACTGCAATATTTAAAGCAACATTCTTCACAATGGCAAGGGTATGCAAGATGTCCATCAACAGAAGCACAGATTGGAAAATTCTGGTATTTTCTACAATGGAATATTACTCACCAATAAAGACGAATGAAATTGTGTCATTTGCAGCAAAATTGATGGAATTGGAGAACATCATTTTAAGCGAATTAACCCAGTTCCAGAAAGAGAAATATCATATATTATTTCTCATATGTGGGAGCTAAACCTAACTTTAAAAGAATCTATATATCAGTAGATATATAAAAACAAGCAATCATGTTTCTCTAAGAAGGGAAAATATCAGCATATTAAAAAGAAGAGGGAAGAGATAAGCAGGTGGGAGTGGAGGTTGGGGAAAGGGAGAAGGAGAAGGGAAATAATGTAGAAGGGTTAAGAGACTGGAAAAGCTTAAGATCTATGATGCAACTATATGAATACATGGGATAAATAGGGGAAAAGAAAAAAATGAGACTATGACCCATCATTACATATGACTTTTATTACATATTAAATAAAATTCATACTTTTATCATTTATTCTCTTCTTTATACTTTTCTGCAAAATATGCAAGATGATGAATGTGTGAGAAAAAGTGATTTAATAGTTGCAAAATGAATATAATAATGATTTGTTACTTTGTACCCCATCAACATTTATAAATAAAGAACAAAAAAGAAATCACTCATCTAATTTCCATTTCTTTAGATTTATCCATTCTGCACATTCATTTTAAAGGAGTCATGACATGTCGTGTTCTGTAACTAACTTCTTTCATTTAGAATAAGGATCCAGGCACTCTCATCATTTAGAGTGTAGCAGTACTTCATTCCTAGTTCTGGTTGAGTTAATATGCTCTTACTGAATATGATACATTATATTATCCACTTATCAGTTGATGAATATATGGGTTTTTCCAATTTTGCCTACTATGAAATGTGGAAAACTGGTGCTGTGAACATTCATTTATGAATTTTGAGGTTCATATAGGATTTCACTCCTCTTGGGTATATAACTAGAAATTCTGTACTGATGTTTTGAGGAACTACTAGAATGTTTTCCAAAGTGGTTTCACCATTTTAATGTCTTGCTATTAGTATGTGTCTGTCAGCTTGTCATGTTATGGAGGCTTGCATGTTGTTGTGAAGCTGAAAGCTGTGACATGAGTATTTCAGACAGCAAGGCCAACCATGGCGGACAGGTTTCACCTGAGTTTAAAGACTAATATAAATTATGGAGATGGACAGATCTGGCCAGTTCCAAAACAACAGCCATTGAAAACCCTACAAATAGCAGAGAAACACTGTTAATGTAGTGCCTTGAAAGGAGCTTCCCAGGCTGGAACCTCCTCCATGATCTGATGAGATCGGAAGCCACAGCGCCACATCTTCAGAATACTATTATTTAAATGAAGTTCTAGCAATGAATGCTCAGCTGAGTGTTTAGGTCTACCTTTATATTTTAAGATTGAGTTAAATCACAAATATATTCATAATATAACATTATAAAGAGCTACTCATGCCAGGCCTGGTGACGCATGCCTGTAATCACAGTGGCTGGGGAGGTGGAGGCAGGAAGATTGAAAGTTCGAGACCAGAGGCAGTCTTCGTAACTTAGGGAGACCCTGTCTCAAAAAGTAAAAAAAAAATGGGCTGGGGGTGCAGCTCAGTGGTCCAGCACTTGCAAAGCATGCCAGTGCGAGGCCTTGGGTTCAACCCCTAGTACCACAAAAAAAAAAAAAAAAAAAAAAAGCTACTCATAAGAACCCTTATGAAGCATTTGACCTTTTCTCAGACTCATGAAAAATTAGGCCTTCCATGAGCTTTCATTTTACCTCATGAATTCTCTGAAATCTCTCATTAACTAGATTTCTTCCTTCCTAGGGACTAGTAGAAAATTTAGAGACAAACTTTGGCTTGCCTCTTAGGTGAGATCAAAAGATATGGTGAAAGTTTAAATAAAAAAAAATCATTACAGTAAAATGCACATTGCCATTAATCCCTTTCAAAATACTCCCTATTTGCTGTCACGGCTGCCTTGATGGCCTGCATTGATTCAAAATGTTTAAATTCCATGACTATTTAGATTTTTGGAAAGAACCAGAATCTTCATGGTGTCAGATGCAGTGAATAATGTGGATGACGACACACCATAACTTTTTATTTGACTTAAATTGCCATACTGGAAGCAATGTGTGATGACAAATACACCACTTATTGAGAATGAGGCTAAAGATACTCATGAAAGAAGACTTCCAGAACTGCCTCAAAAAGCAGCAAGAACAACAAGATAAGTGTATCTGAAGCTAGAAGGAGTATTTTTAGGAGCTTGTGGGCAGTGTGTTTTTTACTGTAGCAATTTGCCATTCAAACATTCACTGTATTCTCTGATCAGACCTGATGCATATAATAGTTCATAAAATATAATTTATAAGTGCTCTCCAATTGACACCATTTCCTTTCTTATGCTTGCGTTCCCAGTGTTTCATCTTTCTCAATTACTTTTAATGTTTTCCATATTGTCGCTTTAATATTCTTGTCATTATACTATAGCTTTCTTGGCACAAGACAGAAAAGAAATAAAGAATATTTTATGAATTGGAAAACACAAAAATCTTGATCAACCTGATATCAAAGTATATTTAAATGGAAAAAAGAATTATTCTTATCAAGAATCCTGTGTTATCATAGTGGAGTGATATGAGAAGAGAGCACGGAATTGTTTTAGAAAATAGATATATTTTTGAATGGAAGATAAGACTTCCTTCCTGAGAAGCCTGTTTTTTGCCAGCTTAATTCATCATCCACACAAGAGCAACACAGTTACGCGACAAAGTAAAAGCAAAACATCTCGGAGCAGTGGATATACTGAGATTTGTAAAAAGCTGTGTGACTGCTAAGAAGTCTGCATTGGTAGGAAATAAGGTTAGAAAGCTCTCAATAACCTGTGGTGTACTAGTGTGAGTTAATGTTCCCTTCTAAAATCTAATTGAAGAAAGGACATTAGCAATGTGAGCTGAGAAGCAAGTAAGCATATGAATAATACAAAGTATTGTGCTTAATAAAGTGAACAACCATAGTGCCTAACACATTATGACATCAAATATAGCACTGATTTCTTTGAAAAGCTGCCAGCTGGCTTGGGAGAACACTCTTATTGGTCAGATAATCCTCAGTGGTTAGATATAACTTCAGAAAATATAAAGCATCACTACTAAGCTGTGTATCTTTCTCCTATGATAGAATCATAGGTGATTTATACATGAATTATCTTTTGTCTTTTTGTAATAAAACGCTGGTTGCCACAGTCTGAAAGACTGTCCCCATACAAAATATTGGGCCCTCAGAAGATAATTAGGTCATTAGAATGGAGCTCTGCTAAAAGGGATTAGTGTACTTTTGAAATAGTTTCCAGTATACTTTTTTTTTTGCCTCTTTCACAAAGAGAGGATATAGAAAGAAGTTACTGTCTATGATTCAGGAAACAAATGTTATCCAGACATCAAATCTGCTCATACCTTGATTTGAATTCCTGAGGCTTTAGAAATATGAGCGGCCAAAAGGGACTATTATAATATCTCTATGTTGTTTTAAAATCCCAGTTCCATTTTCCTTACTTGTTCATGCTTGACACTAATGTGCATATTATTGAACTCTAGGGTTTCAACACTTTTGTAAAATACTTGCTTTTAAATTTTCTGTATCCATATAGAATTGGATTTAAAAACAAGCTGAATAAAGATGATAAAAATAAAGACACATAAAATTAATTTCAGTTTAATGAATAAGAAGAAACAAAATGTGTGGATATTTTTTGAAAAGTGAGCTCAACTGCAAACCAAAGGCAGAGCGTACGTGATTAGTCAGCTGGTGCTACCAGTTGGGTACTGTCCTCAGACAAGAGGAGAGAGACACACAAATGAGGCAAACATCTCAGATCTGGATATGAGGTGAGATCCTAAAATACAGTGAATGTATAAACTAAAAAATATGATCACAGTAAAAGACACATAGCCATCAATCTCCTTCAAAATACTCCCTATGGCTTCAAATAGTCTTATTGGTTCTTCCTTGCCACTTTCTGAGCAGTTCTGGAAGTCCTCTTTCATTATGTCTTTAGTTGCACTTTCATGGCTGCCTCAATGTCCTGAATTCAAATGAATTCAAAACATTTACCTTATATGATAATTTTTATTTTGAGGAAGAGGAAGAAGTTGCACTGTGTCAAATCTGGTAAATAAGGTGCATGAGGACATAGTGCAATGTTTACTTGAGAGAAATTGCTATGCCAGAAGCATTGTTCATAATCCATGATTGAGGGCCACTTTAAAGCACACGTTGTTTCAACCTTCACTCATGCATGCTTTGACTGCACCAAACAGGTTGAAATTTGTCCCCCACAATTGCTAAGGCTCAACACACTGTTTGCCACTTGCTGTATTGAAGATCCATACCTTTCCATTGGATGAGTCTGGCAGCAGCATTCACCATATTTTTGGATCACACCTTGTAAGTCACTGAACCTTTACTTTCCCCAAACTATGTCCATGGATATTTTTACAAATATATCACTAGTATCAGAATCTCAAGTTGATTTTTATGAAGTGAGTAATCAGTAAAATCTTAAAAGAAGAAAATGAAAAAATGAAGGGAAGATTGTACTCTGATCTCCTTGGATTATGTGGTACCTAGTGTGTGCCCTTATGGGTGAAAATAGAAGCAGGTATTTCTGGTTCTCAGTATCTTCTGTTGAGTAATGAAACCAAAACCAGGGAACCACAGTTCTTGGAGTATACATAATAATACAGTTAATTCATAAAGAAAGAGAAAAATGTTTACAGAATGAAAATTATTTTATTGTTAATTTAAATTTACATATTGTTAATACAGTTTTCCTTTTCTGCACTTCAGCTTTACATACACACACAACTTGCCCTAATTTCAGGGATATGCAAACATATCAAAGAACATTTGATGCATAAGAAACATTTCATGATCAAAATATGATTAATTATATTTATTTTCAAAGAGGCTATTGACATTCTGCAATATGTTCTAGGGCATCACAAGTTTCATTTGTGTGTCAGATTTATTGGCTTGAAAGCTAAATGTCCTATTTTATTCTGCCAATAAATACATTGCAGATTTAGTGTTTTAACAAACATATATTAACACTAGGAATTTTATGAAATTATAGATTTACCATTTCTTAAAAGGATAAAATTACTTATAAAGGAATGAATTATTATTTAGAGCTAGCATTTCTGACTGAATATTGATTGAGGATTTCAAGTCTCAGTATCAGGGTCTTACTTCTCCCATAATCTCAGTATCCCAAAAGTTATAACTGACTTAGTGACTCTTAAAACTAAAATATTAAGATGTAATGGGTGGCCTTGCTGCAGCTTTAAACCATCTTTGGTGATTTCATGTATTGCCCTCTGTGTTTTAATACCTTCACTCATCTAAAGATCAACATATGAAATATGTCATTGTTATGTAACTGTCACAAAAGAGAAGCTCCAGACTCTGGGCTGCTGAGGTGACATAGTGACTGTCAGAGTTGGGATCTCATTCAGGAGTGACAATTATAATAAGATGTGGGATATTAATGATATTGTGTCTCTTGGTTACATATGTGAATATCCTTCATATATTTTCAAAACAGAGAAATGTGATGATTTAAGGAGTTCAACCTTAGTGACAAAATGAAGCAGACCTGCTCCAGTAATGAAGAGTCATTTTCTGTCATAAGCATAAGGAGAGGTGTGTTTGCGTCTGCAATATGGAAACAAGTTAGTGCATTTTTACTACAAATCAGTATGCAGAGAAATGACTTCCTTAGATGTTGCTCTAACCAGATATTTTAAGTTAACTCTTGTAGCACATGTTCCAACTAGTATGTTTAGTTAGAAGTTGTTTCTAAAAATACTTAAAATATTCATTTTTGATTAATTTACTTTTGTTTTAATTATACAAATTGAAATAATTCAAGATTGTCACAAATAAATTTTCTTATTTCATCACCCACATCTCTGTATCTACCTGAATGAAGAAAAAGGGATGGAGTTTTCTCTAAAATAATGTATAATCGTGCATAATAGGCAACTGATCTTGTCTCTGCTGAAGTAGTATTGGTGATCAGTACAGCGTTCACTCTTGCAAAAAAACAAAATAAGTCCAGTTATAGGAATTGGCATCCCCAAACACATGTCTTGGAATAGGAATTTTGTGTAGAAACACACACACACACACACACACACACACACACACACACACACACGCACGCGCGCTGCATTGTATAGAACAGCTTTTAAACATGAAAAAACTGCCTAAAACTGGATAGTGTAATATTTTATCATATATTGTGGGTGGAATATAAAATATTTCCCATAGACTCATGAGTTTGAATGATTGATCCTCAGCTAGTGGTGCTGTTTTGTGTGCCTGTGAACCATTAGGATGTGGGACCTATTTGGGGGAACTTGGTCCCTGAGGATGGGTTTTGAAGGTTATACTCGGCCCCTAATTCAGGCCGCACTCTCTCTGTTTCCTGGTCTGACAATGTGCAGAACCTCCACTACATGCCCCTGCCGCCATCGACCGAGCTGCTCAGCCGTGCCTTCCCTGCCACTGTGGACTGACATCTTCTGAAACCATAAGTCAAAACAAATCTTTCCTCCTTCAAATCCTGTCTGTCAGGTATTTTGTCTACAGCAACGTGAAAAGTAACTATTACATCATACCTGAGAGCTGTCAAACGAGCTTGCCATCATTTCAAGATGACAGCAGAAGATACAAGTGTCTTAAAATTGAGATGAAGAACATCATTAGTTGTGAGACAGCAGAGCATACAGCTTCATATTGTCTTGGGGCCTTTGTTCCTCTTCTTAAGTACCAAGGAGATGATGTGAGATAGGCATAGATGCTTCATGCAGTGGACATGCAGGTACATATATGTATATAAGGAATGCTGGTTTTAGGCAACCTGAATATTCTAACAGAGTTTTTATCAAACACATCCACCCATTTTCCCAGAAAAAGAGGCATCATCTATAACCTCCTACTATGGAAACAAATATTCACTCTGCCACAGGTCACAGAGGAATATCTACTTGCACTTTCTGAGACTTCTTGAAATATACAAAATCTTGAGAAGATATTTCATAAGAAAATCTCATAGAAGTCATGCAGAAAGACCATGGAAAATTGTCCTCGACAGGATTCTATTACAAAATGATCTTTCAGGGACCTACAAACTACTTACACATGTAAGTGCTACGATTGATGGGACCTAAATAAAATACACCTTTTGTATGACTGCCTGTAGTTGTATCACTGTGGTGTTCAATCTCATCAGATCTCAAAATCTAAGCAGGGTCAGACCTACTTGATACTTGGATGGGAGACCACCTGGGAATACTAGATGCTGTAGGCTTGGGAGAAAGACCCAGCAACTGACTCTCAAAAAACAATCAGTCATTAAAAACCCTGTGAATAGCAGAGAAGCACTGCCCATAGTGTTTCCCCTATTGTAAGTAGGGTTGCTATGAGTTGGACACCAACTTGAGGGCCTCTAACAACAATAATTGTATGACTGAAATTTATTTATAATACCATGACAATGGTTAAATCCCCAGCTAAATAACTACAAAATACTGTTTTAACTTTCTGCTATATGCCAGTTTGTGCCTATATAAATATCTGTTTGTCCTGTATTAGGATCCTGATAGAGTATCTAACCTTGTCACCTAGAGAGGAGCAGTCTATTGTCTCCTCCTTCATGTTGAAGAAAACAACACCCTCTTTGGTCTTTCCACCTATGCTTACTTCCAAATATGTGCTGCCTACAGTAGGATTAGGCAGATGAGTTTGTCATGAAATGTCACTTGCCAAAATGGATCATGCACAGCCAGCTGCATTACTTTCTCTTGTGTGCTTATGAGTGCTCCTAAGTGGAAATCTTCAGCCCACAGTCATAAGAGTGCAATGACATTAACTTATTCCTTTAAATATAAATGCAGTTGAATTAAATTGCCTTGGGTACATAGCCCTGGAAGAGATTACAGGATGTGAACAAAATTATGCTCTCATGGGATGACTTCAAAGATCCTCTCACTCCTGAGCACCATTTCCTGGGAAAGACAAGTTCTTCCTAAAGATGTTAATTAGGATGGAAGAATTTTGATATTACTTTCTATGATGACTTTTCTAACTTAGAAATTTTCTTTCTTCAGAAAAGCATATAACAGTAGGAATCTTACAGGATGTTGGACTTGAAAGATAAACCAATTTTCTTTATTCATACATTCACTATTTAAGGAGTGCCTTCAATGCATTGGAGGTAAGAATAGTAAAAACAATGTTGTTCCTGAATTCATAGACCTTATTTGCTTGAGAAAGGAAGACTGGGCACACACAGCCATATGAGTAAAAACTGAGTGAGACATTTTTAGAGATTTTTGTGTACAATGAACAAAAGGAAAAGATGTGTGGATAAAGAAATGTGGCACTAGCCCGGCATTGTGGCACATGCCTGTAATTCCAGGGACTTGGGAGGCAGAGGCAGGAGGATCACAACTTTGAGATCAGAGGCAGTCTGTGTAATTTAGCGAGACCTTGTCTCAAAAAATAAAACAAAAAATGGGCTGGGGTTGCAGCTCAGTGGGTGAACATTTGCAAAGCATGCAAGGGCAAGGCCCTGGGTTCAACCCCCTAGTACTTCAAAAAAGAAAAGAAAGAAAGAAAATGGGGCACGTATGTGTACTAGAATATTTTTTAGACTCAAAAAAGGTAGATATCTTGTCATTTGCTGTAACATGAATGAATCTGAAAGATATTATGCTAGGCAAAATTAGATACAGAAACACAAATGCTACATCACCTCACTTCTTTGTGGGATCTAAAAAGATTGGAACTCATAAAAGTAAAGAGTCAGAGGATAGGAGATAGGAAAAGGGAAGAAAAGAAAAGGAGTTATTGATCAAAGGGTATAAAGAGTCAGAGACAAAAGAGGAAGACCTTCTGAGATTGAAAACACATCAGGGTTACAATAGTTGATAATAGTGTAATATATTTTCAAAATAACTTGAGTAATTTCAAATAAGTCATCCTAATAACTGATAGATGAGTTGATGGATATGCTAGTTAGTTTGATTAAATCATCCCATATTGTATGCACCTATTGAAACATCACATTCTATCCCATATATGTATAAGAAATTATATATTGTCATGAAAAACAATATTAATAATAAAAAGAAAATAATAGCTTAAAAATAAAGCTAAGGCCATTTTCAATAGCATGGTAAAGTTATTTTTGAGATATTTAATGAAAGACATGAATAAGCATAAGCATGAAATTTGATAATGATGAGTAGAGATAATGAAAGACCCAGAGATGTGGAGTTACTCACCATTGTCAAGGACAAAAAACAACATCAGTAAGGTCAGAAAAGAATGAAAGTGAGAGGAACAATTGTTCACAGAATAGCCACTTTGCTTTCATTTTAACTGTAATTACTAGTATAAGTCGTTAGCCTTATTATATAAAAGGTAAAATAAAACAAAATAAACAGAAAACAATAACCACCATAAAGACACTACTAAAATTGGATTTTGATTGTAATTACTGAGAAAGAGACAAAGTCCTTAGATTTAGAACCTGGCCTCGTGCTGCTAGCCAGATCATGGTGTTGTTATGAGCTGGCATGGCTCTCCCAGGTAGGCTTTGGGGTCTACGTATTGAAGAAAATTTTACAGAGCATCAATATCTGAATAGGCCACTCTATAACCACAATGGCATAGAAAAATAAAAGATCTCTCCATAATCATGCATTAATATAGACATGACATCAAAATTGTACAAGCCACAAAAATGACCAAGCATTCCTCCATTCTGACAGTTGATTCTTTTTCCATTACAGACTTTTCCAGATTTGGCTTAGCCTTTTCTCCTCCTAGATAACAATGGATCCAGAGCAAAGCTCAGCTTTCTTACATGTTCCTCAAGATTATTTAATACAAGCCAAAATCTAATAAGGTCTTTGGAACATCTTCTTATTTAGATGCTCCATAATTCCTGATGATGTGAATGTTCTTTCACATACATGCAGCAAGTAACAGACTCCAAATTTCAAACAACAGTTGTACTTCTAGGGTTATTTGGCAAGAGGGCACTTCTTCCTAGAATTTACAAACATTTCTTACATCAAGCATAAGTGAAAGAGTAGCACATGGATTCTTTTATTTTCTGCTGTGCCTCTTTGTTAAAACATATTTTACACTTTTTTTCTGACTTGACTTTCAAAGATCAAGAGGAAGGAATAATTACTTCAATTCTGAGGACTGTTCTTTATATTTGTTAATATTATATTTAATGTTAATAGTACTAAGGATGTAAATTAATGTGTACTGAGCATATAATTAAAGAGGAAAAATCCATCTCATATAATGTAAATGAATTGTAAAATATCTAAGGAAAAGGAAAGCTTATTGTAGAAAATTACAGGTACCTTTTCCTCAAGAGCAAGTTACATTTTCAAACACCCCAATTTGAGTATAATTACCAATTAGCTTGTAAGAATATAATAACAGTGTAACATATGGATATTACCTGTAAATTATAGGAAGTTGACAGTGCATGGCTATTTCATAAGGTTATTGGTGAAATGTATTTAAAAATGATGCAAATTAGAATTCTGAGAGCGAAGACTTTTTGACACATACTTATTCATTTTAAAAAGACCAAAAGTTACCCAAAGATTAAACACTTGGAAAAAAGGTGATTTCATTTTAAAGTAAGTTCAAAATGAGTCTGTAGTATTAAGAAATCCCAGACACAACAAAGAGCCTTACTTAGGAAAGAAAACAAAGTGAGTTAGAGCAATTAGAAACAAAAGGTCTAAGTGATGGAAATAAGTTATGGGGTGTCCTCTCACGTTAGGTCTATTTTTCCAAAAAGAAATAGTGGTTCATTCTCAGACACAGAAACATACAGGAAGAGTTAATGTCATAAAATTAAAAATGTCCAGATTGTTTTCAATAACCCTTACAATAGTCCAACACTTAGATTCAGGACTAATTGCCAGCATTGCCATTATCAGTGCACAATTCAAATATCTATGGGCAGGTGTACTTGACTTTTAGTTAGAACAATGTAACATGTCTCTAACTTGGTTTCTGTAAGTAAAGAAAATTGTACAGTTTGGATCAAAATATCATGCAGGAAAGTCTTACTTTATGAAGAGGTTATTAGTTAAAAAATAGTACCACTTATTTGGTTTTAGAAATATTAAGTTCTGTAAGTCTTAGGAAATGAATTAAAAAGCAACTTAGAGCTAACTCACTCCTAAATGAATAATATATTTGATAAAAAATTTCTCTTGATGTCATTTTTCTTCTCTGAAACTAAAGAGAACAGAAAATGCACCAAGAGTTGTCAATTTGAGTAGAGATTAGGCTCAAACTCAGCAGTATGCCTTCAAATGACCTATGCAGAGATATCATGTTTTTATTCCCATGATCTAAAGTTTCTAATCTTTAACCCCATTCAATTCTTTTGAATATGAGATATTTCATATTTATAATGTTGTTACAACATATTTATAATGTTGTTGCAAATTCCTTCAAAATGTCTTGTCTTTCAATATTTGGTTCTGTTATAGACTTTGTGAAATAATAAAGAATAAATTGCATCTCTGGAAGTCTATCTGTATTTGATCTAATGTTTAATTAGAGAAAGAGTCAGTTTGTCAAGATGTTGGTGATACCCAAACCCAGGAACATGAATACATTAATGTGCACATTAACATGTAGCTATTCATTGATATACATATATATTTGTTTCAACCATGAGACAGTTGGTTGGCCAATCTGTCAGGTTTTACAATAAGAAATTGGAGATTGCAATCTCCTCTATAAAAAAATGGACCAATTTTCAAAATACCGTGTTAGTGGTCATTAGAATGATTGTGAAACTTTAATTAAAAAAATAATAATCAGGGAATTTTTAAGTTCCTGTTTCATTTTAACAGTTTGACAATTTTAAAATTTTGTTATTGTGGTTGGGCGTGGTGGTGCATGCCTGTAATCCCAGTGGCTTGGGAGGCGGAGCCAGGAGGATCGCAAATTGGAGACCAGAGAAAGTCTACATAATTTAGCAAGACCCTGTCTCAAAAAGTAAAGAAAAAAAAAAAAAGGCTGGGAGTGCAGCTCAGTGGTACAGAACTTGCAAAGCATGTAAGCACGAGGCCCTGGGTTCAACCCTCGTATATTAGTACTACCAAAAAAAAATAATTCTTTTTTGTTAATGTTTCTGTTGGCAGAAAGTTGGAGCACCTCTGGTGGCTAGAACCAAGGAAGTTTAAAAAAAGTGATAATTATATTTGTCGATCAATAATATATATTGAATATTATGTGTAAGGCATTGATCTGTGTGTTCATTACATAGCAGTGTAACTACAGCAATGCTACGTAGCGGGTAGTAATAAAATATATTCAACAACCTTAGTTGGTCATAAAAATCTATGCTGAAGTAAAAAACTGAGAATGATATATCTACATTTCCAAAATTTACATGTACAAATAAAAAATATATCCCCATAATGGACACACAGGGTACAAATCGAGAGATAAACACACACACATATACATTTATAGAAGTATGAAGACAAGCAGATTGAGACACAAAGAGGAAAAATGGCATGATGTATTGGGAGTATAGGGAAAGAGGAAGGCATGTACTATATGATATGAAAAGTAACCACATCTAAAACTACATAAAATATTTTATAAATATTAAAGCTGCTTACTTTCAAAGAATACATACATTGTTTCCACCAACATATATATATATATATATATATATATATATATATATACCCATGTAATGTGATGCAATATAACATTAACTTCTGATGTGGCTTTCCATAACCCCACCTCCTAATATTGAACTTTTATATAATTCCCACTATTTACTCAGGCTGGATCTCATAATAAACAGAATATGGTAGTGGGAAGATTCCACTTCTATGACTAGACTATATAATTTGGGAATTGCTTCCTGCTGCCATTTTTTTTATCTGTATCTCACTTTGCAATTTTGGTAAAGCAAGCTGCTCTATTGAAGAGGCCCACTTAGGAAATGAGGATGACATCCAGCTAATAGCCAATGAGGAACTGAAGATTTCACTTAAACCATCTTTACGAAACTGAATCTTGCTAGAAGTCATACCATTAAGCTTAAAAGCAGACCCTTAACCAGTTCGCCCATCAGATGCTTCTCAAGACCTGAGCTGAAACCTTGACTGTAACCTTGTAAGAGGCTGCGAAGCAGAGTCTGGCTTTCTCACTTGTATATTTAGATAGGTTGTTTGAATCCAGTAAGTTTGGGATCATGTGCTACATAGGAAGAGCTAACTAAATACAAATAATATAACATATACACATGTCTATCTGAAGATATATAGCAATACTGAAGGAAATGGGACAGCCCATACAGGATTAGGGGGAAAAAGAAAAAGATATAAAAGAAAGGCCTCATGAGTACCAAAAATTTGCAATAAAGTGAAATGCGTGATTTATTCTAGTGTATTTGCATCTTCCACAAATGAAACGCAGAAATAGTGTACTGGGGAGAGAATGGATATGATGAGTGTGTTCATCCACAGTGTATGCCATGCCAAATACCAATGACTTGATGGCATCAACATTAGTGCCCATTGACCAATCTTTCCCCATCTCTCCCTCTCTTCTATTCTTCTCTTATCCTTGGTAATTTCTAATTTACTCTTTTGTGACATGAACATTTTTAGATTCCACATGAGCGACATCATATTATGTTTGTTTTCTCATTGGTTTGTAGCCCAGAAGTTCAAGATAAGTTGTCCACAGTGTTGATTTCTGACCAGTCTTCTCTTCCTGGCTGGTAGATGACCAGGTTCTGGCTGTGTCCTTACATGACCTTTATAAATAGCAGTTGTCTTTACATGTTTTCTGGTTATACTTCAACTAAAATGCTAAAGTGTTAGGAGCTTATTTTCATTATAGACCTTTTACTTTCTAACTGTGGGATAAAATGTTTTTATTGAAGTGAATTTGAACCATCCCCAAAAGGTAGAGTTTTTTATTTGTAATTTTCTATAAGTGAGTGTGGAATATGTGGGGCAATGAAATCAATCTGTGATTTACAAATTAAGTTTAATTTGTTCTGCATATTATGGATTATGTTTAAAAAGTTTTAGTGGCTCTATCTAATGGCCTATTAACTACTGCAGGCCATTTTGGAGGCTTCTAAAAAAATCTCATTGACTTTATCTTTGTATTTCCTTACCACTGTGATAATGGTTTAATATCACATTCTATGCCAAAAGATGTCCATAAGCCTCTGTGTTTTATGTAGTTGAAATGATCTTTCTTAATATTTAATAATGTTTTGTACTATAATTTATCATACATGGACATCTAAAAAAGATCCCCAATGGCTCACATTTCACTTTAACAATGTTCTATCAAATAAAGGTCATTGGAATTATTCCCTATATTATCAGAATCAATTATACTCACTTCTAGACTCTGTCTTTAGAGTCAAGGTATTTCTTTAAACAATAAATATTAGATCCCAAGAGATAAAGGGACTTCAGTCATCAAGTGGAGGACAATTCGTAAAAATAACAGAACTTTAATTCTGGTCTTAGTAAAAATCACCTGATCCCTTAAAAAAAATAGACTAGTGAGCTAATGACATTATTTTGGAAAAAACAGCAAAAGAAATCCTGCACTGAAGTACACATTGAGATGTGTGTCATCATAATATTCTGAGAATAGGCATAGACATTGGGTACTGGGTACTTTCAGAATATAAGACTGAAATTCATAAAGAGAGAAATATTTATGTAGACATTACCATTAAAAGGAATGTATTTTACATTTATTGCAGGTTTAACCAATAATCTATGAATTGAGTATAAGGAAAATACCTGGATTTCAATTTAAAATGTAACTTTATACAAGCAATGTTATTTTGAATTTATCCTGGAAAAAAAAAATCACCAATAGGTGGTGCTGCTGTGATTTAATTTGATTAAACTTCATGCAAATCTGACCCTAGAATCCACTATATTTAGTTTTCTATATACCTTCATCTCACAGTCTACTTAGCAACTGTTCAGTAGTGAACTGGTTATAAAATGTCACTGAGGATAAAATGTTTTTAAGTATTTGAGAAGCATTTTCTATCATCATCATTTAAAAAAAATGAGAAATAGGCCAGAGATCATAGCCATAAAAAATAGACTGCTCAAGGTGGTACTTATCTGATAAATGAATATACAAGTGTTTGATTCAAATGGAAGTTATGAATTTTGCATAAAGCCCTTCATCAAGGTTGAATTACATAATGTCTCATTTAATGGCATATCTATGTGACGTTCCTTGTCAAGCATTATTTCTCTTTGTCAGTCTAAACATTTGACTTGCAAGAAATAAAGGGAATTTCAGTGACAGTAAAAAAAATGTTTACAATTTGTAATTAAACATTAAAAGACTACTGAATGCATAATATATAAGTGCAAAAGTGTGACTTTTGCACATGTAATATTTATAGTAAAATACCCAAACTGTTAGAGCTACTTTGAGTTTTACTTTGGGAAAGAAAACACATTTAGTTATAAACATTTTTTAAATTAACTCAATTGATATCAGATATTTTGTGATAAATTTCAATACATACAACTTGTAAGAATAGGAAATACTTCTCACAATTAAATGTTCATAACATTCCTTTATTTTGATATATGTATGACACGTTGAAAGTGTATTAATTTAAAATATGCCAGACCTTTAAAAAGTAACTACAAAGGTAAGTCAAGTTGAATATTTAAAAAAATGGTTTTCATTTTTTCTTTTTTGTACAACTTTATATTCAGAAGACCAAGCTTTTTAACCAGTAAAAGTGAAATCTTTAAAATAAAAAACGTTTGATCAGAAAGATTTCACTTCTTAGATTATACATATTCTCTTTCTTTATGTATCTCTCACTCTCTCTCTCACACACACTAGTAACTATGCCATCAGATATAATAAAATATCATACATTTCTGATTCTAAAAATAGACTAACTTAGAAGAAAAGATTAATTATACAACACTTTCTCTTAATTACATAAAGTATAATATGTTGTGAGTTGAATTGTGTGCCCCTAAATCCACACTGATTTCCCAATCCAAATGTCTAAGTCGATGGCATCTACCAAGAACAACAATAGTACCTGAGAATAATACCTTTAGACAGACAGTGGTTACAAAGGTAATCCAGTTAAAATGAGATCATTAGGTTGGGCTACAATCCAATATCAATGTTGTATCTATAAAAAGGGGAAATGTGGAGACAGGCACCTTAGAGAGAAAATGATGTGAGGATCCCCGAAGACAAAATTGAGACATCAAGGTCAATCCCCAAGACACCAACTAGACACTAGGTAGAGAAGACTGGAAGAGATCTTTCCCTACTAGACCTCAAAAGACACCAATTTTTCCTCTACTTTGATCTTTGACCTGTGAGGTAGTAATATTTGCATTGTCTAAAGCACTGTTTGAGATGCTTTGTTTGAAGCCTTAGAAAATTTATATGCTATCTAATTTACCATTAGTAAAATTTGTGAAAACTAAAACTATTTTTGAGCTATGGGAGAAGGACATGGCAATCCATTCCCAAGGCAATCCCCAAAACAGAGGGCTGCTATGAGTTGGGCACCTAACAACAACGAGACTATTTTATAATTCAAAGATGTTTACAATGTTAGGAAAAATGCCACTTCAAAAAATAATCTCCTGACTCTCATCAGTATTACAATATATATTTTTTATTTTCCTGAAGACTATTTTTTCTATTTTGGGGTTTAGCTCAGTTGGTAGAATGCTGCCACTCACTCTCTGAGGACCTACGTTTGATCTCCAGCACTGCAGGAAGGACAAAAGGATGTAGCAATCCACTCCTGAAGAAATAAACAATCAACCATTGAAAATTCTATGAAGTTCTCTATGAGTTGGACACTCCTCAAAACAGCACCTAACAACAACAATAACAACAAAGAATATATATGGGACAAGGACTCGATAGCCCACTCTTGAAACAATCAGCCATTGAAAACCCTATGAATAGCAGAGAAATTCTGTCAGTGTTGGGGCTTGGCACTGTGTGGGGGAGTGTTTAGTTCTTTTGTACTTAGGGTTGCTATGAGTCTGGGTGAACTTGATGGCAATTAACAACAATACCCAAAAATACAGGTATGTGATCTTGGAAAATAATCTTTTGTTACTATTAAGTTTATGCTGATTTTCTAAAAAATTTAATCTTGATCCAGGCAAATGATGCCTATTCTAATAAACATTATAAACAATTGCAACAGAACATCTTATATAACCATTGAAATCAATAATGAACTTAATGTCATCATTTGAACTGGGGATGTTGCTCAGTGAGAGGCCATGGGTTTTATTCCTATCACCACAAGGAAATAAATAAACAAATGATGTCATCTTTTACTAATGATGGAACTCTGTCAAAACCAACAAATAGTTTGGTCCAGGAACAAACCAAGTATTGAAAGCAACTACTGAGCTGTGTAAAGGTTATATTTTCATTATTTATTTATTTGTTGAAGTACTTGGGGTTTCAACCTATGGCACTGAACACGTTTTGCAAGTGCTGTACCACTGGGAAGCACTCCAGGCACATTTTTTATTTTTTTATTTGAGTCAGCATCTTGCTAAGTTATGAACACTGCCTCTGGCCTTGAACTTGTGATCCTTCTGCCTTCACCTCCTCAGTAGCTGGGATTACAGACCTGTGCCACCAGGCCAGGCTTAAAGTGTTTTTTATTCTAACAAAATTACAGGCTTCTGCATTTTTGTTTTCCTATTATTTTTTCACTAACAGTGTGTTAACCTAGAGAAAACCCTCTGGCTCTTCCAGTTTTGCGTGGGACACTCATTTCCTCTGAGATCGTTCCATGAATCTGCTTCGATAAGAAATATGAAATCAAACAAGACACACTGATTTTCATTAGGATGATGATAACTATTTTTTTGTTTCATTTAAACAGGCAAGGCCTGAGGTGTATGCAGAGGCAGTGAACTGGGAGAAACGGTAGATAATTAGGAAGGAAAAGTTAAAAGTTCATGTCAGAATAATATTTTTAAGAGTTTTATCTAATTTTAAGATGATTTTTGTTCACAATTTTCTCATTCTTTTCTAAAATAAAAATGGAATTGCTTCCATGTATTTTCTATTTTTTTTAAAGTATCATAGCTTTGAATAGGTTTAAAACAAAGTTTTTCTACTACTGTGGCACCTTAACAACAAAATTTATCAGAATCACAACATGATCTTGAACTCACACAGACAAACACACACACTCTTAATAAGAACTGAAGCGCCTTTAGGAAGGGCTACTAGACAACAGCTAATGTGACTCACACATCCACATATCAGTTATTTCAATAATTATTGTTAACAATAAAAGTAATCAGTATATTATGAATTATCAGGAAAATGTAGGGAAAATGAAGACATAATCTTCTTTGCTTTGTTTCATAGAGATAAGTTAAAAGAGCCCTATTAATTAGGAAGATCATAAGTTGGTACACATAGGTAACTCCTGCCAGTTTGTTGTTACTATCAAGTTGAGTCCTAGTCATAGGGATCCTATGTGCACCAGAATGAAAGGGGCTCTGTATCTGAAAGTGCTTCCCTGTTATCCATACTGTTGTCAGTGGCTGATAGTTTCAGGAGTGGTCTCCTCTGTACTTCTCCCATTTTTGCAATGCTAGGAATAGAATCCAGGACCTCAGAGAGCATGGAGAAAGCACTCTACCAACTGAACTAAACCTCAGCCACCTCTCACTTTGTGCTCAACAAAATGCAAGCTGTGTGAAGATAATAACTGCCAAGGTAAATTTCTCAGAGAACTTAAATTCTCACTCAGAATAGCTGAATATAAGTCAGGAACTTGGAGTACCTAATGCAAAATCAACATGAAAAAATTTAAATATATTTTTCAAAGGGTATGAAGTGAAAAATTATGATTATTATTATTGGTTACAGGTATAATTCTGTCAATAAGATGATGCCCAGGTCATTCTATTTCTTTATTCCTTGCTTTTCTATATTTTTACTTTTTAAAAATCTTCTTAGGATAATGGAAGAACTAGTTCATTGCAATCTTTCAACAATGTGTTATTACTTAAATCACTCAACATATTTACTGAGTCCATGACATTTACTGTTTACTGTTTAGTATGTGATGTGTGAAACCTAAAACACTGGGAATGCTGTATTAAAGACTGAAAATAAAAGCCTAAAATAGACAGCAAAATCACTGCCTTACATATAGAGTATGATAAATATGGGAGTGGGATGAAGCATGGCATGAATAAATCCAAATTAAACAAGAAATAGAAATGTTAGAAGCAAGAGTTTTAATGATATTGCCAATGGCAGTTTCAGGGCAAGGTTGTTTCTGCATTAGGATGTCAATATTTCTGGAAAATCTGTAAGCAGAGCAGAAAGGAACAACCAAGATAACACTCTAATTTAAAATTTTAATCCTGTCAATAACAGCTTAACCAATTTCTGAGTGTCTACTCAATATAGCTTCACAACATTTCCCTTAATTTCACTTTAATGTCATTTATTCTCCCTGTTATCTACCATGTTGTCTCCAGAATACTTATTATTTATTTCCCAAATGTAATGTTCTTAATGTCTCCATGACTTTTAAAATATTGAATCATTAAAGTGATCTCTTTCATCTAGCTTGTGGGTCACTATGGGTCAGACTTGGCTCAATGGCACTTGTCTGCAGCAACAACAGCAACTAAATGGAGAACTAAGTGAATTATCTACAGAGCATTTATCCAAAATACACAGGCAAAAATTACTCCCAATTTTGCCCTCACATGTCACTTTGAACTCCATCTCTTCATGTTGTTAAGGTTGATACTGATGTCATTTGCCTAGAAATAGAGCCAAATATCATGATTCTTGTGCAGGTGAATTCTTAAGAAGTTGTTTTTAGGACAAGACTGAAAAGCAGTTTGTGAAACAGGATAGGACACAGAAAGAGATTAAACAAACAGAATGGTGTTTTCACAGACAGTTCAGCCTCTTATTGATCCCAGGCATAGCTCTGGCCTGTGAGTTGTGCTAAGATATTTGTATCTTCCTGAGGCTTTCATATCCCATGCCAGAGCATCATTTGACATGATTAATGCAATCTCACAGAAATTTCTTAATTGAACAGTTCCCGTTGGTTAAAGGACAATTCTCCAGGACAAAGTATTGGTTCATATTTCAACAACAATTTTTCAGTTGTGGGATGATGTTGACAGTTGGGAAGGATATAATAAGTAAGGGGAAATCAGAATATATTTTCCATGAAGAAATAATAGGGTTTTAGTTGTTTTTGTTGTGTTGTTGTTTCTCCAAGTGGTAGAGCATTGCCTGACATGTGTGAGGTCTTGGGATGGATCCTCAGTAAGTAATCAAAGCTGAAAACTAGTTTTGTGGCTTAAACACTTTGGATGATGACATTGTTTACTAAAGTGGGTTACAGTAGGTTACCTTTGGGAGCACAAAGTCAAGGATTCCAATTTTGGCTATACCTATTAAGTTTTTGAGACTCCTTCTAGATATCCAAATATCAATAACAAATGCAGAGTTTGGCATAAAATTTTTGAACTCAGAGGAGACATAAAGTGTAGAAAAATGAGTCAGGGAGTCTTGAGCACATAGATGTTATATAAGACTATGAAAACAGATAAGAATGCCTGGAGAAAAGTTGAATAGAAAAGAGGATTGACATTGATTCTCAAGGCACTTCAATCTCTGGAGTTCTGGTTGAGAGAAAAGGACAAAGATTAACTGAAAATCACAGAACAGAAACATAGCAAATGCTTGTGGATGAATGCAGCATCACTGAAGTCAAAACAAAGCTTTTTACAACACCTATGATATTAAACTGAAAGATTTTGTAAATTAAGGACAAATGAGGAACCTTTGTATTCGTCAGAAGGAAGTTGTTGCAAATCATGGAAAGATGATCTTCTATGCTATGGTAGTAAGAGAAGCACAACTGTAATGTTTATCTTGTTAACAGGATGCAAAGAATTAGAAGACAAAGGTGAATATAACTCAAAAACTTTTCTGTGGAGGTGAGAAGAGAGATGAGGCAGTTGATGAAAGATGAAAGACAGGCTCTGAGAGGTGAAAGATGATGAAATGTCAAAGGACTGTTATTATAATGGGTAGTATTACAATAAAATTTTATGCTGAGAAAGAATTATTAGATGGATCAAACCTGTTCTTCCTCTTAGTTTCTTAATTTGAATCTATGGTTAGGAGTTCTCCGAACATAAACTGAATACAATGTGTACTTATACTGTATTTTGTTCTATTTATCCTATTGTGTTTTCAAGTATATCTCTTTCTTTCAATATTAATAATACTTTAGCTTTCCTCTCACTAATTCAGAAGGCAGTGACAGCACATTAAAGTTTAACTATGCTTTTTTAATATCTGAGCTTCTTGTTAGTTTTTTTCTTTCAGACTCTCACCTGGTGCTTAAGCAACATATTCTTCATTACTATATTTGGTAAAACTTTTTAAAATCTAATAATGCAAGTCATGAGATTCTTTTCTCTTTGTAAAAATTATATCATCTATTGCCATTTATTTATTTACCACATATTCTGCCAAGTAAACCACAATAATTTTTTGGGAAGAGAATATGAATCTTCTATTTGAGAATTGTAACAGAATACAAAATAAAATGACTTGCAAGTATATAAGATGTTTAAACCCATCCATACTAGAGTTCTATAATTTATACAAGTTAGATTAGTAACAAAAATGGTTTATTCATCTGTTAAAATGACAAAAGATATGAAACTCCATTGAAGCAATACATGAGAATAGGTGAGTTCCGATTGTTGCTGAATGTATACATGGGTACAAAAACATCATAGAGAAAATTTTCACTATCCTTTAAAGTATTAAATATTCAAACTTTAATTTGGCATCTACCTATCTATCCATTCATAAATCTCATTTACTAAATATTTTAATTGAAACTTGATAATTATACACATGAATCAGATACAATGTGATAATGTCTTATGTTTCAATCTATTTATACTTTGGCATTTGAAACTAGAAAATTGATAACTCATACAGGATTGATAACAAACAAATTTAATACTTGACTTCTTGTAAAACCTAGTCATTCTAAATGGATTTTGGAAATTATACTTTGTGTGGATGTGTGGATGAGGAAAAGCATGAGAATTAGCACAGACATATTAAAAATGTCTCCGTGATAATTCTTTAAACTCCAGTCTGAATGCAGGAAGTCCAAGGTGGCAAATTTTTATTGTCTCAAAAAGCTGTTGCTGAAAAATAGCAAACATCAAGCCCATTCACATTCTGTGGGTCAAAGTAAACTAGGACATTAAGCTCTAAGGCACTGAGGCAGAGAGTTTCCTTTAACTGAGATAGAGTTTCAGCACCTTTTCTTTGTCAGGAAAAGAGGATACAATTGAGGAAGAGGAATGAATAATTACAAGGAAATAATACATTCTTCCAAGCATCAACAAGTATGAAAAATTAATTGAAACATATGAAATAAAACCATACTCATGCTTCCATAACAAAAATTGAAAATTAAACCAATTTTTCACTTTTCAAGTATAATAAAGTAACAATAATTACTTGGAACTGATAAATAAAAGGGAGAAACCACTTCTTTGCCTTTCCTCTATAGACTGTACTTCAGTGAAACAAAATAGTTGACAAGAGAAAACTCACTCTTTAGTGTATTGCATCTTATTAATGAATAATAAATGCATATTTCAAAATGGTTACAGGATTTTATATACTTCATCACAAACAAAAAACTTTTGAGATGATAAATATGTTACTTACCCTAACTTGAACATTATGCAAAGTGAGCATGCCTTGAAACTTCACATTTTATCCTATGTATATTTATTTATTTTAATATTATTATATTTTAATTATGCATATTTGTGGAGTAGAGAGCAATAATTCAGTTCATATATGGAGTGTGCAATTATTAAATAAGGTTTTTGACACTTTCATTTCCTTAAACATTATAAAAAATTTTTGATTAACCTGTAATGATAATTTTCAATATTTACAAGGTATACTATGACTTTTTAAAGTTGCATACAGTAGAGTGAGATTCTTTATGAAGTTTTTAAAGAATTGTATCCTGTATTTTGCACTTGCTGTCTTCCTCCTTACCTCTCTATGTTGTTGCCCCTCCATCTCCCACTTTTCTTATCCTCCTCTTCCTCCTACTAGTCACCTCTCTCCTCACGATGGATCCATTTGTATTTTCCAATTTTAGACATGTACTAATATATATATATATATATATATATATATATATATATATATATATACACACACACATATATATATATATATTTTCTTCAAGGTAGATCTAGCTCCTTTATATGAGTGAGAACATGCTGTATTTCTCTTTCTGAGTCTGGGTTATTTTACTCAAAATGATCTAAGGTTCCACATATATTGCTGCAAATGACATAATTTCATTTTTTACTGCTGAATAATATTCCACTGTGTGTACATATATACATATATCTGTGTATACGTATGTGTATGTGTGTGTGTGTGTGTGTGTTTGTGTGTGTGTGTGTGTATTCCAATCATCTATTGATGGACATCTAGTCTGATTCCATACCCTTTGCAATTGTGAAGAGTACTTCAGTAATCATGGAAGTGCAGTGAGCATCCCTGTGGTATGATCCCATATATTTACATATTTTATGTACCAATGAAATAAATCCTCCAAGGCATATCAGAGGTATAATTAACTTAAAATAACCAGGATGGATATTGGTTATAAAGGTAAAGAAGAACATAATAGGGAAAGCAGGATATAATGGAGAAAAGTTACATTAGGGCAAGGTTTCTCCTGTGGTAATATTTTATTTCTAGATCTAAAGTAAACATACATATTGTGACCTAAAATACAAATACATATTATTAATGACATATTGTGTTTTATATTGTGCTACTATCTAAAATTTAAAAAAAATATTTCTTTTAAAACTAAAAAATAATGGTCTGTACAAAACTCTAAAGAAATAGAGTAGTAGGTGAGCACAGCTATTGCTAATATCACAAAAAGAGACAGCTGGACATTATGTGTTTCCTGATGGGACTGTATAGCATCTGTGACATCAAGAATATACTAAATGGTCCAACTCTGCTAAAAACAAGATTGCAAGAAACAACAGAAAAAAAGTAGTGTTACTATAGGTTAAAAATAACTTAAGTATGTCAATAAAATTCAGTATGTTGATTTATGCAATATATGGATTTATCCTGATTTAAAAATTTGTATACTCTTTGCAGAGTGTAGAACAATTAGGAAGATTAAACACTGGCTGCTTATTTAATGATATCAAAGCTCTTATGATATTTAAGTTTTAATAATGATATTGTGAGCCCAGCACACTGTACATGTAATCTCAGCTAATAAAGAGTCAGAGGCAGAAGGATCATAAGTTTAAGACAAGAGGAAACCTGGGCAATTTAGCAAGACCTTGTCTCAAAATAAAAAATAAAAAGGAGTGGCAGGTGGGGCTCAGTATTACAGCACTTGCCTAGCATGTGTGTGGCCTAGTGCTCAACCCTGCAATACTGCAAGAAAAAAAAATGGCCCGTTGATTATGTTTTTGTTTGTTCTTTGTTTGATATTTGAGTCCTTAGGTATTATTTTTATTTTTATTTATATTGTTTTGGTTTTAAACTTACACAGTTTAAAAAGAAGACAAGAAAGTAGGTTCTCCTTGAAACCATATAATCAATGAGTGATGTATATATCAGAATGCATTCATGATTTTCTACTTGTGTGCATAAATAATTTTTTAAATAATTAAAAATAATATCCTTGAGACATACATAAACAGTAGAGGTAGAAAGCAAAAAAGATAGAACAAAACAAGATAGAACAAAACAAAAATAATTATAGAACACAAAATAAGTCATGAAAAATAGACATTCAGTTTTATACTTACTTTTGTCATGTAAAATTATTTTAGACTTGCGCATATATTGAAAAATAAGTAAAATATTAGTGATAATCACCTTCATGAATTTAAATTATTGATGTTCAGCATGACACTAGATTCTTTCAGTAACTGGTAAATAAGTACTGAACATTTCCTTGGATTTTGCTAACCTATTCTTAGTGAAATTTGGCTGTTCTTCCAGAAGGCTGTAAATCAGATGTTCTGTACATGGGGAACTGGAGTCATTTCAACTACAAATATAGAACAAAAGAATAATCTATAGAAAAATACCCTAACTCAGCTTACCAACAAATGTGTTATAATAACATTAGTTACTGAATCTTTGACTCGAGAAAATTTTATTATATATTCATATATAGTTATATTATATATTATATATTTTATATATTATATTATATTATACTATATTGTGTTATATTATATTTTATTTAGAGGGACTGGAGATGTAGTTTCAGTGGTAGAGGATGTGTTTAGCATGCACAAGGCCAGGCCTTGGGTTTATTCCCTGTTGTTTGTTAGGTGCCATCAAGTGAAGTCTGACTCAAAACAACCTTATGTACAACAAAACAAAACAGTTCTTGATACTATGCCATTTCTGACACTGTTGTCACTGGTTCACTGTATGCATAGGGTATTCAGTGGCTGGTTGTTTTGGGAATGGGCTGACAAGTCTTTCTCCCAAGCCTCCAGCACCTGCTCTTCCCAGGCGGTCTCCCATCTAAGTACTAACCAGGCCTGACAATGCTTAACTTCTGAGATCATAAAGGATTGGATACCAGGTTTGTATGGCTGTTCTTTGCCTAGCATTGCCCACACCAAAAGAAATCAGAAGGAATTTAGAATGACCAGTAAAGTTGTAGTAAACATCATCATTCCTAAAATACTTTTCATGCATCTAGGTACTTTTGAATCTGAGATTTCCCTTCTGTGGTTGAGCACCTAAATAAGCAGGAGTTCATAAGCACATTGGTAGTGAAGAAGATGCATATAGCTTGCCAGGATGCACAAGGTCTCCTGGGACCTGTGGGAAAGTTCATGAAATGTACCAATGTTTCCTCTGTCTTCTAGTTGCCATGAGCAGTTACTTCAAATGGTAGAGGGACATTTTGTGATGCATAATGTTCTAGTACATTCATTCACTTAATAAATTTATCTGCAGCTAATGGCACCTTGTCTTTTCTAAATTCATGTGGTAATAAAGGGTAATATGCATGTAATTTTCAATAATAAGTAAAAGATTGAAATAAATCTGCCAAAAATGAGTAACAAAAAATAACCAAAACATCAAGTTCTTTTACTTACAGGTTGAAATAGGGAAGTCTCTAGTTTGAAAAAAAAAACCTGTATTTTATAATTTTGTGTCTTTTCTAATACTAGTCGGAACAACAAATATGATTGCAATAACAGTTTTATTAGCAAATTATTTTAAGAACCATATAGAACTCTAAAAATAATTTAAAATTAGTATTTTATCTTACAAAAATATTACTAAATAGATAGAAATCCTTAAATATTCACAAATCTAGTTTCGATTTTCAGGAAATTTCCATTGAATGAGCAATTATATATTGATCTCCAAATATATCTACTCCATTCCTTTCATGATTGAAATTCATTAATACATTTTACAGCACAGCCAGGCAAAATGAGCCATGGAATTGGAAACACGGCTTAGCAATAAATACCCATTTCTAGTTTCAATGTTCTGATAACTAGTATGTGAAAATCCTTATTAAATGAGAAGATTCTCCCTTACATTCATAGTTGTACTTGGTACTGTCTCTCATGTTTTGAATTCGTTCAGATGATGCTGTGAAAATGTTATAACCAGACAAATGATACTTGTTGAAAATGATAATGCATTGATGTCTGGATTGAATTCTTAAAATTAATAGAAAAATATGTAAACATAATGGAGAAAAAAACTTCACAAATGAAACCTACTCATTGAAAGTATTCTAGGTATGATATTTTAATATCAAAGCAATGAAATAAAAATGTAAAAGAATGTGTGTTCTCAAAATAATTCTGTATTAATTGATATTTGAACAGTCCTTTGAAATTACCAGCAAGAGTGGGGGTAAAAATAAAGTAACATAGGACTTCATGTTCAAATAAATCTTATAATAACTAAATTAGATAGCTCAAAGTGGCACTTAATTTATCTTACTTGATTGTAGATATGAGTTAAAGCTTTATGAAGTTTCTAAAACCTTTGTTGTTGTTAGGTGCCTTTGAGTCAGTATCTGACTCATAGGACTCTATGTACAGCAGGTGAAACAGTATTGATACTGCTTCTCTGCTATGCATAGCGTTTTCAATGGCGGATTATTTTTTGGGAGTGGGTCGCAGGGTACTTCTCCCAAGTCTACAGCAGCTGGTGTTCCTAGGTGGTCTCCCATCCAAGTACTAACCAGGTCAGAGCCTGCTTAGCTTCTGAGATCTGACCAGATCGGATGCCACAGTGGTACTGCTGCAGGCTCTAAAAATTTTACTATACCCTTTTTGCAATAGTAGATGAAAATTTGGAAAAATTGTTATATTTTTTCTAGTTTGTTTTTTGTCTTTTTGTTACTGGGGATTGAACCCTGGGCTTTGCACCTGATAGGCAAGCGATGTACCACTGAGCCAAATCTCCAGCCCTATGAAACAATTATTTTAAATGAAATTTCTCCGATACTGTGGCATCAGCCTATTATTCAAGCTACTTGCATTGCTGAGGGAAGACAATCACAAGTTCAAAGCCAGAGGCCAGACTGTGAAATTTGTTGAGATTCTGATGCATAATAAAAATAAATAAATAAATAAATAAGAAATGGGATTATAGTTCTGTGGTAAAGCGCTTACCTACCCTGTGTGAACTACTGGGTTCAAATCCAAATCATGAAACACACACACACACACACACACACACACACACACACACACATTCTCTGATAATAAAGGTTTTTTAAAAAAATTACTTAGGATTTTTTTGCTTGAAGAATTTGAGGAATAAAAAATATGAAAGATGTAAGGAAGAAGACAAATGTTAGAGAAGTGTTGAAAGAAATCCTCAGAACTTGAAAATTCATATTTAAGTCTCATATGAGAAAAAGAGACACATTCATGAAAGTATGAGTTGTAGATATTTAAAACTGAATCACATGTCCCTTTTGCCTGACATATTGTACAATGTTTCTGATCTAGCCAATGGTTATAGCAAATAATAATTTCAGGTAATGGTTAACTGATTTCCTCATTCAACACAGTTAATAATAGAATAATGAGGGATCACAATTAAGTTTGCCCAAAAGGAAATGTTTGCCACTAATTCACTTTTTCTGCAAATAGGAGGCCTATATAAAAATTCCTACTGAGTTATAATGTAACAAAAAAGAAACTCAGAAGTAGTATGTTTTCTCACATAGCTTATAGTAGAATCTATATGCTGTACTTTATTTTTTGAGGGAGAAAAAGGTTTCCTCCATCTAAGTGCAACTCTTCAAGTTTTCTATTATTCTGTTATTAAATTAATTCAGCTACAATTCTACTTGTCTTATCTGTCATGACAATATTATTAATAAAAATTTCATGATTACATAGTTTTCATATATTGTACTCGCAAAAATGATTTAGTTATAAATCAATTGTTAAAACATTAACTCCAAAAATAGTTTTCTGATGTCAAAGGCTAATATCTTGCAATGTAAATGTTAGTTTTTGCTTCTCCTTACACTGCTGTGCTACTCACAGTCCAGGTACACTGGAAGAATCATCTTAGTAAGCATGGCTTCTATAATTCTGCAACTCTATTTCTGTTCATGCATTTGGAATGTTCTTGTTTTTTTTTCCTATCATCATCCTACTTTTAAAGGTTTATTTAGATATTGTTGTATTACTCAGGAATAATAGACCTATTTTCAAAACGATAATACTATTTGTATTTCTATTTTATAAGCTCGTTCTATATTTCTTCATAGTTATTTCGATGACTAGGATTACATATTATTCCAATATATCCCAGTGTATTACATTTAATTTGGGGAAAATATTAATATATTTATACCATCTAGTAGTAATTGGCATAGAAGTAAATCAACTTATTGTTCAAAATGTATTTGTTTAGCAAGGACTTCAGCAACATGATGGTAGAGGAAAGCTAAAGCCTACTCTTCTCCCATAAAGACATCATATTAACAATAATATATGGACTGGAAATCCTCTCACAAGTCTAGAGATGAAAAGCTATAGCATCTAGACCATTGTATAACAAGGAGAATTATTGCAAAAAGCATTTTAAAATTATTTTCAGTGTTTGGTATATTTGTTTGTATCCTTATCCTAAACAGAGGAAACAATCTGAGTTAAATGTTTACACTGGGTCTCATCTCTTAGGATGGAAATAAAAGAATGGACTGTATCCAATGTTCTGGCTTGTCTGGGTTAGCCTAGGGAAATGATTTTTGTCCTGCCTGTCATCAAACTTAGACAGGACTTGGGGTAGAGTTTGGAAGTATCTGAAAACAAGAGAACACTTCTTCACATTATCACTAAAGTTCCTCAGACAAAGATCAGGAGAGGGTAATTAATAAAATGTTAGTGAGGTCATAGAACCTCTAGAAAGGCTTATCAGGAAAAGTCTGTAGCTGCATGAAGCTAGATTATAAAGACAATTTTTTAAATTTAAAGTATAGTTCTTTTCAAATTTCCAAATTTCAGAAAACATTACAAGATATTAAAAGAAACAGGAGACATGAACAAATGAAAGGAGAAAAAAAATCTCTAGAAACTACCAAAAAAAAGCAGATGGATGCACTGCCTGAGAAAGAATTTAGAATAACTGTCATAAAGATGCTCAATGAACTCAAAGAAAATGCAAATAGGGCAGGCACTGTGGTCCACGCCTACAATATCAGTGCCTCAGGAGGCTGAAGCAAGAGGATCATGAATTTGAGGCCAGAGGTAAGCTGCACAACTTACTGAGATACTGTCTCAAAATAAAAATAAATATAATGAATAAGGGACTGAAGGGTGCATCTCAGTGGCAGAATACTAGCTTAGTATTGTAAGACCGTATGCTCACCTCTTGCCTACTTAAAAAGAAGAAAGAAAACATAGATAGATAAACAAAATCAGAAAAATAATGGTGCATGAACAAAATAAGAATATGAATAATGAGGTAGAAGTAAAAAGAAAAGACCAAATAGAAATTCTAGTCCTGATGAATACAATAATTGAAATTAAAAAATCACTAGAGAAATTCAAGTACAAATTTGACCTGGCAGAAAATTAGCAAATTTGAAGATATTTGACATAATAAGTTAAGAGAAGCAAAACCAAAAGAGAATGAAGAAAAGTGAAGAACATCTAAAAATCTTACGTTCCACTCTCAAATGTACTAGTATACAGTAGGTGAACCACAAAGAAGAAAGAGCAGTGGAGTAGAGAGATTGAAGACATAATGGCAGAAACTCCCCAAATCTGAGGAACTGGATAGACGGGCATAAAAACACAAGTGGCTCAAAGAACTCCAACTAGGATAAATGCGGAATACCACATTACTGCCTGCAGCCATACTACTGTGGCATCCAATCCTGTCAGATCTTGGAAGCTAAGCAGGGTCAGCCTTGGTTGGTACTTGGATGGGAGATCGCCTGGGAACAACTGTTGCTGTAGGCTTGGGAGAAGGATGCAAAAATCAACCCCTCATTGAAAACCCTACAAATGGCAGAGGAGCAATGACAATAAGTGTTTCACCTGTTGTACATAGAGTCGCTATGAGTCAGATACCGACTAGATCTCAGCTAACAACAACATTAGCAACCACATTGCCATAAATTATACTTAGAGACATCAATGCATTGATATGTTTATGCATTGTTATTATAGTGTAATGTGAGAACAAAAATAGTAATTGAAACAAAAAAGTGGGGAGCAGGATAAACAAAGGAGAACCAAATTTGTGCAAACTGTTTCCTATAAGAATCTAAGAGTTTTTCAAAGCTCTACATTATAGACAAAGAACCTGTGAACTGACATTACATTTTCAAGCTCAATTTTCACTAAGTATCAATACTAAATTTAATTTTAACTCTGTCTGACTTCAAGATTCAGGCTCATTTAACTAACTCATTCAATCAAATTGACATGATACATTTGTATATCATTCTGCCATGCTTCAACTTTTTTTGAGATTCATGGAGTCATGTAAAGTATTTTAAAATATTAAAAATTGTGAGTACTTGAAAAAAATGACAACAATGATGACCCTAGAATGGAAAGTTATATTTCTATTGGATTAACCTGGTGTCCACAATGAGCACCTTAACCAAGTAGCTGGGCATGTCTATAATTATCGCTTTTGTTGAGATATGGTAATTTCTAAGACATTTACTGATTCACAATTATTTTTAATAATTTATATTTTATTGGAGGTTGAGAGTCCTTGAAAATCAATAACCTGTTTTAAACATATGTCAAGTAGGTACATTTCAAATCAAATCTCCTTTTTTTTGTTTTTTCTATCAACCCAATAACTTTTCTTTCCTTTTATGTCTGTGTATGTGCATGCATGTGTATGTGCATGCATATGTACATGTATTTGTGTGTCTATGTGTATTTTTGTGTGTGTGTATGTGTACTATCACATCTCAACAGATATTTTGAAATCATGGATTGAGATGGAGATGTAAAGAAATCAGGTCAGTTTATATAGTCATTCTCTCAGCATACATGGTTATTCAGAGACCATAGGGTGTCCAGGATGTAATACTTAAAGGTATCTAAATTAATGAGACAATCCATGCCTTTTTCTATCGAATTATTCTTAAACCTAAACAATTTCAGTTTGCAGGGTGTTTGAAGCATGCTGGTGTATAAAGTTCCTTGACAGGTTTTTCTCTCTTTCTTCTCATTGCAGGCTCTGATCAGTTTGGACAAATCTTTATCATGGTAAAATCGTGAACAGGAAATAGGATGAATAATACCCTATTTAAGGCTTTAGGAGTCAGCGAATATCTCTGACATCAGAGAAACTTTATTCCTCTCTCAAGAGCAAACAGCCTGCTGCCTCGAACAAAGACTCAAATTTCCTGATACCGAATGATAATACTTTGACCTAGATATTTGTATTTGTTTTAAAACTGAGGAAGCTATTGGCAACTCTAATTTACTTTTTGACACTGACCCTGTTATACTAGAGGGACAAATAACTCCAAAAAGATTACAAGGGTGCATGAAAAGCAAATGCATTGTTGATGAAAACATCTTTTATCTTACCAAGATATTATCTGAAATAATTGGTAAGCAAATGAAATGACTCTAGTTCAAGTAATGACCTTTTCTCTGTGCCATTTGCAGTGTTTATATCTATGGCAAACTATAGCAGTATAAGGAGTTTGAATCAGAAAATCTACCTTGGAAACGACCTGCGTTTAGGATAATCAAAAACTTTTGAAATGAGTTCTGTTCATTTTTGGGCGATTTGCCTCTGCACCTGTTCCAATGCTATTCCAACTGGCTTGTGGCTTAACCACTCCCTCAACACTCTGATTAAGAACATGGCTTCATTAAACAGGTCGGAAGCTCTCACACCTGTATTTGAATTTAGATTTTCTTTTTTTCAATGATGATCTCAAATTAAATTCCATATAAAAATATATTTATTTTATTTTTCCTTGTGTATCTGCCTCAAAGATTGTTTTATCTTAAGAAATGACACCCAATATCATGTCCTCATATAACAGCAAGGGATAAATTGATAACATTGGATCAGTTCACTTTTATTTGTATAAAGCCAAGAATGAGCAATGAATAGCAGTTTTTCAGTATACATAAACTTTGTCTTTAGGATCATCTAGGGTTGAAATCTCAACTTTGTTACTTGCTGGCTATGAACTCTTAATTAATCCACTTTAGTCTTTTAAGCATCATTATACTTGCCAATAAAATGAGTATAATTGTATTTTATTCACATGGGATTAGAATTATGTGAGATTATGTATTGAAGATTCCAACAGTATTCCTGAGTTTACGAAGCACTTAATAAATTGAGCTACAAAATATTCTTTAAGTTTTAAATCCAAGGAAGTAATCATACACCCTCAAAAATGAGAGTTTTTCTCTCTCTCTCCTTCCCTTTTTCCTTCCCTCCTTCTCTCTCTCTCTCCTCTCTCCATAAACCTTGGATAATTTCTTCATGAATTGTTGTTGTTGTTAGGTGCCGTCGAGTCGGTATCCGACTCATAGCGACCCTCTGTACAACAGGGGAAACACTATTATCAGTGCTTCTCTGCCGTTCATAGGGTTTTCAATGGCAGACTGATTTTTGGGAGGGGGTTGCCAGGTCCTTCTCCCAAACCTACAGTTTCTGGTGTTCCCAGGCGGTCTCCCATCCAGGTATTAACCAGGCCTGACCCTGCTTAGCTTCCGAGATCTGACGGGATCGGATGCCACAGGGCTACAGCTGCAGGCTCTTCATGAATAGTGATTTTCTTAATGTGGTATATAATACTTGGAAATGATGATTCTCATATTCATGAATTTACTTCCAAAAGCATAAAAATTGGTTTAGAGAACCACATAATGTTTTTCAATAGTGAAAGTAAATCTCCCTGACTTCACTTTTTATCCAAATAAACATAATACCATGGTATAGGCAATCAGCTAATAGAACTTTTTTATTTCTGCTTAAAGATATACAGTAAATGTAAAACCTATTTTGCCATGCTATCATCTTATTTATAGTTCTCCTACCATCCATATCTCTTTGTGGACTTAAGTGTTATATTACAATATATTTAAATAACCATATAAATACAAAGAGATTTTCTTGGGGAGATATGATTATATAACTACATTTACAGATTTGTTTTACAAGTGTTACAATCATATTGTCTTTCACATCAAATATCCATACACATTAGCTAAGCCTGATTCTGGAATATCACAAGTTGGAGTAAATCAGTATTTGTTGGATTTGCAGCACCTATGAGTCTTCACAATATATGCTACTATCTTAAATAACAAATAGAGAACACCATACTACACACAACTTCCCTGTGGTACCTCAGCATTACTGGCTAGATCTATACTTTCAGAGGTAATTTCATAATGTATGCATGATTTTTGAGTTCTCAAACCAGGACCAAAACTCATAGCTTAAAAAAAAAAATAAGTATAGGTGTACAGTTACTCCTGTTTTGGACTTATGTGCATTTGATTTTTCAGAGTCTTTATTACATGAGGATGATAAGAATTTATTGTTAATGAAAAATATTATGTCATTTTTCTACAATGACTAACAAACATGCATTTGCGTCTATATCAAAAACATTTTGAACATCTCAGAATTCCTCCTTACCCAAAAAAATTTGAGAGAACACTGCATCTTGCTGACCATGAAAGTGGGTCAAAACGTACACGGATGCAATGCCTAAATGACAGATATTTCTGTATATCATTTCGGAGATCATTTCTGCAAAGAAGTAAATTTCATAATAAAAATGATAGCTTAGCAATTTTTATTATTATTTTCTTTACATGTACATTTGGGCTGAGGTTTAGGTCAGTTGGTAGTGTGCTTCTCTGCATTTTCTAAGGACTCAGGTTCAATCCCAGCACCACAAAAAATGGGAAAAGGAAATGGCAGTCAACTCCCAAAACACTCCCAAAACAATCAGCCATTGAAAACTCTATGGGGGACACTATGAGTCAGACAAGACTTCATGGCACCTAACAACAATAATAACATGGGCACTTGTGCCGTGTTGTTACAGAAATGTAAGCCCTTTTCTTATAAATTTTATCTCCATTAACCCAATTTTCATTGTGATTTTTTCTCATCGTTTAGTTAACTTAGTATGGGATTTTTGCTTTAATTATACTATTCTTGTGATTGAAGGCAATACATTTGTTTCATTGTTCTTATATGAAGCTACATCATTCATTTTCAAGGTATGTTTCTTCTTTCTGGGTGTGGTGGCACATGCCTGTAATCCCAGTGACTCAGAAGGTGGAGGCAGGAGGATCATGAGCTGGAGACCAGAGGTAGATTGAGTAATTTAGCAAGACTATGTCACAAAATAAAAAATAAAAAAATGGGCTAGGGTGGAACCCAGTGGTAGCACACTTGACAAGTATGTGTGACACCCTGTGCTCAGCCCCCAAGTATGAACAAAAATAAAATATTTCTTGCTAACATACATTCATCAGATTTATTTTTACTGTTTTTATGTTTGAAGAGTCTTCTTAAGAACTATAAAGTAAATCTCGATGCCATTTTCAATGCAAAAACAATATATTGCAAGGGCCTTGGAGATGATCATAGTTTAGTGATAATTTGAGTAAGGAAAATCAGCACAAGTGTGGCAACCATGTTCCTTGAAGCCAGTAGTGACTTGGTCAGGGCACATTACTGAGCACACAGGGGGCTTTAATGTTTTTTGGCTTACTAATTAATCAATGAGAAACTTGGGCATTAAAAAGTTAAAGGATTTGCAACAGCTTAGACAATCAGAGAGAGAGAAATGGTGGTAAGACATTTTTGTGACACTTAATACAATGCTCTTCCAATTATAGCATGTCACTTCCTGAATAAGATTTTGGTACCACATGGAGTTTTGAGAGGAGAAATTATTATATTATTTATGTGTGAAATAATGTTAACCTTGGCTTCAGTCTTCGTTAAATTTATCAAGGAAGAAGTCTGACCTAAAATGAATGTTTATTGAATCATCACTACATAAAAGAAAAATTTTGCAGGCAAAAGGTTTTCACTTTCTCTTGAAAGAAGAGGTGGTATGAATACTCAGTTTGACATAGATTAATAGCATGGTCTCTTGAATCGCATGAGGTTTGACATTAATCAAATTCCTGACCCCTTTAGAAATTTACTTTCTTTTACATTTTGTGTTTGTGAAGTTGCATTTCGAGTTAATGCAGAGATGACAGAGATTTACCACTCTAAATGTTAAGGTAATTATGTGCTGTTGAGTCCTTAGTCAACCTATATCTTATTCATTGTGGTGACTTGACCTTCCATGGTAGCAGCAATGAACATGACAAACAACAAAGTGGAAAACTTCCACTATCACTAACATCTCAATAGGTCAATTTACAAAAGCTACCAAACTGTGAGAATGAGCCATTCATGAGGATTCCTTTTGTGTACTAATGTTATTCTATTGAACACTGATGTGAAGTGAATGCACTTTAAAATGGCCATATCAGGACCCTGTCAACAGGCAGTCAAGCAGGGTTGCTAAAAATGTTTATGAACTCACATGTTAAGTTCAATGTCTTCTATTTACAATGTCTCAGCCTTTTTTGATATTGTACTTTGTACACTTAATTAGTCCCTTCAAACAAATCCACAAAGCTTCCCCCAGATACAATTTGTTGGATCATGAATTTCTCTATCTTTAATTAATGCTTGGGGGCTGGGATCTAGCTCTGTTGGTAGAGCGCCGCTTCATTTACCTGAAACTTGTTCCCACTACAATGGCTTTAATATATGTAAAAATAATCAGGACAAACCAGATTGAAGTTTGAATAAAGTGTTTTCAACTGAACTGAATGCTTCTTATAGGATATAAGGTGTGTTATTTTATCACCTCACTCCTATGCTCTTGATAGAGTAAAATCTCTACAATTTTCTCTCCATTTTACTTTCATTAGTCACAACAACAGATGAACACTAAGTGCAAAAAAATCTATTCCCAGTAAGTAAACTTAATAGATTTTTCATAAATCCAATCCATTTCTTATTTTTTAAATAAATAAAATGTAATTATAACACAACAAAATCCATTCTTTTGCATATTTTTTTCCTGGTTGCTTTTGTATTACCAGAGTTTTTTGGAGGACTTGTGACAGAAACCTTATGATCACAACACCTGAATTACTTTATCTCTCATCCTATATAGAAAATGTTTGCTGATCCCTTTACTTAGGGGACTCACTAAGAGTTTTTCTTCATGCTGCCCACCTACAAGATATTATTATAAGCGTTGTATGTGAGGGCCTTATAAAACCAATTTTCCCTGATTACAAGACATAACATCATATTGGGATGAGGATATTGCAATTGTCTTAAGAAGATTACCAGTTCATAGGCAGGCAGAGTTATTAAGGCCCATTGTCCATAACAGAAAATAAGCGGACACATTTTTTTTTTTCCTTTCGGCAACAGCAACATCCACAAACCATACTCCTTCTCTGTTTCTATTCCACATGCTGACCTTACTGTACTACGTACTGCCCCAAGAGAAAGAACTTCCTGCCTTTAAAAGTATTCAAGTAAAAGGATAAAATTCTTAAATAGAAAGTGTCCATGAAAATAGTCAGAGTAAAGAATGAATTTACTGAATCTGCTCTAGGAGATCACATTCTGGGTAGATGCCTCCTTTGGATAAAGTGAAAGACAAGACTAGAAAAACTTTTGGAAGAGCTTTGCAATCTCCATGATGCCATAAAATGCCCCCAATCACATTCATAAATGAGAACAATAGAAAGGTAACTAAAATAAATTCATGATTTATTCCTTATTTACTCAAATATTCACTCATTTAATAAAGCCACTTACTAAACTCCTATGAGGGACAAAGTCCTTTGCTATCCACTTAGGAAATAAAGGGGAAAAGAAGCCTTATATTCTGAAGTACAGTGGATTTGCAAAATGTGTAGTAGGAGGTGGAATGTTAGATAACAATAGGCAGAAGGTAAAAGCAAGAGACAATGCGCGAATTGTTCTCATTCCCCCCAGGGGAGGTGAAAGCTCTGTAGGACTTAAAACTAAAGGCTCTTTACATATATATTTTTGCGGGGCAAGTTGAATAAAATATTAAAGGTCTACTATTCATATCTATGTCCATATCTTTATGTACATCTATTTTGAGAAACAAAATTACTTAACATTTTATTCTGACCTCAGTAAACTTTTTATGGCTTTCTATGATATGATAAACTAATATACTTTATCCAAAAAACCAGGTCACTTGCATCTTAAACTCATGATTTCTAAGAAAATCTTCATTGTGAACATCTAGTCAGCAGTCAGGGAAGAATGAGCTAATGGAGGGTCATATGGGGGTTTTATAACTTATTCCTTGAAAATTCCCTTTATTAATTATGCCCATACTCCACTGGCCAGAACTTAGAACCACAGACCCACCTGATGCAAGGAGGTCTGCAAATGGTGTTGCTGGCTTGGAAGCCAATTTGCAGCAATACCTCTACATTGTGGAGCATACCTATGAGGTGGACTTATTTCTATACCGCAAGGTTTATCAAGCTGTTGTATATTAAGTAGATAAGCAAGAATCCCAAGTATTACATTAATCAATATTGTTTTCCTGTAACTTTTGGAAACTCTCTTAGATTTTCTCTAAACATCTATCTGGTATTTTAATTGTTTACAAATATATACCATGTTACATAATAGAGTGCATACTCTGAAAGATGCTGGGATTTAGACCAGTTGGTAGAATGTTGCTCTGTGCTCTCTAAGGTCCTGGGTTCAATCCTCAGCACCACAAAAATGAGAGAAAGACCTGGCAGCCCACATCTGAAAAAAAAATTTGCCATTGAAAATCCTATGAATAGCAGAGAAGCACTGACATAGTGTTGAGCATGGCACAGTGCTACATTCTATCCATGATTGTTCAAAGTTATCAGATGACTACTATATAAATTTCAAGTGTCAATTGCAGTGGGAAAGCCTGATGGATATTTATTTATTTTAGGGTGAGCTTATTGAGCTCATTAAATTCTGTTGCATCTTTATATTTATAGAAGCTGAACATTGTTTTATATTATTGTCATCAACAAATTTTATGAGTCTAATTATAACAACTCTGGGAAGTCACTTCTAAAGGCCATGACCATGAAACTATATTATGGTAAAATGATCAAAAATGTCTTGGAATATATAGAGATTGCACCATCAAGCTATTATTGCCTTGCTCTGCCATGAGATCATAGTTCACTTACATTCAAGATTTGATATTCAGAGGCAGATTTTTTTTTGGCCATTTACCGATTCTCAACAGAAGTTTTACCAGTGCTTTGATTACATTTTTTTATAAAGCAAATCCATGCAAGTTTTTCATGGATCAGAATCTATTTCAGACCCATAGACTGTTGTCACCAGGATTCCAAAAGGGTGTGTTTTGCAAGAAATATGAAAATTATTTCTATCAGGATATAATATGCTCCAAAAACATATATAAACTATGACATAATGTTATTAAATTATGACAGAAAATTACTGGGTCATTTATCAGTTATTTATAAAAGAAAATAATGAAATGTCAATGCCTGTATAAAATATTCTCTTCCCTGATAGAGCAATGTTAAGTCACTGTAAACAGGATGGTCAAGATCATGTACTTCTCAAACCATAAGAGTGAGAGAAGATAAGCAATTTTGACATTCAATCAAAAAGCAAGGGCACTCAAGTTTTGCCTTGAAAAGAGATCAAATTAGAATAAGGCATAGGGCATTATATAAGTAAAACTATACAAAAGAACACTTAAATTTTGCAAATGATGTCACTAATTTTCAACTGTCATTTTGTAAACATAGGTTAACAGTTTGAAGTCAATTTTTCTCTTAAGCCAAACAACTTTTAGAATCAAGGATTATAAATTTCAGATCAGTGAATTTCTAATAGTGGGGCACTGTGGCTCATGCCTATGATCCCACTGACTCAGGAGGTAGAAGCAGGAGGATCACAAGTTTGAAGCCAGAGGCAGCCTGAGTTACTTAGTGAGACTCTGTATCAAAATAAAATAATCAAAAATGGGCTAGAGGTGCAGCCAGTAGTACAGCACATGCAAAGTATGTGTGAGGCCCTGGTTCAACCACCAAATACCATGAAAAAATAAACAAATACAAAACATAGATCCATAGTATATTTCTTCCTCTACTTTTTCTAACCAAATCTGTCACAATAATATCCTAGCAGATAATCTTGCCCTCTATAAACCATTATCCAAGTGAAGTACAGGCTGAATTTCTCAGATGCTGAAACAGGGTTGGGATGTAAGATCTTGATAAAGGAAAGATTTTTTGAAAAGAAGCAAGAAGAAGCAAAATTGCACCAAGTAAGGAAATGAATTGTGTGTGATGCAAGAATACATAGTTGATTTAGTCAGAGAAATTTCTGGAAGGAATATTACAATTAGAAGTTCTCCTTTATTTAAGTAAATGTCTGGTCCTTTCTGTCCATGGGCTATAAGCTGTCTGGGAAGGATGTAACCTCAGGTAAAGAGACCCTCTGTTCTTTACGCAGACACTGAAAAAGCAGATACATGGAAACTTCTTTCTGACAATAATCTCTGAAGATAGGATTTTTTTCCCATAAAAGACACCCGGCTAGTACCTTTCATGTCTATCAGAATCAATACATTATTGAAATAAAAACATTTTATATTTTTACTTGCATTTAAGTTTTCAATACCGTCTTCTATCATCAATGCAAATGCATCATGAAGCACAAAATATATGGTATTAACTAACATATTTCCAATTTTATTTCATTTCAGTCTTTACTTTTCTTAGTCATTAATTGATACTTACTGTTACTGTTTTTATATGTTAGCTCTTCTCAACTTAATGACTTTTATTTCCTGTGCATATAATGGTTCTTTATCTGATTTTACATCTATGTATTTTAGCTTGTAGATCTCACATTAAATATCTATACTGCACACCTCCTTGTCATGCTATGGGGACATGCATGTTATTGTGATGCAGCAATCTATGCTACTGGTATTTCAGATACCAGCATGGTCACTCATGGAGAGGTTTCAGCCTAGCTTCCTGAATCAGAAAGATGAGGGAGAAGCACCGGACAGCCCAATCCAGAAGCAATTAACCATGGAAAACCCCATGAGTAGCAGGGCAGCACTGTCAAATATAGTGCCAGAAAAGAAGCCCCCTCCCCCAGGCTGGAAGGCATTCAAAAGACCATTGGAGAAGAATTGCCTCTTCAAAGTAGAGTGTATATTAATGATGGGAATGAAGTAAAGCCCTTGGGATTTCTATTTGCTGATGTGGCATGGCTCATATTGAGAAGAAAGACAGCAAAAGACTAAAAAAAATGGGCTCAAACATAAAAAGATCATGTATGTGGTACAGTTTTGGGTAATGTTTTGTTCAGTTGTACACAGAGTCACTATAAGTCAGACCTGACTCAATGGCATCTAACAACAGCAAACAACATGCTACACATAGGTCTTCTTGGACCACCTAATATAACAAACATTGTCATGACAGTACATGTTTGTTGTTTGTCTTCCTGTTTTGTAATATTTTCTTTTAGAATAGTGATTATGTTATGATTTTAGCATAAGTTGGTCCTTAATAAATGTCTATTGATTGTTGTAATGCAACAAATTTGAAATTAATGATAGAATTACTTTAAAGGACATGTATTTGGTAATAAGCCTGCAGCCTTACCACTGTAGTGCCTATGCCTGATCTCGTCAGATTTCAGAAGCTAGGCAGGGTGGAATCTGGTTAGTACTTGGATGGGAGACCATCAGGGAGCACCAAGTTCTGTAGGCATGGGAGAAGGACTCAGGAACCCATTCCCAAAAAACAATCAGCCATTGAAAACCCTGCGAATAGAAGAGAAACAGGACAAGTGTTTTGTCTGTTGTATATAGGGTCACAATGAGTCAGACACAGACTTTATGGCACCTAACAACAACAACAATTTTGATAATAAGTGACCATATTATAGTAACACAATGGCTTAAAAATGAATCAAGGAATATGTAGAACTGAATGATTATAAAAGTACAGTCAAAGTCTGTGAATTATGGTCAATATAATACATGGAGCATGAAAAAACATGTAACAATAAATGTTATAGAAAATTAAACAGATACTTAAGAACTCCATTAGAAATTTCAACTTAGATGGCTTTAATATTTACTTTCATTAAACTTTCGAGGAACAATTAATCTTTTATTCAGGGTATGGTGGTACACACTTGTAATTTCAGCACTTGGGAGGCTCAGGCTAGGGAATATCACAAGTTCAAGCTCAGCATTGACTACATAGTGGCTTCTAGGCTAGCCTAGGATACATAAGACTTCATCTCAATAAAGAAAAGGAAACAGTTAGTTTGTCTTTGAATCAGTTGTGGTAAAGGAAAATTTTAAGTTGTCATCTATTAATTCATTTAATCATCCCTTACAATAATGTTTCCAAAACGACCTGCAGAAGAAAAAAAGGAAAGGAAAAGGAAAAGAATAGCAGAAACAATTTAATTTCATCATATATTTGTGATAAAAATGTTTAATAAAAGAACAGATGGTTCCTACATATATAAATGTTGACTTTTACTAATCAAAAAACTGGGCACAATGGTTCACACCTGTAATCTCAGCGATTTGGGAGGCTGATGCAGGAAGGTTGTAAATTGTAGTCCAGAGGCAGCCTGCACAACTTGGTGAAACTCCACCTCAATAAAAAAAAATCTTAAGAAAAGGGGTAGGGGGCTAGGAATGTGGCTTATTAGTGGGATGCTTGTCTAGCATGTTTGAGGCCATGAGTTCAACTCCCCAATACTGCAAAACAAGTGAACAATAAACAAAAAACCTGAAAACAAACAAAAATCACCATATCAAATCTAATGCTTAAAGCAACTTTTATACATGTTCCATTTGCCATCAGGAATAAAATAACAATGTTCAATGCTACTTCTACTACTCCTACATTGTAATTGAGGCTTCATACCAAATTATATCCAAGAGAAGAAAACAAAAAGTTTAATTTTTCAATCAAACAAGATGAAGTAATTTACCTGAAACATCCAATAGAACCAATGGACTATTGGAACAATTTTAGCAAGAGTGTACAAATGAAATAAAAACTTAACATGTCCAATTCAGTATTTTCTCTACAGCAGTTAAATAACATGCTTGAAATACATATGAAAGAAACATATGATACATAAGCATCAGTAAAAATTTAAGCCATCTAAGATTGTGTTAGTTGAAATAAATAAGCACTTTTGGTGAAAATTTTCAAATGCTAATAAAAAAGAGAAAAATTACCCAAATCAAAGTTTCTCACTTGCTACTACTGACATTTTGGGGCATATTATTGTTGTCACATAGGCATGACCACAGGATATTTGACATTCTTGTCTGGATGTTAGTAGCATCTCCTCAGTTGTGACAACCCAAAATATCTCCAGATACTGCAAATGTACTCAGAGGACAAAATTGCTACTCATGTAAATAAATGAATTAATAATCTGTCATTTTATAGAAGATAACTTGATAATGCAAAAGTTGCCTTATATCTATGATTTTAACAGTTAAAATAATTTCATTTTTGAGACTCTTAATCATGTATATGTACAAAGAAATTCAGAACAATTTATAGTTAAGGCAACTGGAAAAATAAAGAGAAGATGACACAAGAAAGCAAAAAAATGTGTACTTCAAAATCCTAGTCATGATGAAATCAGTGATAACAATAATAAGAATAAACTTTATTACAGAAAAGAGAGAGAAAATATTATAAAAATAGAGTACTTACAATAGATATATATCCAGATGGAAATTTAAAATATTCTAAGGTGGGCAACCACTTTCTATATTGGAGAAATGTCAGAAAGTTTAATATATGGTGGTAGGAAGTTGGATTAGTATGCAAACAAATGAAATATTGTTATCCATTCTAATCTCACACACAAAATGGATTGTAGTTGGATTAAAGACAAGATATAATTGATAAATACTATTTTGACTTGGAATGGGAAAGACATTCTAATACCTTCAAAAGCATGGAACATTGAAATGATTGATATGATTACATCAAAAATTTATGAGCATGTTCAAAGTTAAAAGATACATGGCATAATAAGAGATGCCACTCTAAATATATAAAAATGATAACAGATTTATATCTAGCATAATGAGAAAAATCTGCAAACCAAGAAGGAAAAGATAAAATAAAAGCAGAAAAAAGTGTGCAAAAAGAAAAAATGTCCCAGATTACAGAAGAAATTACCAAAACTGTTGAATATAAAAATGTTCAAAATCCTATTAAGCAAATTAGAATAACAATAAGACATGGCTTTGTCTATTGGACTGAGAATAATTAAAAAGCTAGAAAATGCCAAGTGTTAGTGGAATGTGAGTCTCACTGCTGGTAAGATTTTTGGGATTGGCAGTCATTCTAGAAAACTCCATATGGGGCTATGTCCAAGGTTATTTATTGCTGCAATGTTCTTCGCCAAAGAAAGGAGTTGGAAGCAATTTGACTGTCCATCATCCAGACAGTAGATAGATAAAATGTGGCAGATGACACCATGGTGTGTTATAAAGAAGGTAGAAATTATGATTTAGATACACACAGCATCACAGATTAGCCCATGGACATATAGTACTTTGTGAAAACCAGAGAAAAAAGACCATGAGAGACAGCATAGTAATAGTAATTGCTAAATAGAAACATGCTCAATTTTAAATACTTTATATTCATTTCTGATATATCACTTATTTCTGTGCATTCTGTAAATATCATACAACTACATGCCTTTGGTTGTGCCCCTCTTCAAAATCAACATTAAAGTTTCCTACTCATCAGACTTTCCAATTATCTTTTCATAATCATAAGTAGGACAAACCCTGGTGTACACGTCTGATGTTCACACTATGAACTATCATTTCATCTTGTATATATTTGTGAGTTCTCGTTGTCTGGTACCATGGCGGTGTTAGATAAGGAGGAAATACATCCTACACTCTGATTTCTAACACAATCTTGTTGCCAACTTCCCTTACATGGTGGCCATGTGTTTCAGAAACTCCTATATATGTGAGAATATACATACTTTCAAAAAACATATCTTTTTTTTTCTTACCATCTTCTCACAAAATCTAGAGAAAGGGAGTTTTTTGTAGTTTCTTACTTATCTGAATTATGGAAGAAATGGTACACTGACAATAAAAATAATTTTAAAAAGGGATGTTATACATCGTATTGAGTTAGGCAATAGTTGTAAGTGGAAGAATGTATCATCTTCCTGTATTTTCAAGTTTTCTGTTTCATATGATGAATTAGAGATACAATGTTAATGTGTACAAATGCCAGGATATGCTTTAACAGTACCCAGCTATATCTGTCTGCTAAACAGGATCCTTATACCTCAATGTTTTAATTCAGTCTTCTCCTTTTTAGTGACTGAAACCATTATGTTAGGTGTACATTTAAATAGAAATATGTATCACTTTATATATAATTCATATCTTGCAAAATTTCATATGGCAGTATACATGTATATATTTATATATCCCCATACCTAAAATTGGCAATTGTACATTAGCACTCGGGTCCAAAGAGATTTCAGTTCCTTTTCCAATTTTATGCCATCTTGCTATTTTCAATCTCTCAATGCACCTGTTCAGATATATTTTGATTTATGATTCTGGTAGCTGGCATCACTCTTAACTCGGCATTAACCAATGATAGGAATGATATGAGGGTTATGTCTTAATGCTCATAATTGGAAAAAAAAGAAACAGTTCTGTAGTGAAGGATGTAGGACTTTAGGATTCTAGAGATCTGCCTTTAATTTGTCATTAATATAAACTTCCACTGTGGATAAATACGGTCAAAATGAATTCATCTCCAAATGCAGTATCAATCAGCTTCTGTTTCCTCATCAATGATATGGCATTCAAAAAAGCATTCACTCAGAGATAAGACACTGTTCTATGCACTGAAAATGTAGCAGGGAAACAGAATAGACAAATTCTCTGCTCTCTTGGAAACTTTCACTTGAATAAACCAGATAACACATGATTATCATGATTTCACAAGTTGAAAATGACTACAATGGAAAATGAAACAGAATAAACTAGAAACAAGTATGTGCCAACGCTAAGCAGGAGAAGACTACAACGTACCAGGCTATTTACAAGACATTCTGGAAGAATGGAATCTTTTAACAGGAAGCAGTGGGCAAGCAAAACTAGCCACAGAGAGAACAGGGAACTGGAGCCCTGATCTTGTAATTTCAGTGTGTTTTCAGGTACGGTACAATCTTTTAATAAAATGGACTATTTCTGGCTTAGAAAGGCATATATTTCAATTTCCTCATTTGAATTGATACATTTAGAACATTAGTTTTGCAGTATTGCATTTCCCTTTAAAGGGTTTTGAGAGAGGATTATTGAAAGAATAACATTGAATTAATATACTTATAATTATCAAAGTTTTAATAAATACCACAGAGTTAAAATTTTCCTACAAAAAGAAAGCAAAGAATCTTAATTTGTTCCATTGAAAAATCTATAATATACATAATAGTTGAGCATTATATAGATAAAAACATCCCATGTCCCCACCATTTTTACTGAATTATTTCCATATTTATTTAGTGTGATAATAAAACAGCCAGAAATTTGACAAGATAACCTAATAAAAGAAGAGTGTTCAGATATTTAAGGAGCAATGCAAAAACTGAATTTATTTTATTCGTTTAGAATTATGTTACCCGTATGTGAATTGTCTGTCAGCCTGTCCAACTGTGAGGCATTGCATGTTGCTACAATGCCTAAAGCTATGTCACCAATATTTCAAATATGAGTAGAATCACCCTTGGTAGACAGGTTTCAGCTGAACTTCAAGGCAGGAATAGACTGGGGAGAAGAACTCAGTAGCCTACTCCAGACATAATTAGCCATTGAAAACCCTATAAATAGCATAGAAGCACTGTCAAATATAGTTCCAGACAATGAGCCCCCCAGACTGGAAGGCATTCAAGAAAGGACTGGGGAAGAGTTGCCTCCTCAAAGTAGAGGTGTCCTTAATGATGAAAATAAAGTAAAGCCCCTTGGACCTCCTTTTGTTGATGTGGTATGACTCAAAATGGGAAGAAGCATAGTGACTGGAACACTGGGCTCAAACATGAAAAGACCATGTGCATTGCACAGTATCAATAGTCTTTCATGCTGTTGTACATAGGGTCACTATGAATGGGATCCAACCCAATGACAACCAACAACAACATGTGACTTGCAGTGAGAATGATGCTTCTTTTACGTATGGTCTTGAAAGTACATGTGACAGAAGATTATTTAACCTTTAGAAATTATTGGTTTCCCACTTCCCTCTCCCCATCCTCATTAAAGAACAATGCTGATATCTGTCAACATTTGACTGGTGGATTTGTGATGGAAAATTTTCCGTATATTTTACAAAGTGGTTTGGGGATAGGCTGATATGATCAGCAAAATTCCAAATATAAAAACCTGCTTGGAAAGCATATTAGGATTCCAAATGTAAAGCATTTAAATGGAGATAGCAATGTATAAATTTCATAAATGTACAATCATTAGGCAAGAGGCAAAATTTGATAAACAGAGAACAATCATATGCTAACCTAGCCTGATGCTCAGAGAACAATCTCAGGTTCATTTGGAAAATTTGCAACTCTTTGTAATTGTTTTTGTTACTTTCATGCTTAGTTCATCAGTTTGGAAAAAAAAAAAGTTATGCACATATTGTAATATTCTTGTGCATATGTTACCAGCTTTTCTTTTGCTGTTTATATCACCACTAATTAACATTTTTAATTAAGACAAAAAACACTGGTAGCATAATACATGAAAAATTGGAGCAGGTGCTCAGGGTAATAATTTGTATAAATAGCTATTGCCCTACACTAGCATCTAAATTATAATCATTAGCTGGCTCTTTAGTGGATGAAAGTAAAATTCTGCCTTTTATTTAATTTGAAGAGAAAACAGGAAAGAAAGAAACACTACAAAAATAAATGCAGACACTACAAAATTTCATTATTCTCAATATAATCACAGTACTTGCTGCATTTAAAACTTAGCGTTCTTGAAGCCTGTCTTATCCTCTCACACTCCATCACTCTAGTCTTTTCACACTTTACAACTCAGTCTTGAAGGCTAATCTCTAAAAAGAATTTTTTTTTTCTGATCTGCTCCCCAACTTCATTCTTCTCCTATCAGAAGCAGGGTGAGTTTCTTACACACTTAGTACTTTACTCCATTAAAATTGGTTCATATTCACTGAATCAAAGCTAGTTAATAAATGTCCTTTTTACTTAGTAAAAGAGTAAACTGGTCTTAAGGACTTAAATCACCAGCACATTGTTAAATTAAATTAATTCAGCTCAGCAAGGAAAATTATATGTAATCCATTATTTAAAGATAATTGTTGTGTTGTTGTTGTTGTTGTTGTTGTTAGGTGCCGTCGAGTTGAGTCCGACTCATGGCGACCTTCATAGAGTTTCCAATGGCTGGCTGTTTTGGTATTGCCTTGGGAGTGGGTTGCCACGTCCTTCTCCCATTTTGCAGTGCTGGGAATCTAACATGGGACCCCAGAGACTGCAGAGCAGCACTCTACCAACTGAACTAAATCCCAGCCCCTAAAGATAATTACTTACAGTAAATGTATCATAAGCATTACACCAGTTTACAGTTCTTCAAATTGACATAAAACTTTGTACCCTCCCTTCTTAACTTTTGCAAACTCGTATTTTCACTTTGATCAGAATTGAAATTAATTAAGTGATTCACTCCTTAGATGTCAATAAATAAATAAATATAGTCTATAATATTTTTCTTCTCATCTCTTAGAGTCAATGATCCTAATCTGCCAAAATAGCTAAAATTTAGTGAACTCTTTTATGCTTTTCTGATGCAAGAAAGTGATAATAACAATAATAATAACATAGTAATAAAGATTATACCTAGCCATGCTGTCTTGAAATGACTCTAATATCAACCCTGGACCTTGTTCACATTCTCATCATTGCCTGGGCGGTTCTAAAAAGTGTATTTTGATATTCCAGCCTTCAGCATTTAAAATTCACATGGTGGCCAGATGTTTTTCCCACATTATTTTTCTTAGAGTATGTTTATTTATTTCTCTTCTAGCTTATGGAGAGAAAATATCTGTAGTTGCCCTTTCTATATAATGTGCTCATTTAGATTAATATGGAATATGTATTTGTTGTTGTTGTTGTTAGGTGCTGTGGAGTCAGTATCCGACTCATAGCGACCCTACATACAATAGGCCAAACACTATTATCAGTGCTTCTTTGCTATTCATAGGGTTTTCAATGGCGTATTGATTTTGGGGACTGGGTTACCAGGTCCTGCTCCCAAGCCTACAGCCCCTGGTGTTTCCAGGCAGTCTCCCATCCAAGTACTAACCAGGTCCAATCCTGCTTAGCTTCCAAGATCTAATGGGATCACACGCCACAGTGCTACAGCTGCAAGTGGAATATGTAGTGGCAGTAATAAAAAGCACCAATTTTAACCATTCCAGCCAAACTTCTCCTAAGATAAATTTATGAGTGGTATATACACATATGTTTTTCAGTCATTTTTCCTCTCAAAGATTTGTTTACTTTTTATTGTGTGACTTACTGAGTTAACACTCATGATTTGACCCTATAGGTCATTCTTCACTTTAGCATTCTTAATACATACAAACTCTGTATCATGTCCCTGACAATTATACATAATTCCCCTTAGAAATTTGACCACTAACTCAGAATGAAATAAATAATAATAAACACTAAGACTTTTGCAGCACTTATTACCAAACATAGACTGTAATAAGTGCTGTGAAAATGTTAATTCAATACTTTGTGATAGGTATTGATATTATATTGATACTGTAGATGAGAAAACTGAGGTATGAATAATTGGAGAGACTTGCTTAAGCATATTTAGGAATCAAATTGAAAATTAGGATTCAAGCTCAGGCAGTTTGTTCTTAAAATCTTTACTCAAAACCACCAAGTTGGACTGGTCTTCTCCTTGGGTTGGCTTGTTAGAGTTGTGTAGCATCCCATTGTTGTGGTTGTTGTTAGGTGCCATCCAGTTGTGTCTGACTCACAGGAACCCTTATAGGGGTTTTCAATGGCTGATTGTTTTGGGATTGCCTTGGGAGTGGATTGCCACATCCTTCTCCCCTAGCACCACATTAGGATCTACTTTAAAGTCATGAAATTCAGTCATGACATATTACTTCATAAATTTGACTTTTACAAATGTGAAGCAGTGCTATATACATGTTGTTGTTGTTAGGTGCCATCGAGTCGGTATCCGACTCATAGTGACCCTCATAGGGTTTTCAATGGCAGATTGTTTCGGGATTGCCTTGGGAGTGGATTGCCAGGTCCTTCTCCCATTTTTGTGGTGCTGGGAATTGAACTCGGGACCTTAGAGACTGCAGCACAGCACTCTACCAACTGCGCTAAATCCCAGCCCGCTATATACATAACACATGTAAAATTAGGACATATTTTGTGTTTATTAAAATGAGATATTTATAACAATATCTTTTCTAATGCCAAATAAAAAATGAACTTATGTCTTTGAACAATAAGTTCAAAGACAGGGTTAGATCTAAGGCTATTTATAAACTGATATGAAACTATTTGCCAAATGAGGAAAAGAATATATATTGAGATATTAATCAAACTGCAAGATGGAGTATTAATTTTACATCCACTCCAAATTTTGACGTGTACTTTATTGACTTACAACCTTTAGCTGTAATTTCTAATATATTTTCAAGTTATATACTAACATAATTTAGTGAGGATTTTTTTTTTATATTCATTCTTTGTTGTTTGTTGTTAGGTGCCTTCGAGTCAGGTCCAACTCATAACAAACCTGTGTACTATAGACAAAACACTACTCGATACTGTGCCATGCCCTACACTATTGTCAGTGCTTCTCTGCTACTCATAAGACTTTCTATCACTGATATTTTTGGGAATGGGCTGCCAGGTGCTTAACCATTTATTCCTTAGACATTATATATTTTGTAATCCTCAAGTATGTTTTTTTTCTTTTTATATATCTGATAGTCAATTTTGCTATAAGCAGAGAGAGGACATCACTGATAATCATCTATAAGTGAAAAGGAAAGATATTTTAAATCCTTATAAGGCTCCTTGGACTATAATAGTACTTGTTGTTCCTGTTAGGTATTGTTGAGCTGGGTCTGACTCCTAGTGACCCTATGAAGAAAAGAATAAATATTGAGATATTAATCAAACTGCAAGATGGAGTATTAATTTTACAGAACAAAACAAAGCACTGAACAGAATACAGAACAAAACACTGTATCATATCCAGCACTATTTTCAGTGCCCTCTGCTATTCATAGGGTTTTCAGTGGCTGATTGTTTCAAGAGTGGGCTGCCAGGTCCTTCTGCCAAACCCAAAGTACCCAGTGGTCTCCCATCCAAGGATTAACCAAGCCCAACCCTGCTTAGCTTGAAAGATCTGACAAGATTGGTCACCGAGGTGGTATTACTAGATGTAGCATCATTATTGGCATGATTTAAGCCCATTAATTCTAAGATCAAAAGAAAAATAGCTCCATAATAAGTCTCATAGTTTTATATTTTATAGTACTTACCACTATGAAATTATATTATTTATTTACCTATGTACCTATTTTCTGTCCCCTAAAAAGAAAGATTCATAAGACATGCATTTTTGTTTTATTCACAATTAAATAAGGAGAATATGGAACTATTTTTGGCACATAGCAGTAATTCAGGGAAGATTTGTGTAGTCGCATGTGCCTTAATTTCTAGAATACGGTATTAGTTACTTTTTTTTGGCTGTGATCCAAATACTTGACATTACACCTAACAGGGAGGAATTATTTATTTCATTTCACAGTTTCAGAGGCGTCAGTTCATCAATGTCCTGGAGGAGCAAAGCAGTTCACATCATGGTGCCCCAGGAAGCAGAGAACAGGGAATGCTGGTGCTTGGCTCACATTCCCCTTTCCACTCTTTTTTTCTTTCCTGGCACACAGCTCATGGGATGGTTCATCCATATTAAGGGTGAGGCTTTCCTTTCAGTGAATCTTCTCTGGAGATGTCCTCCAATCACACCCAGAGTTGTGTCTCACCAATCTCCAAGGTGATTCTATACTCAGGCAAGTAGATAATGAAGATTAACTACCACATGTGAAAATTCATTGAGAAAATTAAGACATGTGAGAAAGTTCATATGTTAAATAATACTATAAAGTCATTTCTTTTTTTGAATATGATTTCTTTTCCATAGGAGCACACAACAAAAAGAATTTAGAAACCCTGCTATGCATTTCACTACTGAATCTACTGACAGCGGTTCTATTAACTTGCCATTTGAAAATAAACCTAAAGCACATAAAAATAGTTTTTAATTTATTTCTTTAAAATAAACATGTTATTATTAAAAGAGTGAATTATTTAAGAATATGTGTTATGAATTAGGTTCTATAGATCTTTATGCTTTATCATTTATGCCTGATTGCAGCAGTTAAGGTTTAGTTGGCTTTATATTTGCTGGTATATTATAAATGTTTTAGATGAAGTACTCAGTGTTTAACTTGCATACTGTATATTAAGGGTCACCTTATAAATATTACTCTAACATATTAACCCAAATTGTATCTATTAATTATTCCATGCAATATGCATAATGATTTTATACTAACAAATTGAAATAAAAAATGATTAAATAAAATTACATCCTGATAAAACAACTGTTCATATTTTCCAATATTTCAGTATAGATTCCACTTTTTATATGTGTTTGCATATGTAAATATGTGTTAAAGTTTTATGTGGAAGTTGTCACTACATAACAACTGTTATGCCTTTTGGATGTGTGTAATGATTTCTTGATAGGTATTTAAATAAACAAATTAAATGAATCCAATTGATGTGACATAATTTTCCTAATCATATTTTGTTGCTCAACAAGAAATTGCTTTCCAGTTTACTAATTTATTTTTGCAGTACCCAGGGCTTTGCACATGGTAGGCATGTACTCTGTCACTATGCCACACATCAAGCCTCTTTATTATATTTTATTTGAGACACAGTCTCACTAAGTTGTGAAGGTTGCCTTTGGCCTCAAACTTGCAATAAACCTGTGTCAGACTCTGAAGTGACTGGGGTTACATATGCTTTCCAAATTTTTAACTCTAGAGATAGTATTGCACTAGGTATATTCAGGTGTTGTTGTTTTTCTCTAATTTGAATGATTATCCTGGCATAATTTATTGTATTCATAATGTACAAACATATCAAGACACTATAAATCACTTCATAAAAGAATTTACTATTTTTCATTTTATGTTTCCATCACTCATTTATTATTAACTTCATTAGTTGATTATACTATTTTAATTTGGGCAAAAAATGGTGAACTAAATGTCCTGATTCCTGGAGGGAAATATGTTTACAAAATATAGACAGTTGTTTGAAATCATGTGTACTGTAGGTTGGCATAGGAGATCTCAAGGAGAAGGGGTAATAATCCAACTTCAATCTGAATGTGCAGGACAGGAGATTGATTTCAAAATATGTCAACATTGTAAACAACAAAAGCAGAGATGAATAAAATTCAGAGATGGAGAGCGGGGTAAGCATCATTACCCAGACAATACGGTTTGCAGGAAAGTATCAGGAAAGCAGACCTCTATCATGGATCTGGGCTGGGATTTAGCTCAGTTGGTAGAGCGCTGCTCTGCAGCCTTTGAGGTCCTGAGTTTGATTCCCAGCACCGCAAAATGGGAGAACGAAGTGGCAATCCACTCCCAAGGCAATCCTGAAACAGTCAGCCATTGAAAACCCTATGAGGGTTGCTATGAGTCGGACTCGACTCAAAGGCACCTAACAACAACAACAATCATGGATCTAGAAGAAATTCCAAATGGACAACCCTTCCTTTATGTGAAAAGAGAAACCTGTGAGGCAAGGGTGAAAATACACAACACTCTGTTTTTCCTTAAGTGCCTAGGACTTGCTATTTTTGTGGGTGTACAAGTAAGTAATTACTTTAATTTTATATTAAAAATTAGACAACATTTAATGTAATCTTTGGTATGTGTCTGTTTCATAAGATCATACACAACACTTTTGCAACAGGTATTTTTCAGAACGCAAATAGTTGAGCTGGAGCTATGAGTCAAATGTAACATCTGATTCCTCAACAAAATTGTAGAATGGCATGCTAAAACTCTCCTCTGATAAATGAGTAATAATGTCTTATTTTCTAAATTGGCAATTATAAATATGCTCAATGTCTTTTTTAAAAATATAATATAGTGTGGCTTTCCTGTTTATGTAAACAGAAGAAAACTACAGCATATTAGTTTCCCAAAGGTATATTTATTCACCAAATAACATATTAATTGTCAGCAAAATAGATGTGTGTGCAAGAGAAGGAAAAGAGAGAATCAATCTCTTTTTAAAATGGGCAAGAATCTATAAGATTTCTTGAGACGAGCATTCACTATTTCCTCAAACTCTATTTATAGCTGCCATAAAATAATAATCCCCTTTTCTTGTTCACTTTTATGTGTCTGTCTACAACCTTCAGAAATATTGTGTTTGGATGAAGTGGTAGAATTATTGAAAACAGTAAAATCAAGACTTGAGTGTTTTAGATTCTGCAAAGGACCTTGCAAGTAGAGGCTTGGCTTTCATTTAACCCTCTCCTCCAAAAAAGCAGAAAAGATTCATTATCAAGTACTTGTGATTTTTGAGCAAATTAAATGATATTTCATCTGTCACACAAATACAAATATAATAATTCTCCGAAGTATTATATAAATTTATTTTCTATTTCACTTTTATCTTTATTTATCAATTAAATAAAACTGCATTTTCTAAGTCATTTTGGGACATTAGTAGGCTCTAGCTTGTGACCTTTGTTGATTTATCTTCTCTAATATGTAATCTCCCTATTACAGAATATTTTAGAAGACTGTTGGTTAAAAATTAAAACCAAGAAATAAATAGTGAAGTCTCTTCCAAATTATATAGTCAATACATTTATTTATTCCTCATGAAAAAATTAAATTTAGTGAAAATGTCAATCTGGTAACACATGCCTATAATTCCCGTGACTGATGAGATGAAGCCAGGATGATAGTTTGAGACCAGAGGCAAACTGTCTAATTTAAGGAGACGCTGACTCAAAATAAAAAATGGGCTGGGGGTGCATCCTAGTGGTAGAGGACTTCTCAAGTATAAGCAGGACCATTGAGTTCAACCCCCAACTACAAGGAAAAAGAGTCAGAAATTGTCTTTCATAACTCATTGATTTAAAAAGACCAACAAATCACTTTATAAGCCTTGCATTGTCGTCCACGCCTGTAAGCCCACATAATAGGGAGACTGAGGCAAGCAGATGAATTTGAGGCCCTGTTCAGTTTAATGAGACCCTATCTCAAAGTAAAAGTAATTAAAAAGGGGCTGGTAGTACAGATCAATTTACACTCTCCCAGTAATACCAAAAAATAAAAAAGATCATTTTACCAAAATTTGTCAAGTTATAGATGTAGAGTCGTTTACTAAATGACTAACTTCCAATCTCTTAGATCTCTGCTCCTGACATTGTGTAATTTATTACTTTAAATAAGTGCGGTGACAAGCTTTTTGCCCCTAGAAAATGATATATAATATGCTTACACTAAATATAGCATAGGGCTGGGTTTTAGCTCAGTTGGTAGAGCGCTGCACTGCACTCTCTGAGGTCCTGAGTTCAATTCCTTGCACCACAAAAATGGGAGAAAGGCCTGGCAATCCACTCCCAAGGCAATCCCGAAAAAAAAGTCAGCCATTGAAAACCCTATGAGGGTCGCTGTGAGTTGGATACGGAGTCGATGGCACTTAACAACAACAACAAATAGAGCATGGCCAAATTCTAAAAAAAAAAAGAATATATCTGCAAATTACAGACATATTTACCTGTATAATCCTTTATTAGGTTATCAGATTTAAATATTTTCAAGTTTTCCCCAGATGTTATCAATATAAATTAGTTCATCAAAAATGTTTTTCAAAATTATATTGTGAACACATATGCACTAGCAGAGAAAATATGCAGAAAACAAAGAAAAGTTCTGAGAAGACCAAAAGCGTGACTTGTATGTATGTGTATGTATGTTTGTGTGCACATTTGTGTGTGTTTAACTTCAGTACAGTATTTGATCCAAGTAGGAGCTTGATAAAAGTCATTATTTTGGTGCTGGGAAAATAGCTCAGTGCTAGAGGGCTTGCTTACCATGCATAAAGCCCTGGGTTTGGTCCTCACCATTGGAAAAAAATAAATCATCTGAACTGATACCTATAATGCTACTCAAGTTTTTACAACATTTATAATGATGGAATGAAACAATTCAACTCACTAAAAATGAAGATGAATTAGAAACTTGGAAATGTTTATCTTATGAATAAGATACTTTACATTAACATATTGGTCCCAGCTTAAAGATAAATGTTTATATTCTAAGATGTCAAAACAGTCAAATAAATAATAATGGTGCTTTCAGGAAGAAAACAAATTGTCCATAAAACATATATTCATGGATAAAAATCTTTTTGATTTTAAGTTACTGTATCCCTTTATTCTAAGAGTTAAAATAATTAAGTTATATTCAAGAGGAAATTCAATAACTTTTTAAATAGAGATCCAAAACAAATTTTATATCTTGCAAGAAAATATTTTAGCTTATAAATAAATGTTAAACAGAGGTTTTTATGTTGCAAAATACTCTCAAACCTTCTTTCCTGGGAATTTGGAAAATAATATGCCTTTCTAAATTCTATCACTATCACAAGGAAGTAAAAGAAAGTAAGACCCCCTTGGTATGTCCACCCACCCACTGAAACAGAAACTTTTCACACCACTTGAGAAAATGCCTTGCTTATTTGTTTTTATATTTAAAAGCTGTCATCAGATGGATATCTACTAGACAGTTGGTTTTGCTTCAAATCATAAATCTGTCACAGCCAGCTTTACCGTTTGCTTTCTGACACTTTCCAGTACTAATAATCTCTGTGAAGAATAAAAAGTTGGAGTGGAAAACTCTCTGAAAACCCCCTCTGTAGTACATTTGTCAGTTTCATGTTTTTAACTCCTGGTTGCTACTGTAGGGACATTTCTAATTCATTCTCATTTGAGAGTCTTCATTTTATCTACTTTTTAGAGTGCAGTGTTATCTGATGTTATTTCATGCTGAGATGAAACACTGACTATATCAGTAGGGATAACTGCTGAGAAGAAAGAACAAAAGAATTGCATATATCTAACAGTCCAGAATTTTCACTGGGGTTGTGCTGAGCTAGAGGATTTACTTCTATCCCAAAAGGATTGTTTCATAACATATCGGTTCCTATAAACTTTCAGACTTGCAAAGGAAGTGAGAACTCAACCACAAGCTTCACATATAGGTGAATGTTTCAAAGTGATCTCCTTTTTGTCACTTTTTCTGTATTTCCCATAAGGCAATACTTTTGGATATGCAACAAAATTGCCTTTGAGAACTTTGATATAAAGGATGAAATTTAACAGCTTAATCTCTGAATATAGGCAAAAACTTTCCTTTTATTAATCTAATTATTTTACAAATACGATCACAAAAGTGCATCTGGAAGTATTTCAAAAACCATGATCCAATAAAAATGATTGAGGAGATTGTGAAATACATAGATTTAAAAAATTAAATATAGTTTTTTCCTCTTAGCATACAGTGTTTTGATGCCATGCCTTGACTATACTAAAAGATAATTTCAATTTTGATGACCTGAATTATAAGGACATTAAAGATTCTGAAGAATCTGAATATCTCAAATGTCATTTGACAAATGCTGTGAGAAAACTCTTAGTAGATTTCACATTACATCTTCGTTACTACTGTGTGCAGCCATTTTCAAACAACATATTCCAGTTTGAAAACGCATCAGAAAATATTTATAAAACTCTTTGCAAATTCTTGGAACATACTATAACATAGCAATTTGTTGAAATTATAAGTCGGGGTCATGTAAGTAGTGATTTGTTGTTGTTGTTAGGTGCCGTTGAGTCGGAATCTGACTCATAGGGACCCTCTGTACAACAGGGGAAACAATATTGTCAGTGCTTCTCTGCCATTCATAGGGTTTTCAATGGCAGATTGATTTTTGGGAGAGGGTTGCCAGGTCCTTCTCCCAAGCCACAGCTTCTGGTGTTCCCAGGCGGTCTCCCATCCAGGTACTAACCAGGCCCGACCCTGCTTAGCTTCTGAGATCTGATGGGATCGGATGCCACAGGGCTATAGCTGCAGGCAAGTAGTGACGGTAGGTAGTAATAATATTGTAATAGTTTTCTATTTTGGAAAGACTGTTTAAAAGATACTGATAATATTTGACATCCATGACTATGAGAATCACTAAAGAATAAATTTGTAGTTAGCATTCCACAATTCATGTTTGTTTTAAAATCATATTATTATACTCCATTGTTTATTAAAGCAATTTATATATTAGGTCAACTTTCAGTTGATATGCATAGATAATTAACCAAAATCAAAAGAACCATGTAACAATATAATTCATTTTCATGGCATTCATATGTGTAAATATTTTTCTCTTATTTTTATTCTTTTAAAGGATAAAAAGGATTTCATGAAAATCTCTATAATAGGAAACACCACGTGGGTCATTATTTAATCTATTAGAAGAAGTTGAAAAGAGCAGCTTGTTCTGTTTTATTGCATTAATCCTTACTTTCTCTGCCATTACAATGAAATTCTTATATATTAGAAAGTTATCACTCGTGAGTGTCAAAATAGTCATTGAATATGCAATACTAAACTTATCTATATTTTATTACCAAAGAAATAACCCACTGAAACAATAGACAATACAGTCTAATGTTACTTTTAAAAGTAACTCTTTACTATCTTGGAAGACTATCACAAGCTGATGTGCCACAAAAATCCTCAATGTTGAAGCAGACAATTGTGATGCAGAGACAGAGGGAAAATTAAAACTTGTTGTATATAAGAATCTGATAATTATAGAAAGAAGTGAACAATGCCATACTGAATCATCAGAAGGCATAGATAGTACAGTTGTTGTTGTTAGATGTCGTGAAGTTAGGTCTGACTCATAGCTACCCTATATATGGTATAGCTAAACACTCCCCAACACAATTCCAGGCACACCATCTTTCTTATGGTGAAGCTAATTGTGTAGCCACTGTGTCAATACTTCTATCCATCTAATTGACCCACCACTCCCCCAACGCTGATGTCCTTCTCCACAGATTTGTCCCTCCTGACAAGATGTCCAAAATACCTAAGATACAGTCCAGCCATCCTTGCTTCTAAGGAACACTGTGGCTGTACTTCTTCTAGGACAGATCTGTTGGTTCTTTTGACAGTCTATGATACACTCAATATTTATCATCAGTACCATAATTCAAAAGCATCAGTTCTTCTCTTGTCTTCCTTATTCAATGTGCAGCTTTCCCAAGCCTATGATGCAACTGAAAACACCATGGCATGAGTAGGATACACTTTCCTCTTCAATGTGACATCTTTACTTTTCAACACTTTAAAGAGGTCTTTTGCAACAGCTTTTCCAATGCAATGCGGCTTTTGATTTACAGTATAACCAAAACATGAAGTATAAAGATAAATGGGGCAATAGAAGTATCAAATCCTCTTGACTGCTTTCAAATTTTGACAATTATGATGCCAAATTGTGATGTTTAGGTGTTCTAAACAACTATGAGTAGGTTTTTAATGACATAAATTTCAGTACACTTGGAAAAACATCAAGGAGTATGCCTGTTGGATATTATGGTAAAAGAAATTCTAACTTTATAAAATATTGCCAAACTGTCCACAAAAGCACAACGCCACTCTGCATTCCTTCTAACAATGAAAGAGAATCCCTGTTGCTTCACATCTTCCCCGGTATTTGGTGATTTCATTGTTTTGTTAGGTGCTGTGTAGTTGGAGTCCGACTCATAGCAGCCCTACCTACAACAGGTGAACCACTATTGTCAATGCTTCTCTGCTATACATAGGGTTTTCAGTGGTGGATTGAGTTTTGGGAGTGGGTTGCCAGGTCCTTCTCCCAAGCGTACAGTGTCTGGTGTTCCCAGGCGGTCTGCCATCCAATCACTAACCAGGCCAGATCCTGCTTAACTTCTGAGACTTGACTGGATTGGATGCCACAGTGTTATAGCTGCACGCTTGGTGGTTTTAGTGTTTGGGATTTGGCCTATCCAAATAAGTGTATAGAGCTATCTCATTGTTATTTTATTCTGTGATTTCTAATAACATATAAGATTGAACATCTTTTCATATATTTGCCATTGTATAATTTCTTTGATGATATTTCTGTTCAGACTATTGTCCATATGGATTTACTTGAATTTTTCATTTTCTTACTTTTGAGTTTTAAGAAATATTCATATATTTTAAGTATTAGTTATTTACCAGATATGCCTTTTGCGAAGATTTTCTCCTGTGTCTTTGTCTTCTCATTTTCTTCAGTGTCTTTGGTAATGAGAAGGCTTCAGTTTAAATGAAGGCCAGCTTCTCAATTATTTATTTTGCTTTTGGTATGGTGATTGCTGTTGTTAGGTGTCATCTAGTTGTATCTGACTCATAGGGACCATCAGAGGGTTTTCAATGGCTGATTGTTTTGAGATTCTTTTCAGGCATGGAGTCTTACACCCTTCTCCCATTTTTGCAGTGCTGGAAATTGAACCTAGATCCACAGAGAGTGCACAGCAGAGCTCTACCAACTGACCAAGAGTATCTAAATGTTAACACAGTATCCACCATCACTTCGATTTTTTTTCCCTCAATTATCACCTGGGAGACTTTTGGTTTCAAATTTTACAATTATATGCTTTTGAGTTATTATTTATGAAATCTGTAAGTTCTAAGTCTAGCTTCATTTTTTTTTCTTTTTGTATGTGGATATTGAGCTGTATAAGCACCATTTGTTGAAAAGATAACATTTTTCTACATTGTATTTGTTTGCCTCTTTATCAAAGATCAACTGAATATATTTATATGAGTTTATTATTAGGCTTTCTTTTCTGTCCCACTGATGTATTTGTCTTTGTATGTGAAAATACCATACTGCCTTGACCACTATAGCTTCATAGTAAGGTTTCACGTAGGGTATTGTGTGTATTTCTGCTTTGTTCTTCTTCAATATAGGGTTCACTATTCTTGACTTTCCATCAATTATATTATTTAAAATAGTGGAATATTTTGGCCATATTGAACATTTTCAAAGCCATTTTTAATTCTCAAATTATAAATATGTGAAGTTTGTCCAAGTATATCAATGTAGGGTTTTGAAAAGATTTCTGGAGAATTTCTGTTTAGTTTGAGGTAGGAAAATGACAGAGAAATTTGGATTATTTTTCAAAATTACCATGTTGAAAGAACAGAACTGATCAGTTAAGAGTTGTTTTAGGAGGCAAGACATAAAAAAAGTCATATGTCCTTAAGACAGAAGTAGGGAATAGTCACCATGAAACTGTGTCTAAGGGAAACAAAGACCAAGAGGGACCCTAAGTTGCTGAGGACAGGAATCATGGCTGCAACCTTCTGAGGAGGTATCATTGAAAGCTGCTAATTTGACAGAAAAGATCTTGTTCTATTATTTTATTGAGGTCTTCTCATATGATTTTCTGTTGGGAAAAAATCACTCTATGACTTGACTATACTTGTCCTTCCTTCAAACACTTTTGAAAATTCGTACCACCCAGAAATCTTCCTCTGATCCTACCTAAAATTTGATCCAAAATTATTTCCCCCAGTAGTCCTGTGATAATCCACAAGAGTATAACCTATTTTTCTATCCTAAGCTCTCAGTGTACTTTACACTTTCAATCTATGATGCTTATTGTCTTTTAAACTAGCTTTTTATTTTAAATTTAAATTATTTTGGTTGATATATGAAAACAAAATTATACATATTATTGATTAATATGTGACCTTATAGTTTTATAACCATGTGTTTAGTTTTATGTTATCTATCAGAATATTAGTTGTCAGAATGAATGAATAAATAAATGAATACATTTTGGTCTTTGTAAATATATTGATGAAATAAAAACATAAAAGAATGTATTGTTGGCCTTTGTCAATGGACTTTTGGAGCTGTCATTTTCTGAATAAACAGAAATACTTCATGGAAATGAAAAATGTGAATTTCTAGGTGTGGCCTCAAGGACCTACTGATAAATTTTGCAAAGACAAAGGTAGTCTTTCAATTTCTAATTATGCTATCATAAGTTCAACATAGTGACCAAGTATAAATACATCAACGAGAAACCAAAACTGTACTGTATACCTTGACTTTAAACTGAATTATATCATTTTTTATACATGTAAAACTGTATTAACATTAATTCAAAGATATTTATTAAAATATTTCTTCATTTTGTGGAAGAATTAGGAACTCATTTGAATTATTGATATCCAGAATCATGACAATATCAGAAAGCCTTAAATTATTATGCTGAGATTTGATTTTCATGGAACTTCTAATAATAAAACAAAATTATAGTTTCACAGCTGTGATGGTTTCTTGGTTTCCACAGATCTTTTTTTTTCAATAAAGGAAGGACTGAGAATCCATCCTTATTCAAATGTTCCTCTTGCATGATAGCTCAATTATTATTGTTGGTGCTAATCATCTCAGTACTTGGCAAGACTCATTCATACTGCAGGAAAGCAAACTTTCCCAGAAATCAAAACACCAAATGTTCTGAACAAAATAATTAGAGGATAAGGGTCCCCTTAGAATCTGAAATTTTCACTTGACAGAACCTTGACAAATGTGAGTGGGTGTTTAATCAAAAGGATATTTGTCATAGAGCATAGCTCACAATTTTCAACACGCAAAAGAAATATTTGGTTCCTATGGTGCAACTGGAGCTTAAATCTAGGAAAACCATTCCAAGTCTCGATCCAGAATGATTTTTAATTCAGAAGTCAATGGCTTAAAAATTCAATTTCTGGGATTTTTCACAGATACGAAAGCAAAGGCTTATTTTCCTTCCAAAGGCAGAGTTGTAGAATTGTGGCTGATTGTACTCACAGGTTAGTAGCAGAGTCTAAGTGCATGCATTAAAGAAAGTTGCAGTTGTCCTTTTGACATGCTTTTCAAATAAGAATGATATTCCCAGTGCCACGGTGTGTATGTTTACACTCATTTTTTTAATGGTCGTGGGTAGAGGGATGGGGAGGAGGAAGGAGGAAGGGAGAAAGAGAGAGAGAGGAGAGACAAAGAGAGAGAGAAAAAGAGAGGAAGACAGAGAATGAGAATTTAACAATTTAAGATCAACTGGTATATCTTGAAAAACCCAGTCATTAAGCATGAGGTAGGATACACTTCAGAGAATGCTTAAAGCTACTTATATTCTCTAAAATCTGTCTAGCTATTAGAATATTTGTGTGTGTGTGTAGTCTGTTTTGTTTCATGTAAATGTTTATATATTAGATAAATCAAAAACTACAAAAAGTATCAACTCAGAAAAACAATTCTACTCAGGCGCTGTGGATTATACCTGTAATCCCAGGGAGTCAGGGGGCTGAAGCAGAAAGATTGCAATTTTGAGGCCAGAGGAAGCCTGTGCAACTTGGTGAGACCATGTCTCAAAAATAAAAATTAGAAAGGGACTCAGAGCTTATCGGAGGAGCACTTGCCTACTCTGTGTATGGTACTCAGTTCATCTTCCTGTACTGAATAAAAACAAAAAGAAAAAGAAAAAAAAAGAAAAGAAAGAAAATGAACTTCTTCAGAAAAAGCAAAGAATTTATGATTGTTAAGCCTTTATTAAGCATTAGGTACAATTTTTAAGGCCTTATTTAAAACAATCCTAAGAAATAGTATTTAAGATACAACTGAGCATTGTTGCTGTTGTTGTTGTTGTTGTTGTTGTTGTTGTTAGGTGTCCTCAAGTCCGACTCATAGCAACCCTATATACAACATATGACACTCTTGTCAATTCTGTGACAGGCACATGATCTTATTTATATTTAAGCCCAATGTTGCAGACACTGTGTCAACCCAACTGGTGGAGGGTTTTCCTTTTCTCATTGTCCTGGCACTCTCCCAAACATGATGTCTTTCTCCAGGCACTCATCTCTCCTGATTATATGTCCAAAATATGTAAGATGCAGTCTAGCCATCCTTGCTTCCAAGGAGCACTCTGGTTGCACTTCTTCTAGGACAGATCTGTTGTGGGTTTTTTTGGCAGTCCATGGTACATTCAATAGACGTTTTCAGAACCACAATTCAAAATCATCAATTCTTCTCCTGTCTCCCTTGTTCAATGTCCAGCTTTCACAGCCATATGATGGGTCTTTTGATTTCTTGCATGCTGTATCCAGGGGTTTTGATTGTAGAGCCAAGCAAAGCAAACTCTTGGACAACCTCACTCTTTTCTCCATTTATTATGAAGTTGCATATTGGCTCAGTCATAAGGATTTTTGTTTTGCTGATGTTTAGTCGTATCCCATATTGAAGGCTGTGATCTCTGATCTTCATCAGTAAATGTTTTAAATCCTCTTCACTTTCAGCAAGCAGAGTTGTGTCATCTGCATAATGCAGGTTGTTAATGAGTTTTCCTTCAACCCTGATGCCACATTCTTCCTCATAAAGTCCAGCTTCTCGGATTATTTGTTCAGCATATAAATTGCAGAGATATGGTGAAAGTATACAGTCCTGACGCACACCTTTCTCAACTTTAAACCAGGCAGTGTTTCCATGTTCTATTCGAACAACTGCCTCCTGGTTCACGTATAGATTCCTCATGAATACAGTTAGGTGCTCTGGTATTCCCATTTTCCGAAGTGTTATCCATAATTTGTTATGATCCACACAGTCAAATGCCTTTGTGTAGGCAATAAAACATAGATAGACATCTTTCTGATATTCTCTGTTGTTAGGTGCCTTCAATTCATGTCAGACTCACAGCGACACTATATACAACAGAAGAAAACACTACCGGGCACTGTGCCATGTCCAGCATTACTGTCAGTGCTTCTCTGCTATTGATAGGGTTTTCAATGGCTGATTGTTTTGGGAGTGGGCTGTCAGGTCCTTTTCCCAAGACTACAGCTCCAGTTATTCCCAGGTGGTTATCCAAATACTAACCAGGATTGATTTTGCTTAGACAAGATTGGATGCCAGAGTGGTACAGCTGTAGACACGACTGAGCTTATATTACAGAAATGAGTAACCAATTATTTTACATGCCATGATATCCAAAGAGTTTAAATTCTGATCTAGGACTCCTTAACCTGCTCCTCAACTGCTTCATATCAAAGTTAAAAAATAAACAAAAAATTATCTCATGTGTACAGTTTTCTTCCTTACACATAATTGTTGTTACTGTGAACATGTTATAACTTTCCCCTCATTAGAACACCAAACTGAGTATTTCCAATATATCAGGAACCTCAGATCTTTCAAGATTTTCCTGATTTTTCATTATGACTCTCTGTAATCCCCCCAATATAGATCAGTCATGTGTTCTACATAGCGCAGTGAAGTTCTATGCTATACACACAATTAACTTCATTGTTTTAAGCATGTGATCCTCTATTTCTGGAATGGATGTTTTCATCTTTAAATTCATTCCTCAGGTTGTTTTCACTATTCTATGACTTAAAGCTCACTTTCTTCCCAAACATTCTCCCCATACCCTAAAACTCAGAATGTCTTTACTCTTTTTTGAAATTGAAAGTGTTATTTTCACCAGTGACTGGAATTTATCACTTTTTAGGATATTATTCTAAATATTCCAATTTGTTTCTACACATATTTGCATGCCTTAACATGTGCATCACTATGCCAGAAGAACAAAATCCAGTTCTTTCTCTCAGTTTGACACAGATTTTTGCCCATATGAATTTTTCAGTACACCTGTAGAAAATGCTTCTAACATTATATTGAGTTTTAATATCTAAACATCAACTGAACATATTTTATTAGTTACCCTTTTATTGAACTCCCTCTTGAGAAAATGATAATATATTTCAGTATTGGACTAAATACAAACGTTGTGTTCTGATGTTTTTACACATTAGGAGAAAACATGCCTTTAAAAATTGCAAATAAATTAATCCAAATAGAGAAGATTATTTGTTTTCATTATGTATGGACAGACCACATACACTACACTTAAGCTGATAAGTGCCTCTTTCATATCTACAATGCCCCATCTGGAATTCCTGCCATGTTTAACCTACAGTCTGGTCTTTAAAAAATGCAAAAAGAAAATTAATCCTGAATGTGACAGCACAGTGAAGATATTTTTATTGAAGTTTGTAACTTTCAGAAAATCATTTATAAAATAAATATCCAGTTGAATTGTCTGGCATAATTTTGCAAGCAATAGTAGCCAACTAATAATATATCTGTGTGAATTGCAATACAAATCCAATTATATTTTATCATGTGTTCCACTTTTCTATTTGGTATATCACTTTTTTTTTCTGTAATTAGAATCCTGTCTTTACACTATAAAATCTTTGAAGACAGTGAACAACTATCTTCCATTTTGGCATGACTCATAGTAGGTCTAATATACTGCAATGTTTGACAAGAAGCAGGAAACAAAGTTGGATAGATTCATGTGAGTGTTTCAGATGTAAGCCAGTGACCAGCATTCTTCTCTCTTTTGATTGTTCCTGTACTTTAACATCAGCCAATATGTTGCTGTTGTTGTTAGGTGCCATCGAGTCTGGTCCGACTCATAACGACTCTCATAGGGTGTTCAATGGCTGTTTCAGGATTGCCTTGGGAGTGGATTTCTATGTCCTTCTCCCATTTTTGCAATGCTGGGAATCGAACTTGGGACCTCAGAGACAGCAGAACAGTGCTTTACCAACTGAGCTAAATGCCAGCCCCTCAGCCAATATAATATGTTTAAAACAGGATTTACTACAGAAGGGACATTAGTTTCCTATTGCTGAAAAATAAATTATGATAAACATATTGACTAAAAAGAAGACCCTTATTATTTCAAAATTTGTGAGTGAGAAGTTTGAGCACTATTCAGATGAGTCCTTTGTTCTGTCTCATAAGGCTGCAATCAAAGAGTTGGCTAGGTGGCATGATCATCTGGATTCTCTACTGAAGAAGAATAGGCCAAGGTCATTCAGGCTTCAGGTAGCCTCCATCTCCTTATGGGTATGGGACCAAAGATCCTCTGACTATTGAGGGCTACTTTCAACTCCTACAGTCCACCTCAAATCCCTTGGCACATGATCCTTTTATGACTTAGCAATTTACTTCATGGTCAGGATAAGAATCTCTTCAGCCTCACAAAATCATGTAACTTTTAATGTGATCATGAAACGTGATCTTCTCTGATCATAGAAGTGAAATATCAACATCTTTGTGTTTTCTAGTAACTTAGGAGAAAATATTTTCAAGAAACAGAAACAAACTGCAATATGATATAATCTAAACAAGAGTGTGACATCTCATTAATTTACTATTTATTGTTGTTGTTCTAAAACAAGTCACAAGTTCCTCCTGCACTCAATACTAAAGGTGGATACACAGACATGTCTCCCGTAGTCAGTGTCTTGTCACAATGAAAAGATGAAGAAACTTTTGTCTGTGAAGTCTATTACTCTTTTTAGTGAACCTTTTATTCTAATTGATGTCATTTTTCAAAGATATGTATCAAACTTGACAGGGATCTATTAAGCCAGCAGAGAAAAAGACTTAATTAATAAAAGTTTTATAAGACAACGTCTGGATGTTTTCTCTGAGATTAACCTTTTAAAATGAAGGCTGTAAATTGAGAAATTTTACACAAATCAACCAAATACTTATAAATCCTTTCAAAAAACAAATTTTAACCCACTCTCACACATTTTATTTATGCACATCTTAGTTAGCTAAGGGATGAGTAACCAGTAAAACATAGGATCTTATGGTTTTAGAAGAGTATAAAATACTAGTGTGTATGACTGGGAAATAACATTTTTCATGAGAAATTGCCTACTCACCAAATAAATTCCGTACTATCTATCTATCATAGGCTTCAATTTTCCAGCAGAATAGCCTGATTCATCACTGTTATGCCAATGACATTCTGCTCTATCTATCGTTGTCTACCTATTCCGCTGGGGATACTCCTAGATTTCAGACTTATGTGGATGATATTAAGCTTGATATCACTAAATTTCTTTCCCATAGAAAATACTAATAAGAGGGCTCTAAGCTGACTTTGATTTTCTTGGATAGGAATTTAGCCACTTACAAAATGAAAGAAAAAATCTCAAAAATTTTATTGTCCAACTATTTCATTGTATTCATAATGAAAAAGAAACCTAAGGAAGAGACATGCTATAGCTTTGACCACCAAGATAATTCTAAATTTAAAGTAAGGGTTGCACCCTGTATTAAGCATTTTACAGGGAAATTCCACATCAGGCCTTGCAAAAATAAATTATAGCTTTCCTGTTATGACAATATAACCTTGTCACATGGTCACAGCCTGTAGGAAGAAATTGGGAGGAAATTGGCAGAAAAACCAAAACTGGGCAAATGGCTTTTGAAGATCTGGTTTGTAAATTAGAAATCTAGGGAAAATGAAAGTAAATTGATTGGACATTTGTACAAAACCTTTCTTAATTCCCTTCAGTCAATAAAGAGCTATGTTTGTTCTTGCAAGGCAAAAGCACTGGATGCTTTTTCATTTCAACCTCTCTTGGCATTCCCAAGGACTACAGGAGCCCAAGACCCTCACCCAAGGGTCCCCAGTGACTTGTGTGTGGTTATCTGTGTCCGAACATCCAGGTCAGACCATGAGGTGAGCTCCCCATAGCAGCTACTTTCTATTAGTATTTTTTATACGTTAGTGGCGTATACAGTAACAAGTCAGTTGATATATACATAATGCAAGCCTGAAATCAGTGTTGCATATACTTCCATCTCTTAAACATTTTACAGAACAGAATGAATGAAAAGGAAGAAAAACAAAACAAAACAAGCCCTCCACAAAAAAATAAAACGTAAGACTTTTGTTTAACATATAATGAAAGTCACATGTCACTATGGGGTGCACCCTGATTTTTTTCTCATATTCCCATTGAATTGAATCCTGTGTTTTACAACTTCATCTTTAACCCTCTGTGTTGTTCCCCTTCCCCCACTCACTTCCTCATCATCAACCCCTTCCCATTGCAATTTTTGAGTCAGATATCAAGTTCAATTCTCTCCAATTTCTTTAGCCCTTGTAGCCCACTTCCCTCTTCTCCCAGAATTTGTTCTTCTAATTATATATAAGACAAAAATGTGTTAATTATTGTGTGGATTGTTTCAGATAGAGTTTTACTCAAATGGACACAGACCTACTTTTTACCGTTGTCTAGGTCCCAATTTTGAATGCACAATTATCCCCTTTTTACCCATTCATTTTCATACTCAGATTCCATTAATCACTTTATGTGCTGCTACATTCTTTGATTTCTGGTTCTCTCATTCCTATACTAAACTCCTCCTAAGGATCTGGGCACAGAGATCATGAACACTTGCTGTCCTAATAGTTGATGCCGGAGGAAGCCATCATTGATGGAGTGAGTTCTAGTAACAACAACAACAACAAAAACAAAAAGAAGTGGGAACAATTTGGAATTTAGTTATGTATATTTTCATTCATTCATTTGGGCATGGTTCTCAATCATTTCAGAAATTGTGGAAATATTCAACAGAAAACATGTCAGAAAAATTTTAGAAAATCTCCTGTCCTCAAGAAATGTATATTTTGGTGAAGGAGATAGGTTGTTGACAAATAAAAATAAGTGGATATGTAATGTGACCTTAAGTACAAATAATGCTGTGAAGAAAAATAAATTAGAAAAAGATCATATAAAATAGTGTATATTGATAGAATATTTTAGAGGTCATATTCAAGGAAATTTGCTAAGGAGGGAACTCTGCCCAGACGTCTGAATGGAGAGTGCATTCAAATGAAAATGCGAAGAGCATTTTCAGTGTAGAGATAACAAATGCTGGGATCTAAGAGAAGGAATGAGCTCTTTGATTTGAGGAAAAATAAGGCCATACAGATGGGGCATGCAACCACATAGAACATGAAACAACATAGATGAATCATACAAACATAACATTTAGCAAGTAAACTATTATACAATATCATGTAAGTGAAATTAAGAAACAGCCAGCTAATCTCTGGTTAGAATAAGAATTATCTGTGAGGAGAGAGGAGCAAGTAGTAGGGCTCATTTTGAGGGGTTTATTGTATTTCATTTTCCGAATATTTTGTAAAAAATTATTGAGCTGTATGCTCATAATCAATGTGCATTTCAGTAATTTTTTTGTTATGGGAGGTTGAATTCAGTGTGTCACATATGCTTTGCAAGTGCTGTGCCACTGAGCTGCATCCCTGAGCTCATTTTTTTACTTTTTATTTTGAGACAAGTTCTTGCTAAGTTAGCCAGGCTGCCTCTGGCTTTGAGCCTATAATCCTCCTGCCTCTGCCTCCCAAGTCGCTGGGATTATAGGTGACTGCCACCATGCCTGGCTTCTGTAACATTTTATAACCATAATTATACTTCAAAAATCAAATCCCCTGCTTAAAGGCATCAGTTTCAAATGCTAGAAAAACAAATATCAGGAATAGACAAGCCAATCTTGGTACTGGAACGGAAAGCCTATACTATGATTATTTAAGAGACAATCATTGGCATTTTATTAAGTGATATCTGCTTTTTCAAAAGCCAACACTTACATGTGATTTTTAGTCCATTTGTATTGACCTCATTCTTATCTTCCCTCCCTCCCTTTTAATGTGATCTGACCTTTGAGTAGGATTTTTCCTTCTTGTAATTTTGAGTCAGCTCTCTCATATGAGTGAGAACATGTGTTGTTTCTCTTTCTGAGCTTGTGTTCGTTCACTTAAAATAATTTTCTCTAATTCCATCCATTTTGCTGCGAATGACCCTATTTCATCTTTCTTGATTGCTGAA